>CAUJNA010003417.1:157500-175000 GCA_963377175.1 Effrenium voratum
TCCATATCCGACTGCAGCTTCGACGAGGAGACTGCCGCAGCAACACAAAACTGTATTAACAGGGTCCCCCACACTTCCTTTTCAACATCACCGAAACAAAAGGACACTTTGAATAAGCCCCACACGTAGTTTGAAACCGCGAGAAGGAGAATCTGGGGAACCCTGCGTAACCTTGCAGAGTCCCTCCAGCTCGATTTGCACGCGTCACTTGAAGCCTTGAGCTGTTGACCGTTCGATGCAGCCGACAGCAAGATGGAACGCAGAGTAAATCTTAGCGTTGAGAGCCTGGTCCACTAAACCATTCTTGCACCTCTCATGGCCCCAATGCTTGTGCCTGCAAACTGCTAGATACAACTTGGTGAGCAACATGCCTCTGACGAGCTAAACATGATGCCACTAGCCCACCCAAGCTTACGCTTGAGATTGGGCATGTCGCATTCGTCTATGAGTCAAATGTCAATGTGCCAAGTGTGCTAGAAAGCCACTATTTGTACTGGAGAAATTCTGACTAAACTCGGAAGCTCAGGTGGCAAGCGTTCCAGCGTTGGCACCAACGCATGCACCAAGCATGGCGCTCCGTTGCATTTTACGCAAAGCACTGAGCTCTTACAGTCCACTTGGACATGTGTGTGTGTGTGTGTGTTTGCTTATGCTTGTGTTTGTGCATGTCTCTGTGTTTGTGCGCTTGCTTGTTTGTTTGTTTGTTTGATTGATTGATTATCTGTCTGTCTGTCTGTCTGTCTGTCTGTTTGTCTGTGTCTGTCTGTCAGTCAGTCTGTCAGTCAGTCTGTCAGTCAGTCTGTCAGTCAGTCTGTCTGCCTCTGTCTGTCTCTGTCTGTCTCTGTCTGTCTGTCTGCCTGTCTCTGTCTGTCTGGTTGGTTGGTTGGTTGGTTTTTGTTCTCAGTTTGTCTGTCTGTTTGCTTGTTTTTTTGCTTGCTTGCTCGCTTGTCGCGTGCTTGCTTTTTCGCTTGTTTGTTTGTTTGTTTGTTTGTTTGTTTGTTCGTTCGTTCGTTCGTTTGCTTGCTTCTGTGTGTGTGCTTGTGTGCGTGTGTGTTTGTGTGTGCCAGTTTGTGCGTGCGTGCGTCCGTATTTGTGCGTGTTGCGTGTTTGAGTGTTTGAGTGTTTGAGTGTCACTGCTTGTGTCTGTGCGTTGTGAGCTTGTCTGGCTATGCGGCTGTGTGGTGGTATCCTGATGCTGCGTTGAGGACTTGAGGCCGTGAAGGCCCCTAGAATGATTTGGCTGAGTTGTCACCCTTGACATCCACCCCACTATCCCTAACAACCTGCCTCCGACTCCGTACGCCAGTCACGACCAGAGCTATCTTGCTCATTGGGCAAGCCAATCAAGCATGGCAAGCGCAAGCCAACATTGCCTTGAGCTACCAGACTTCCTTTCGTGAGCTGGAATTGGCTGGAAGCCGGAACTTGCACTCTTGTTCGAGTAATCGAGTATGACATCTCTGACCCTTGCCTTCTACTTTCTGCCAAATCTTTCCCCTCTGGCGCCTCATCACGGGGACCATCAGCTGGCACAGGCTCCTGAATGCTCTGGCAGCTTGGGGCATCCAGCTCGAAATTTCAATACAAAGCTGATGTTGCTACCAGACTCATCTGCAAAGGAACAAATGGCCACTTTCTCTCAACATTCCTTGAAAGAACACTTCCCAATGCTTAGTGCTTCCTCATCCGTAACACCGACAACCTACAAGATTGATGCTGGACGAACAGCTTTGTAATGGCCTGCCCTTCTTTGTAATGTCCTGGCAAATGCAGGGACTTACAAAGCGTGAAGGCTTCCACCCCAATACCCGAAAAAATCGCCTTTTACACTCTCAGGTCTGGGCTCGGCACAAACGCAGTTCCGAAGGGTCAACCGTCAGATCATCTTCTGCACATAGGTGTCCTTTTAGGGGGCAAACCAGGGCCATCTATTTTCCCTTCCACAACTTGCACAACTCGGGTGCGCTGGAATGGGCTGGCAGCTGTCCAACCGTGAAGTTGTTTGACCTCGTCCAAACACTCACGGCCTCATCAATGGGGCTATTATCTGGCACAGGCTCCTGCAGGGCACTGCTCAGTCCTCCTCGAGCAACCGCGCGATCTCCGGAAGGCTACTTGCGCAAATCGAACCTGCCCCAGCGGCAAAGGGTGCGTCGGGCACCCCGGCGCACTCACGCGGTGGATCCCTCCGAGCCTGGCGAGTCTTGCGAGTCTTTGCCTCGGCAGGCTTTCGCCTGCGCCTCTGCCTCAAGGTGAAACTGGGGTGAAACTGGCTGGCTCAAGGCTCAAAAGCACTGCTCCACCGTGGCTTCAGAAGCTGCGCGTGATCCGGCCTCGGATTCGTGGGCGTCTTCAAGCTGCTGTGCTGGTGACACCAATTCGCTGTGCGAACCGGAACCAACACTACGAAGAATCGAAGATGACCTGGACAGCACCCGCCTGTTGTGCTTCAGCCATTTGCTTTCACTTTCCAAAGGCAAAATCTCCAATGACAGCATGGTGATACATGACAGCACCAACCTGCTATCGAAAGGAGATAGAGCAGCAAGCCTCTCTTCCAGAATTCCACTATCGATAGCTGTGATCTTGTCAGCCATCAGTAACAGCAGGCGAGTCAAAGCCTCGTGGTCTGGCAGCATCCCAAGATTGATAAATGCATAGCGCCTTTCCCTTCGTCGCAGACTGAAGGCAAGTCCAGCAGCGAATGCTGCAAACAAGGAAGCGCCCAGAAAGAGAACTGCGAACGCCAATGCCAATAAAGTGCTGATGGAGGAGAAATCCGTGCTCTCGGAATCTGACGCGGGTATATACAAAGACCCGCAGAGCACCAATATTAGAATCGACCATATGCAGGCACTTTCCAGCGCATTGAGCAGGGGAAGTTTGAACGGCCAAACCAACAATAGAACAACCAAATAGGAGATCATGGCCATGGCGATCAATATGATTTGAACGTGCGGCTCATCGGTAAACACGGCGATCAGGAGAGAGAGCACCGGGCCTCTGAAGAGAACGGCCAAACCAAACCACCAGGCATCAGCACGAAATTGGTCAGTCAGGAACTGCGAGGCGATGATCGGATATTCTCGTCCTTCCAAACTCCATCGAGGCAGCTTCAACAATACCCAGCCACAAAGCGATAGAAATGCAAGCACCAGGACCCCCAAAACCAAACTGCAGCAAGTCATGGCAATGTGTTCATCGGAACTGCAAAGGATGCTTGCGAACTGCAAGTTGCTGTGGCTTCCGTTGGGATGCCTGTAGCACATCCATGGAACCAAGGACATGTTGCTCAGCGCCTCAAAGCACATCATGACGAACTGCCCCACGATCAACAGAAGGTGCGGCCCCTTCACTGCAAGGCGCTGCAGCTTCCGACATTGCACACACATGACAGACAAACACATGTGAACACAAGACACCCAGGTCAACATCACGGGCACGAAGCTTACCTGCAAAGCGTACTGCACCAAGGGATCGGTGCCAACGAGGCATGTGAAACCCAGCTCGTGGATGTTGAAGGCAAAGACATCCAGGAAGGAGAAGGACCATGCCAAAGAATCTGGCCAATTCGATTGCATTTGGTGCACAATGCCCATGCTTTGAAGCAAGTTCAGCCCAATCTCAACGATGCAGAGGATCGTGAAAGCCAAGGTGGATCCAGTGGGAGAGCTGATCTTCAGCTCGGCAAAGCGGCTGAAGGGCACAAAAGCCAGGCCGACACACAAAACGAGGATCCAGGCAGCCCGGACCCAAGCTGGGCACGTCTGGCACTCATCGTCCTTCCAATATTCGTCGGGACGGCATGTGGAACAAGCAATCGAAATCCGACCGCCTCCGCAGGTTCCAGGAGGACCACCAGGGCAATGCACATCCGAGTTGCACTTGAAGACTGACAAAGGTGCTTCCGGCAAGCTCATGAAACCTTCTTGAAGTTGAGGAAGGAAATCTTCGCCAAGGTCAGAATTGCCGGTCCTCAAGCTCCCTTCTGTTGAGAATATCGGGCAAGTCATGCCATTTTGGCACACGTCGCAGACCGGAACTGCTGTGGACGCATCTCTGGCTGTCTCAATGTATCCTTCCCTGCAACCGCACTCCAGCTGAGATAGTGCACCTCGACCCACCGTTTTTGTTCCTTCTGAGCACTCCTTGCATTCTGTCGATCCCAGTTGATCTTGATAGAAGCCGATGCCGCAACGCTTGCAGCTGTTGCCTTCGAGTTGATCTTGATACTCACCTGCAGGGCACAGTTCGCACCTCCGGGCAGCGCCATAAGCTTGATATGTGCCAGCAGAACATGGCGAGCAAATATAAGTGACTCCTGCGCTGTCAAAGATCTCCTCAGAGAATCGTCCCGATGCACACGGGAGACACGAGAGATCCAGCTTCTGGGTCCGGCTGCTCACATATTGAGAGGCATTGCTGCTATAGAGACCAAAGCTGGGAAGGCACACAGTCTCATCTGGGATCCACCCCAGCCATACATCTCGATTGGATAACATCCACCGGCAAGCCACATCTTTCCAGTCATCCCCAGTGCTGGCTTGGCTAGATAAAAGTTCATCGACAAGAGAGTTCGGAAATCTCAATTGATCCATCAATTTTGCAATCCGAGGCGCTAACTGCACCAAATTCCAGCTAATAAATGTCTGGTGCACATCACCTGATCGAAACATTGTCCTGTAGTCCTTCTGCGACCACGCAAGCTCATCATGAGGAGGGAACTCAATGGGCACCGGCCGCAGCGGAAGAAGAATCGTTTCCCCCGGCGACAGCCGAAAATATGCGATGCTGTAGGACAAGGGAAGGGTGATACCTGGAGTGTCAACCATATGCTGGTTCACTGCAAATGGCATGCTGTACGCGGCCGCCTTTTGCAAGGTCTGCAGAACTGCACGAGGCTGTTTTGCGGTCATCATCGGAACGCAGCGGGAATGATTCGATCGACATGCAGGAGTAATAAACCAAAATCCATCCAAACATCTGCCCGTTTTGTTGGGATGAAGGCCCTCATTGTCCCCTGAAATGGCCACATACTGTGTCATGATTCCAGCATTTCCAATCCAGCTGTCTTGGCACAGTGTCAATTCTGACGTTGGGATGGAAGTGAAGCTGTCAAAGTACTTGGCGGGATCATGCCACGAAGCGTTCCAATTTTGATACCAGCCCAGGGAAGTTCCATCCGCAAGGGCTGCATCTTGAACCGCTCCCGGCATCCAAATGGTTGAAAAGGCCTGCAAACCCATCGGTAGTCCTTTAGGAGCTCTGCTCTTCAAAATGGGCAAGTAGAGTGCCATGTCAATGACCACGGCAAGTGCAATATGGAATCGAGGATGCTCTTCATCACAGCCGAGGAGATTGGCAGGATCTGTGCAACCAGCCAAAGCTGCCGCTGCTTGCGATCCCGCAAGGAGGTTGGAGCCTACCAGGTTGTAGCCATAGATCTCCTCCAACAAAATCCAAAGAATGGCGGAAGTACTTTGCGGAACTGGCTGAAAGGTGGCACCAAAACTGATTCCCAGCGGATATGACTGTCCCGCTGAGTTGGTCAAGTTCACGCGATTGCTGGCTGGAATTGCATCTGGCAGGCAGCTAGCATCGGAGAAAACTGTCCCGGCAAGAAACACTTTAGCCAGCGTCCTAACATTGGGGAAACCTAGCCATGGACACAGCATACCTCACCGGAGCCGGGAGGCTGCGAAGCATCGAGATTGTGACCCAGGAAGTTCCATCCCCCAGGTGCCGGAAGCCTTCTCAGGCTCCAGAATCCTAGCATGGGATTGCACAAGAAGCAAGCTGCCCGGCCCAGCTTTCCGACAAGTAGGAAACCAGAGGGGAAACATTGAGAGATACAAGCCACAAGACAACTGCCGCACCAAGTTGACTTCCCTGGCCTATGGCTCAAAGCTCGCCGAAGAGCGCCCCCCTTGCCGCCGCACGCGTCACCTGGCTCACAGACCCTTGCTTGCTGGCTGGCTTGCTGGCTTAAAAGGAACCTTTTAAAAATGAAGGAAGATAAAGTCCTGGAAATTGTATGCTGAAAATCTATCATATCCCAGATCCAGTACGAATGATGAATATGTAGAAATCAAGGGGTACAGAAAGACACAAACAATGACACTGATGGTGGAAAAATGAATGCCGAAGGAAAATAAATAATCCAAAAAGAAACGCATTTCTATTTCTAATTTATTTTTGCAGTCCGCATCTTGGAAGTGCTCCCTGGTCAAGATTATCAGTTACATGATTTGCGGGCAAAAGAAAGTTGCATTCATGCTAAAAAGCATGTCGTTGTATCTATCTCCTTATCAATGTAACATTCCTCTTATGAAGATTAACCGGTTCTGGAAATGAACGTTTTTTTCATTTAAACAAGGAAAACCCTTTGTATATCTCAATATGTTTCTTTATGTGGTCTATCTCCATGCTGTTGGGGAAGGAATGAACGAAGAGATACAGGAACAGAAAGAATGAGAGACACATGAAGGCAGATCCCTTCCCTGCATTGGGTGAGAAAGGGAGAAGGAAGGATGAGGACAAGGTCATCCTCCAAAATGAATCTGCTGGCGCGGGCAAACCCTTCAAATCCAACATGTAACCAAGATAAAGATAATGATGAACGGGGATTCGAGCGAAGAGAGAAGTAACGTGACATTTCTCTTTCTCGTTCCTTAGGACCCACCGCCGTGATAACGAGAAGGCATCGGAAAAGACTGCAAAAGAGATAGACGTTTACAAGCAAGAACTACAATGATAGACAGAGACGGACATGTTTCTTTGGCATTTCTTTTTCGTGTCATTTGTATGGTTCTATTCTACCTGAGGTTGTATAAACACCTCGGTGTTATTAGAGATAGTTGTCTGGGAGTATCGTTTTTAACCCCCTTATCGCTTTGCAGTGCTTTGAGCTTTCTGCAATTTCAACCTCGAAATCGCGACCTTTTAGTACAAGCGTAGTACAGGAAGTCCAGTCGAAACTCGCAACTTTTCAGTACAAGCGTAGTACACAAAGTACAATTTGGCAGCATGATCTCGAAAGTCGTTACTTTTCAGTACAAGCGTAGTACACAAAGTACAATTTGGCAGCATGATCTCGAAAGTCGTAACCTTTCAGTACAAGCGTAGTTCGAGAAGTACACTTTGACAGCAAAAGACAATCGATGTGCAAAACGTTGGCGTGTTTGTTCTCGTTTTGTTCTCGTTTTTGGTCAGCTCCCAGTTTGCTGCCCAACAAGCTGACAAAAGATCGGCATCGTTCTTTTAAGTCCATCTCGTTTTGCAGTGAGCCGTGCCAGTTTTGGCCTCAGAATACTAAACCTGGACCGTTTTTGGGGAAACCTCACCTGATTCTTTTTGTTGTCCGCCGGGTAGCCAATGCCCAGCTCGTCCCATCCTTTGGGATGAAAGCCTCACACAGAAGACTGAAAGGGGGATGGATTCTAAGAGTCGTACTATTCCTCGCCCAAGAGATAGGTGTCAGAGCTCCTCCATAAATAATAATTCTGTATCTGTAGGAGCTCTCACATTCTCTTTTACTTCTTGTAATTACCTTCGGGACTTGAACCACCATAACGAGTGGCAGAACCAAGAGGAAAATAAAGAAATGGACCCTTTCAACATGGTCAACGCAAAAGCCATCAGGCAGGGCCTGGCATCCGTGCAAGGAAATTTGAAGGGCCTGAGGCCCGGTTGACCGGGCCGCTTCCACGTGTGCCCGCCTCTCGCTCCGCGGTGAGGCCTGGACGCACGAGCCACCGTGCCGCATCTGTGGCTGGAAATCAAGGAAACCAGCGCGCGCCAGATCTAAGCCCAGGTTTGAGATGGTTTGGCATTTCACCACTGTTCAAATACAGGAACTCGGAATGGGCATGTTTCGGGGCTGTGAAAACTCAATGTGATTGAATATGGAGCCGGATGCAGTCCTGAGGATGTCGACATGCGCCAGGATCTCCACGCCAGAAACCCCCGTCCGAGAGCCTTGGCCGAGCCCATGGGAGCAGCAGTGCTGAGCGCTGACTGCATCGATGCAAGGTCCAGATTCATAAGTTTCATAAGGATCCACCCGAAAACTTGCATGAGCCATGTATCACCGAATGTGCCCATGTTCGCCCTCAAGGCCTCTAGGCCAACTCGCACTCCATCCGGCACTCTAATTTTGCACGATCGGCTCACCACGGAATGCTTTCGCGCAAGGCAAACTGGAAATGATGCAACTATCCGAACGCAGCCTTGACAAGGAGACTGCAGCCGAAGCACAAACTGTATCAGACTGTTGCGTGTAACAGGGTCCCCCACATTTCCGCTTTATGCACCGCCCCAAAAGTAGACTCACTCTGATTTCGCCCAACGAAAAACTTGTTTGAAACCTTCAAAGGAAAAATATGGGGAACCCGGAGTACCCTAGGCAGAAGCGTCACACTTCCAGGAAGGGGAATACAGATCGGCAGCAAGCAGTGTGATGCACATGTGGCACACACAGGCCTGCAGCATCAAACCCTCATCCCATAGCTTGCCGGGCGCTGCCCAACAAAAACTTTGCTGGCCTTGCATTGTGCCAAGTACCAGCCGAATTCGGTATCTTGTCTTGCTACAACTATAAGCATAACCCATTCGCTATAACTATCCATGTTGGGCACTTAGTAAAGCAAATGTAAATCCATAGTCACGAACCACTTTCTTTGCTCTGGCTCACAGGACGCAGGGGCCGGACACGGCCAGGACGCTAACCTCCTCGGAGGTGTGCCCGCGCTCTGTGTCGCAGGCCACGTCCTCGTCGATGACGGCGTCCACGGAGGACGGGGTCACCGCCAGCAGGCGCGCCCAGCCGCCGTCGCTGCCCCAACGCTTGGACTGACTTGCCACCGCCAACGGCACCACGCCAAAGTCGGTGCCCAGAGGCACCGTGACCGCGCCGTTGCCCCAGCCCCGCACCACGCGCTCGGACTTCAGCGCCGTGAGCTGGATGCTGACACCTGAGCTCGGCATCCCCAACGGACAGATCGGCATGCGCATGCAGGCGCTATTATGCTGACAAGGCCAAGGGGCCGGTCAAGGACAGCACGCTTTGTGTGCCCTGCTCAAGCGCCACCCAGCCCACTTCCTCGTCCTGGCTCACCTCCAAGCCGCCGTAGCTGGAAGTTTCCGCCATGTCCAAAGCCACCTCGGCCGAAACGAAAGGCGTCACGGCATCAGGGGCATCACAGTCTGCCACAAACCGTGGCTCCATGACGGCACTGAGGCCCCAGCCCAGGCTTCGTTCACTTTGATGCCATTCACACCCACCTTGGCTCGTTCCAATTCCAACCTATCTGACCTGCAGCCACCCTCACAAGGACGAAACTACACCGCGCCAGCACCAAACACGCCTTGCAAGCCGCCAGCCAGCGTGAGTCACATCTCACCCGTTGAATTTTGGTCGAGGTGCCGTGAACCAGGGCTGCGAGCTGGAAGGCAGGCCCACCTCGTTGTTGAGGCTCTGGACGCTGGTGAGCAAGGCGGGCTCTGTCGCGAAGACGTGGCCGAAGCTCACCTTCTGCCAGCTCGTGGTGAAGCCTTCTGGCTTGCAGTTCGTGGCCATCAGCCTGCGCGTGCTCTGACGCCCGGCTTCCAGCCAAAGCCCACCTCAGCGTGGGGCGTATGTTGGGTGGCACCCCCCCAACCCCCGACCCCCCCCATCAATCGGTCACTCCGTCACTCGCTCCCCCTGCCTGGGAGTTGGCGGGCACCTGGCAAAACGGCCAGGAAGGTGACGGTCATGGTCTCCTGGGTGGTCGGCGTGTTGGGCGGCTTGGCGATGATGGCCGAGAAACCGTCGACGCTGATGTCCTTAATCCGAATGGCTGCTGGATCTTGGCTGCCGGTGCTGGAAGTGGTAGGAGACATCACCACCACCGGCACCTCGGCGAACGGCAAGGTAAAGGCGACATTGACCCACTGGTTGCTCACGGTGACCTCGCGCACCTCCAGAGTGACCACGCCTGCTGGCGCCAAGGTCGTCGTTGTGGTGGTGGGTGCCGGGGGTGGAATGGACAGCGGCCCTGACCAGGCCAGGAGCCCTACCTGCTCAGAGACATGCTTGCGCTCGGAGTCGCAGTAGGTGTCTTCGTCGATGAAGAGGGTGGCCGTGGTGCTGGAGCGCGCGGCCATGCGAAGCCAGCCGCCATTGTTGCCCTTGCGCGAGGCCTGCCCCCCAACCACCAAGGGCGTCGATCCGAGGTCCGCCTGCAAGCTCACCTCAGTGAAGCCGTCGTCGAAGCCCTTAATCTCCAAGCCCGTGAGGAGCGCGCTATAGCTCACCTGACCGGCGCCGCTTGCGAAGGATCCTTGGCCAGGCTCCATGGCCACGTAGCCCACAGTCTCCGGCTGCGCAATGTCCCCCACCTTCGAGGTCTCAGCCATTTCCAGGGCCACGCTGACGTCGGCAGATGTCAGCGAGGTGACCGCCACAGTGAGCCAAGGCGTGGAGTAGTGCGTCGGCACGGCCCCCGCCTCGTTGTGGGCCGTCTGCACCTTGGCCACGAAGGCGGGCGCCGAGCTGAAGGCCGCGGAGAACGTCACGGGCTCCCAGGCCGCTGCGGGCGCGCCCACGCAGACCGTGCCCTTCTGAAGCTTCGCGGTGTCCACCCGGCCCGCCTCGAAGCGGCGCCCGTCCGGCAGAGTGTGGACCCCGGCCTTGGCCGCCAGGTATGGCACAGACAGCGCAGAGTAATTGCCGCCTTGGCCCACCGGTACCGCCACCAGAGCCTCAAAGCCAGTCCCGGTGATCTGCCGCAGCCGCACGTCCGCCGGCTCGCCTTGCCCGAGAGTCAGCGCCACCACTACCGGCGCCTCCTGGAAAGCGTTCTGGAAGGAGAAGCTCTGCCAGCCACCCATGCCTATGCTTGGATTTCAACAAGAAACCAACATCAGGGCACAACATATTCTGCAGCCAAGCGCCTGATACACTGATCTCCCCGACTTCCAATATCATGTCGCCTGCACTGCTGCTGGTCGTGCTCCCAGTTCCCGTCGTCGTTGTCGCAAGAGTGGTTGTGGTTGTGGTTGTGGTGGTGGTCGTGGTGGTGGTGGTGGTGGTGGTGGTGGTGGTGGTGGTGGTGGTGGTGGTGGTGGTGGTGGTGGTGGTGGTGGTGGTGGTGGTGGGGGCGGCGGTGGTGGTGGTGGTGGTCGTCGTCGTCGTGGTGGTGGTGGTCGTGGTGGTGGTGGTCGTGGTGGGGGTGGTGGTTGTGGTCGTGGTCGTGGTCGTGGTAGTAGTGGTGGTGGCGGAGGAGCTGGTGGACAGAGGGGGCAGGTCCACAGGGCCCGACCACGCAATGAGACTCACGGTCTCTGCTGTATGTGATTGTTCCGTGTCGCAGTATGTGTCTTCCTCGAAAAAGACCATGGCTGAGGAGGAAGCAACGCTTGCCAGACGCAGCCAGCCTCCATCGCCTCCATTGCGTGTGCTCTGGCCTCCCAACACCAGCGGGGAAGACATCAGGTCGGTGAACGACAGCTGAGTGATGCCATTGTCGAAGCCGGAGACGGAGCCCTGCACCATGCTGTAGCTGACGCCCGAGAAGCTGCCGTCGCCCATCTCCATGGCGAAGTATCCCACGGTCTCCACCTGCGTAACCGAGCCCACTATGGAGGTCTCTGCTGACTCCAGCGCCACGTCGGCCGAGGACCCCGTCACGGAGCTAGCCGCCGCCACCAGAAACGGGAAAGAAAAGGAGGTGTCGACGTTGCCCTTCTCGTTGTTGGCGCTCTGGATGGTGGCCATAAACGCGGGGGAGGATCCGAAACTGGTCCAGAAGGGCACGCTCGTCCAGGAGTTGGAGATCCCACCGCCTTGGCAGCCACTGGCGACCTGCCGCGCCATGGTGTCCACACGCCCCGCCTCAAACTTGCGGCCATCTGGCAGCTGGTGCGCGCCTGCCGCCACCGCCATGTAGGTCACAGTCATGGCAGGGTGCCCACCTGTGGTCCAAACCCTATCCCGCAATTGGACATCTTCTCATGTTCATGACATTTCATGACCTTCCCCACCAAGTATTGTGATTGAATTCAGAAAGCTTATGGCCTTCCCCAATTGGGCCAGTGACAAACCCAGTCCCAAGTGTTTGGACTGTCACCTGGGCTGCCCGTCTGGGCCGGGGGCACCGCCACCAACGCCTCGAAGCCGGACGTCGTCACCTGCCGGACCCTCACCGTGGCCGGCGCACCCTGCCCGGACGGCACCACCAGCACCACCGGCGCTGCCTCGAAGGTGCTCCGCAGCGAGAAGCTCTGCCAGCCCTGGCCTGGGGGCTTGAGTTGTTCGATACCCTTTTTGGGCTGGCTTTAAAAGGGAGAAGGAAATCACCGTTGTGTTGGGGCGAACGCCCAGACACCCACGGCAACTCACAGCCAAGCACACACACAGACACACGCACGCACGTGCAAGCACATGCAAGCACCTGCACGCACCTTGGCAACGCACCTGCCAACGAACGGGGAGGCGTGCGCAATACAACCAAAACGTGGGCAGCGAAAGTCTGCTCAAGAACATTGCGCTCTGGATTCATTCCCGCCTGTGACCGAAATCTCCCCAATCTCCAGAACGGGCCCAGTTACCTGAGAGCATGATCTGCTCGCCGGGCTGCGGAACGCCATGTTGTCTCTTCGTTCAAGTGGATGCTTTTGTTGCTCCACAAGCTGGCAATGAGGCTCTGTGCCCACCAGACAAGTTACCCTGCTATTTGGAATGTCAAATTTGGACCACTATGCACTCAGGTGCTGCTGGCCATGATCAGACGGCAGCCTTTGGGTTGGATTCGAGCTCTCCCCAGAAGCCACTCTCTGTGAGTCGATTGCAAGCAAGTGATTTCATGAACATATTCAACACGCGGGCGCTTTATTTCACACTGTTTCGTTTGTTCAAGGCAATCGCTCCGCCTGTACGCTCATGAAAAAACCGTAGCAAAGCAGCTTCGATGGCACAAGCTGGGCTACGCATCTCAATCAGGTTCGTTCAAGCAACATGTTGTACCAGGCCGCTTCGGGAAGCTTGGGAAATCACAAGAGATATCCTATCAACACAGTTGCTTGCCCCCAGGGGTCCTAGGGGCGTGAAGCGATGGCCACGCTACATGCCAAGCCTGCTCGTTCCATATTGAGGCTGCATTTCTTTGGTACTAAGCAAAGGTGCCTGGTTGAGACTTGGAACTGCCAACAGCTTATGCCTTCGTGTTGGCCAGTTGCTGTCAAGGTGTTACCCCGCGGAAAGCCTCTCTGTTCGGCGTGTGCACAGCGCTGGAAACCTGGGCCATGCTGCAGGTGGAGGTGGGGCACGGGTGGTCGTCGTGGTGGTCGTAGTAGTGGTGGTGGTGGTCGTGGTGGTGGTCGTTGTTCCACCTACAAGCCTTGCAGAGCGCTTGAGGGAAAAGGCGCTTGGCTAGCTTCAACTCAGGGACACATCCAAGACAATTGATCATGACACTTGATGATGACACTACATCTCTTCTCAATACTTTGAAACGCACTGCGAAATGGCAAGCATCGCAAAGGACTCTCAACACCCGCCGGCATGAATCAAATGCGGGGCACACACACACACACACACACGCACGGAGAACAATTCCCACCCCCTTGCCTGCAACGATAAGTATCCAAGGCCTGTTTAATGTCGCCCTCGGAGAGAGCTTTGCGATTTCCCACGAGGTTGACAGCGGATGCGGGAACGGTGTTGAAGTAGTAGCCTTGCCAGGCTCAAGCCAGCCTCAAGCCTCTGAATGCGCACCAAGTACGAGGTACCCGGACGCTAGCCTCTTTCCAGTCATGGACGTGCACGAAAGGCTGTTGGAAGACCAGCATCATCTTGAAAGGCCCCCGGTCCACTACCCTGATTCTTGGGAGAGGGTCAATGATGCCAAGGTGCCGTTATTGATTGTGCGATTGCTGCTCCTCTGGCGGTAGTAGTGCATGATGCTTTCCTTTTGCAGGCCGATCACGGCAAATCGTCACAGTCAAAGTTGATAGCTTTACACAAATGCTGCTACGCCTGACACCACAAGCGACCCTCAAGTGCGAAAGTGTTGGAATGGAACATCTCTCTGCCAGTCCCGAACTTGCACTGCCTAAACCGCCGAACTCACCAAGCTTCAAAGTCGTAGGCAGCATAGCCCACCTGAACATCTCCCGCGCCATCATCCGCAGAGCCAATGTAGGACTTTTCTGCCGGGGTGTATTGGGATGCCCAGGTGCCAGTGTTCTCCCAAAACATCTGCAGATGCGGGCCCTTGCCGTGGTACTCTTGCGCGGCGTCGGCGCGCTTCTGCTCGTGGTTCACTCCCAAACCTGGGGCTCTTGGCACGAGAACTGCGAAGACGTGCTTCAAGTGTTGTCATTGCCAATATCCCTATCAACATTACCATCCGTGTCATGGTCTACATAACAAATCACCTGCAGTCACTGCAGGCTTTCAAGAAGAAGAAGAAGAAGAAGAAGAAGGAAGAACAAAACAACGTGCGGGGTCGCTGGTCGAGCTGCCATGGCCAATCTCGTGGACCATGCTTCCCTTGTGGCTCAGAGTCTTGCACCAGCCCAGGTTGATCTTGTGAAATGAGCTCGGCCGCCCCAAATACGCCCAACAGCTGCCGGTGTCGTAAATCCCCACGAGGATGTAGGGGTACCTTGGTTCGAAATGGGGAAATCTGCAACCCTTGCTGCAGCAATTAGTGGGGAAGATCTGTAAGGGAAACCACTGCATCTGGCAGTGCCACAGGATTTACCCCTCGGGTTCAAAAACAGGGAACTTAACACAGTAACCATGTCTGGTATAAGGAATCCTGAGTTGGACACCATAAAGGGACATCACCATCCATAGAAATATGGCAAAAAG
Organism: Effrenium voratum; assembly: GCA_963377175.1. Classification (NCBI taxonomy): domain Eukaryota; class Dinophyceae; order Suessiales; family Symbiodiniaceae; genus Effrenium; species Effrenium voratum. The sequence goes on from CAUJNA010003417.1 coordinate 172,358, forward strand.
GAAGGATTGGTTTCGAACACGTTACGCAGCTGCGTCGTCCTCCACCACGGCGATGCAGGTGTGCGTGCGCCAGTCGGCCGCTGCTGCACGAAAGGCCTCTTTCCGCGTGTCGTCCACGTCGGTGTCGAACTTGTACCGCACCATCACGTACTCCTCACAGGGTCATGATAGTTCCGGCCCCCCCGAGAAAGAAAAAAACAAACACGATTCCTGGATTGTTTAAAGGAATCCGTTGAGGGCTGCTCCGATTCGACCCAGCCACCATGCGAAAAGTGGTCGGACACAACAAGGGAGCCAAAGGACTCCTACCATTCTTTTTCGTCAAGGCTTGGTCCTTCAACCAACTGTTTTGCGGGAAGAACCCTTCAGGTGGCTCAAAATCAAAACCTGGCATCAAAATTGGTCTTCCCAATGTAGTTCAATAGTCAAAGGAGCTTCTTTATAGCCGATAGCCGCACCTGCCCCCCCAATCCCGAAAATCCCCTTCTTCGCCCGATTTCTCCTGCCACTGCGGCACCATGCCGTCCGGGGCCACAGTCGTGCGCTCAATCCAGGGCCGACCAGCCTGGCACCCGCTCGCGTCGTCGCAGTTCCGCGTCCACATGGGGTCCTCGCCGCTGAAATGGGAGGGGTGTGCCATCGATGTTGCCACAAAATATCACTTTGTGTAGCTCGTGGGCTCCGAGGTAACCTTGAACTGATTGATTAGGGAAACCAGAGAAAGGACCTAGCCGTGGCTCTCTGAAGCCTTGAACATGCTGCTTGCAACTTGTTACATGGCTCAAGGAATGGAAGAGAAAATTGGGGAGCTCCCCATTCAAATGTTGGATGTTGAATAGCTGCAAATAGAAGCCCAAAGGGTAACACTAAATTTATTTTGTGCGGCCCCCTATTTCCAGACCTCTTTCCAGGAAGCGACCTATGGGTGAGCTCTTTTCGACCCCCGGACCCATGCGCTCGTGAACGCGCTTGCCCGGAGATTCGTGGGAGTCGCTGTCGCAGTCCTGGCGCTTCTGCCCCGCTTGGCGCAGCGCGAGCTCTTGGGGAGGCGTGCCGTCCTCCTCCTGCGTGTTGCTGATGCGCTGGCCGGCCACCACGGAGTCCACGTACATGGTGTCCCCCACGTTCCTGGCAAGAAACGCTTCCCGACATGTCCTGACCCCAAAAAATGCTTGAGTTCATCAGAAGCATCTGCCGGGGCTCAGCTCCAGGAGGTGTTCGGGCACGGAGCCGCCGGCCACGAAGGGCCCCAGCCAGCGGTAGACGCGCACGGGGCACGCGTCGTCCGTGAGGCACCCGCTGAGCGGCGCCGGCAGCTCCAGCCCCTTCCGCGGCCGGGGAGCTCCGTCTGCGTCGTCCGACGCCACGCCCCAGACGCCGCGGTTCAGGCGGGTGGCGCCGCAGCGGCACTCGGAGCCCACGAGGCCAAACAAGTCCAGGCCCACGCCCAGGCAGAACTCGAAGCATGTGGCTGGCGTCATCGCGTTCGAGTGCAGCCGGTAGAACCTCAGACATTAGGCATACTTTCTTGGCTCTGAGCCAATGCCAAGGCAAATGCCAAGCCAAGGAACGGCAAACCACTGCGGCAGGGGGTGTCCTTCTGCCAGTCGATGCAGGTCTCGTCCTTGGCGTCGTCCACGGGCGAGAGGTCGTCGTCGGCTCCTCGCAGCGAAGATCACTGAGAGACTGCTTGAGATTCGACCTCCGCACCCAGCCTAGCGGGTAGCAGCCCATGCACTCGAACTCGCTATCGCGGTCGTCCCCGGTCTCTGAATTGCCTGGGCACGGCTGAGTGTGACGCCAAAGAACCCACTTGGAGGCATTCAGTGCGATGTTACCCTATGTCCGAGGCTGGCACTCAAGCTGGAGTCCTCTTCCAAATCCACGGATAGGCAGGTTTCGGCACATTGCTGCACTCCACAATGGCAGCGCCTGTGGGGCAGAACCGCAAGATGTTCAGGGGCTTTGGGCTGAGAGGGTTTGCTCGGTGGCCTGAATTTGCGGGGCTTCATCAGGTGCTCGCACTCGATGTCCGGCAGCTGCTGGCCGGCGAGGGAGTAGCACGTCACCGTCCGCCGCTCAAAGGCCGTTGGATGAGCTGCCCTGGCGGAGCACTCGGCAGTGAGGCGGCCTTCGGCACTGCCTTTCTCAGATAGCAAGCGCTGAGTCACAGTCAAACCCTGGTATTGAAGGGGCCCCAAACCAGCACACGGGCGGCCGCAACCATTTCTAGTTGGGACTATGCACTGCAAGTCTTCATCAACCCAAGCTTCCAGTGTGGCTCTCCTCAAAATTCAATGCAGCGGAGCGGCCCGCATTGACGGGCGCAGTTGCGGAAAGGAGAGGCAACCCAGGCTGCTTGCGGTTCAAATGCCGCACTGAGGTTAGACCTGGAGCGATACCTCGCAAGCGCAAAGACTGCTTGTGCATTTGTTGCGCAGCCTCTGCGGCAGCAGCGGCAGCAGTCGCAGCAAAGCAGAGTTGCGGAAATCAAAGCAGCCAAGCCCGGGAATGCCAACTTCGCAGCTGAGATGCTGGAGGAACAAACTGCCACCAGTCTGCGAGCAGTTCCCATCCGTCTCTCCTCAGAGCAGTGAAAGCAACATGTGGGTGTATCAGTCTCCAGCGTCATAGCCACCCGTT
>CAUJNA010003417.1:182500-197500 GCA_963377175.1 Effrenium voratum
CTTCCAGTAGAACGCGTTGTCGGTGGTGAGGTCGTTGTGGCCAAAGACTGCCTTGGGTTCCCGCTCAAGTAAAGAAGGGAAGGCAACTTCATCTCCCGGAAGTCCCTGGGCCTTTTTTCTGAAAGCCACCATCTCCCCTTAACAAAAACAATTGAAAAACAAACCGGCCCAAGGGGCCATCTCAGGGTCCTTGGACAGCGAGGTCATGATACCGGGCATGTCTCGGATGATGTCCCGCTCCTGCTAGGCAAGTGGACACATTCACAGCTCTGTCGAACAAATTTGGGGCTTGGCCACCCAACACAAGAAGGCTTTGTCTTAGAATCTCCTTTTGGGATCCACCTGGTGAGTTCCATGTTCTGTGGAGTAGATGTGGCTGCCGTACTTACATTCCCCAAACGGACATACCCCGCTGCGTAGAGGGGTGGTGCAGAAACCATCCAAGGGTACACATCCAAAAAAGACTCGTGTGTGAGAATTTGGGGCAAGGGCCCCAATGATGAGCAGAAGGGTCCTTCTGGATATCTGGGCTTAATTGCTGGCCGCATCACAAACCCCAGCACTCGCACCTTGCCCAGCAGTTCCGATGGGCAGTCCCAGGTCATCCAGGCTTCGTTGACCCTCTGGCCCCTGACCGTCTTCTGCACGCTGTGAGACAGCCCGAACCGGCCTCACTGCCGCGACAGGTGGCAATAACGGTGCCGGGGGGCAAAAACGCAACCGGAAAGAAACAACAACACAAAACAGTGATTACTTGGCAACTGAGTGGCCACTGAGAGCACAAAGCACCCACATCTCTCCTCGCATGCAAAGCGCGCACAGTGCATCCGGCGCAAACTCAATGCCAAAAAACGCAGCCCAGGCGCGATGGGTCTCATGGAACTTGGGCATCTTGAGAAGCACCTGCACGACTCCACCGCTTCAGCTGATCAAACCTGGAAGTAAATACCCAAAACCTGGGGCAAAGAATTAGAGGCTGGATATCCGCACCGACTATCCCTTACCCTTCGGGTTTCATTGGTTGGGGGGGAAGGGGAAAGAAGGACGAGGGCTCCAAAACGAGGACGCTCCTTCTTGAGAGGAACCCATGTCGTGAGGAAGCCGCGTCCGTCCGGGGCTCCGCACTGGGCTGTTCCCAAGCCGGCAGTGCAGCATCGCCCCAGTCTCAATAAAGAGCAACTGATCCTGACACTGCGCCCATTTTAGTCATCCTCAACCCTAAATGGCTGTGGGGGTTTGGTTTTCCAAAAAAGGCTCCCAAAAGTCATTGTAAGTGAACGGATCCCTAAATCACTTCGAAGGATGCGGACCCATGTTTTCCGCCGAGTTCCCTCATCCTCGAGGCTTGCCGCATCACGGACGCGGTGCTTCAGCGGCAAGTACTGGTGGCCGAAGTCCAGGGCCTCCGTCACCAGGCAGAACTCACCTTAACACCAGGGGACCGCAGGTTTTGGTCATTTGGTCCATTCCACTTAGGCAAGCCATTTGGGGTTCCGATTTTTCACCCACAGCCACCTGAGTCAAAACCAACACCTGGGGCCAGTGCTCTGCCCAAAGCCATGTCAGGGCATACAGCGGAACTCAGCACCTATTTCACCCAGGGATGTTCAAGTGGGACGGTGGATCCACGCTGGGTGTGACGCATGTGAGTTGACAACCCATGAAAAAGGCAATATAGGCCATACGAAACCTTAAGGCCTTGTCCTGGACTGGCCTTTTCGGCCTTTTCTTGGAAGGCTGAAAGCTGGCAAGTGCGAGCCACGGAATCCAAACGTACCAATGGGCATGGGACAATGCGGTGGTCTCATTGTTTGTTAAAACGCCCCCATGCCCTCCCAAATTGACTGTGGGCTAGATAGATTTGAGCACGCCTCGGGTACAAGAGAGGTGGCGAATGGTTCCTCAAAGCTTCTGGACTTCCTCAGAGTGAAACATTGAGCTCCCGCGCCTGTCATCTCGTTGAAATCCACAAAGAAGCCTCGGCCCGAGGGAACACCGTCGCTCGCCCTCAGGCGAGCCCTGAGTACACGGCACTTTGGGGTCCTCAGGAAGTCGGAGATCTCCTCCGGCCGAAACTCGGGCGAGCCTCTGCTTGGGCAAGCTTTCTGAACATTTTCCCGATGGTCAACACATGGCCGGGTTTTCCAGGTCATTGCTCATCGCGGCAATGCGTGCTCCAAGGGGCTGCCAGCACGCAACTTGGCCCACATCCCACAGACAAAGCACCCATCAAGCCCTTGGACATGGGTCTGAAACCGGCAAGTCTCCTTGGCCAAGATGTGGTAGAAGAGGGCCTCGCACTTGCACACCTGCGAGCTCTGCACGAAGATCCGCATGGGGCTCCAGTCCTGACCATGGAACCCGCAGCCCCGGGCGCCATGCCACAGGTAAAAATCATGCGCTCACTTGGGTTGACCAGAAAGGTGGCCGGACAAAATTTGAAATGGCTGTGGATCAAAAATGCGTACCAAAAATAGAACCCTGGTAAATGGAATCAAAGACTAAAACTTGCGGTCCCTCGTCGTTTTATTTTGACCCAAGACATTCGGACTGCCTGTAGATTAAACTTCACGAAGAAAACGTTGGGCAGGATCTCCGCGTCTACCGGCTTAGAGTAGGTCACCTGAGTCCAACGAGGTCCAAGGAGAACACACCTTCTGAAATAGATTGTTTCCTACCAGCACCACTAAAAGCGGAAGGGAATGAAGATTGGCTGATCTGGATGGGAATGAAGTGAACAAAACATGGTTCAATGTTGTTACCACTGAATTGGCTACGGGAGCCAAAACACTGTTCGCGGGTACCCAAAACAATCCGAGTGATAAACCCAAAGCACAGTTGGAAAAGAGCTCACTTCAAATGCAAGAAATCGCCAAGGGCTCTAGCCACTTCTGTCCAGAGCCCGCGCTCCAAGGACCTTCAAACATAGCTTTGAGCATCCCCTAAACAGGGATCCTTTGCCTTGTAAATTGTGTGTGTGGAAAAAGCCATGTCAAGTGGGCAAAATGTAGCTTTTAAGGAGCCCTGCCTAAACCTCCTGGTTTTGGCAAACTCTTGAAATTGCGGTGTTTCTGCTCCGCCGCCTTCAGCATCGCCTTCTCACCCTTCACCCCATCCTTGATCTCCGTCTGCAGATTTCGCACGGAGGTCACCGACACTCCTGGAACGTGGCTCTGGGAGATCGCCCGTATGAGACCAAAGTAACGCATCCTCATTTCACGTCAAAGCGGCTTCCCTTGGTATCACAAAAAATGGACCCTACACCCGGGTGAAGCAACTTGAAGTAGATGTCGCGACGTTTGTTGGCGGGTAAGTAAAAAAAGGGGATGGTCCCAAAAACCACCCTAGAGGAATTGTTCCATCTACTTTAAAACTCGAGGTGGACATGCGTCAAAGAAGGGGGACCCCCAACAGAGATGTGGCTTTTCTTTGAGTTTCACTTTTTATGAGCCTTGCGGCCAACCTCCAAACAGGGTGCCACACCCAGTTCTCCCCCCTCCTTTCGGCAGGTGCGGCTTCAGCATCGCCGTGAGCCTCGCTGGGCCTTTGGAAGAGGTCAGCTCATCCGCCTCGAGACATCCACGGCTTCACCGGAAAGAGGAACAAGCCGTCGGCTGTCCTTTAGACCCGCTCCCAAAGAAGGGCACCGCCAAAAAATCAAAAACTCACGGTGTGCAGGAATCCAGTGGCTGGATTAAATACAAATGGGCACCCGGAAGCATTGACGAGGAAACTACGCGAAAACCGACTTGGGGGCTCCTGAACAAACACCCTTCACATTCCAGGGTGTTGATGCTGGCTGAAATGAGTCACAATCAAAACGTGGTACTAAGGTGGTCTACCCAAAGCCATGCAAAGAACTAACAGCTAAGAGGGCCCTTCTGGATTTGTCTTATGAAAGAACCGGGGAACCCAAATGGCTTGCCCTTTTGGTCTTCATCCTTGTGGGGGGTGTCAAAGGAAAACCGAAAGGAAGCCAAGCATTTTTGGGGGAAATCCCCCTACAACACAAACACACCCAAATGGGTTTGTGTCCAAACCCCACCCCCCATCGTCCCCATTGCCTGACCAAGCCGCCGAGGTCGGGAAGCGCAAACCTGTGAGCTGCCCCCGGTTCCGCCGGCCTGTGGAAAGCAATGCTCAGGGCGACCTTGAGCCTTTTGCAATCAGCTTCCCTCACGAAGACTTTGGATTGGTGGTTTGGATTGACCGGGGTGGGGGAAACCTCATGTACCCTCTCTACAAGAACCAGGGGTCCGAATGGCAATGGAAGGGATACCTGAGGACAAGGGGGCACCATGGGGGGAACCCAATTTTGAGGATTTCCATTTTTCAAGACACGCCCATTCTTTGTTCTCCAAAAGGTCTCGTCCCCAAACCCACATAGACAAGTACTATAGTCACTTGTAAGCATGGCCTTGTGCAAACTGAGATGGGCGTGGAACTTGATTGGTTGCACCCTTTGGACATCACGCAAATCGCGTGCAGGCGTCAACTCAGCAAATTCACAGCCACGTCGCGATCACAACTGCTCATCTCACAACAAACATGTTGCTTATTGAAGCAACAAGCTTGGGATTGTTCAGGCAACACAGATGTGTCTCCAAATAAGGGAGCCCTCAAAACAGGTGGTTTCGCCTTTCCCTTTCACCCACCCCCAAACAACAGGATTTGTGTATCCTCCAAAAAGTTGGAACCACACATCCCTCCCTTCTCGCTGCGCTTCGCCCGGGGGGGTGGGGGTCGTAGGGTTGCAGGAGGGAAACAGCCTTTGCACGCGAGCATCTTCAGCAGGGTCCGCAACAGCGCCAGCTCTGCGGACCCCAGCAGCAGTAGGCAGCTCGCCTGACCCGTCGAATTGAAACCCAAAGGTGTCTGGAGCCCAACCAAAAGGTACAAAGGAGATCAAAAAGCAGTATTGCAAAAGCAAGGCTCACAAAAACAAGCGGCATTCATGGGAAAGTTGCATGGCACACCGGGCCAGCTTTACTATTGCCTGTCGTTCGGCCAAGCTTTGCCTCACCCAAGTCAGGGAAGCCGACCAGAAATCGCTCGGAAGGCAGACGAAAACCAACCTTCTGGTTCACTGCCTCCGAGTTTTGAGGAGACCTCCAACCAAGTCGTCTCATGCCCAAGGTGAAGCCGTGACCCGCAGGGCTTCGAGTGAGCTGGGGCGCCCGGCGGTGCCCAAGGCCATGGCAATGGCAACCGGCCATAGCTCCATGGCCGAGATGCCGATGGGGGAAGGATGGGTTGGGTGGCTGGGCAGTCGCTTTGGCTGATGGCCATGGGGAAGCTTTCGAACAGCTTCCAAGTCCAACTACTGCACCGCCTTTTCACGGGGCTTAGAGACTTGGCTTCTCGTGGGCGCGCTGGTTTTGGAGGCTTGCCCTTTGCAGGCAGCAGCACGAACCAAATGCCCCAACCAGACGCATGTGATGTGTGACAAGTTGCCATCCAAGTCTGGCAAAGGGGCCCTCACTCTGATGGAAAACCTTTCGCGGTGCCAGCTCTATGCCTCTCATCTCTCCGGTCAGTGGAAGAGTCAGCTGTGAACCACAGAGAAATATGCTGATGGCTCGTGGCACGAGCTGGCATGGCTCTCATGGCTCTCTTTTGCACATGAACAGGTTTGCTGTACGGACCTATACAAGTGTGGCAGCACCTATACGTGTCAGCGTCTGCTGATGAAAGGGGGAAAAGCGATGGGCTACCCGCCGGAAAGTGATTTTCCGGGTCTGGGTGAAGCCGGAGGTGTCGAACACCCCTGTCTTGTTTTAAGACGCTCCAACTTCACCCTGTCGCAAAGGCTGCCGGCTCTCTGTCCGGAAGCACAATGGTCAAGAGAGGTGCGATGCCAAAAATTGCCGAAGGAAGTGAAGGCACCTCGGAGAAAGGCAAACAAGTAAGTTTCGGACCGCGATTCTGGTTCTGGGCGGTTGCATCCTTCAGCAAAGCATCGAAGTGGGACTCCCATCGCGGGTGCTTCCAAATGGCACCCAACATGCAAGGAAGGGGTGGGGGGGTGGGGCGAAATCCGAAACCCAGCACTTTGAACCTTGGGCTGGGAAATGTGAAGAGTTCGCCTCCCCACGATGAAAAGTTCGCCTCCCAGCACTAAGCTGAGTGCCACGCTCTGCGCATGCCAGGCGGTAGTAACACATTCCGGCGCGCCGGTGTGGGCAAACCGACAGGCCAAAGCCATCATCCGACACACGCCCAAAAGCAAAGGCGTTGAGTTGGGCAAAGAAAACCAGCTCTGACTTGTTCTTCTTTCAGATACAGCCGGCGCGACCGCGGTCAGACGGCTTCAGCCCGCACTTGCCCTGCAGGAGCTTCAAAGGCGGCGGTCGCGACGTCCATCTCAAGCTGCTCGTGCGACCATTGCCGCACTGAGAACACGAACACGGGAAGTCCCAGGTGAGGATTTGATTTCATGGATTTCAGAGCCACAATTCGTCAGAACCTCATGAGCAGCATGAGCGGGTGTAAAACTTCTGTCTGGACTCTCGACTGAGCCACATGACCAACTTGGACCAACTATACCAATCCTCATTTACCATGCACGTCTGACGGTCCCCTGTACACAAACGCGCATGCATGCCCGAGGAAGACAAAGAGCTGGACTTTCTCATAGATATCTCTGCCTCTCCCTTTTGCGGGAGCAGGGACAGCGAAGCTGCGAGCAAGGTTTTTAGCGCTCTTCAAACCCTTGAAATCAGTCTTGCAAGTGTCTTTAGCTCCTCTCACTGAGGCAAATCTGCACGCTGCCTGAAAGAACAGCAAGCGCGCAGAAAGTTCTCGTAGACTCCTGGCAAAATGCACCACCGCTGTTTTTTCATGTGCAGTCTCTTTGTAGTGACTAAGCCACACACCCACATACGTCTTTACAACTTTCTCTAGAAAAAAGATCTGACAAAGCAAGGTGGTCTCTTGCAATCATGAACAGCCCGCGCAGCAAAGATGTGCTCGCCAAGCTTCGCTTGCAGCCAGGATATTCTCCCAGCATGCGCTCCTGGGCATAAGCAAGGTCATCATTCCATGCCACGACACTTGAGGGGAGCGCCTTTGCATTGGCATGTATCAAGACGCGCACATTCTGGGGGATGCAAACTGCACAAGCGAGGCTCTGGATGGAACTGCAGGCCAACAACGTAGTGGCCAGTCTCCGGGTCGTACTTCTCATCGTAGAAGGCCTGCATGCCCAGTGAAAAGGCCTCTTTGTTGGCACAAGACCTGGCTGGAAAATGCACTCCAAAGTCTTGGCCAATTGAACCCGATCAGTTGAACAGCTTCACGTTCTCTGTTTGAAAAGGTCAACCTCAGCGAGGATGGACCGCTGGGCTTGCACAAAGAGCTGCCAGCTGTCTTTAGCATAACCGTTTAACTTTGTGATCTTGGAGCTTACGTACGTCATGGGCATGGATCACAAACTAGAAGGGCTCCAGCCCTTCTGTTGGCCAAATAAACATCCAGCAAGGCCCCGTTTAAAGGAATCCCCCCTCTAGGGCCTTGCCTTTCTGTTGGGGCTTCTGCACTCAGGTGGCTGTGGGTCAAAACCCTGCAATTCTTGGTGAACATCAAAATAACCCTGCACCCCTGGTGACCATGAAAAATAGGGTTCATCCACCCCGAAATGGAGCCATTTTGTAGAAGCCCCACGGCCGGGTGTCTCTCGACCAGTCACGAAACCTCTTTGAGCTCGCCTCGGTGACTCCATCGGGGGCGCAGGCCATCTCCAGCAAACCGCTGCCCAGCTCCTTCGATCCCTGGGCTCGCGGACACTCGCCGCGCTCGCCGCGCTCGCCGCGTCCGCGGGGAAGTGGGGGGACTTGCTCATAGGTCCAGGGAGGCTGTGGCTCAAAAACACGGAGCCCAACATGGCATGGCAAATGGAGCCAAAGACTACCTGCGCAGCCCCAGCTAGTTTAAGCTTGACCCACAGCCAAATGAACATAGAACCCAAAGGAAACACCCCGGGAACGCAACATCCAGCTCAGCCGGTTTCCTGGGGAGGTTGCGCGCGTTTCTTTTTCTTTCCGGGAGTTGTTCAAACGAAGCGAACCGGAAATCGCCAATCCGTGCGTGTCCATTTATCTAAACAAACAAACAAACAAACAACCTACCTACCTACCTACCTACCTACCCACCTACCCATCCACCCACCCACCTACCTACCTACCTACCCACCCACCCACCCACCCACCCACCCACCCAAACAACAACAACAACAAGGTTGGACGGGGGGGGTTTGCCCGGGAAAACAATGCGAAACGGCCGGGGAGGGTTTGCCCGAAGAACAATGTCACCGATCAAGTCATCAACACTGCGTGGTTCCCAAGACGTGTTGTTTGGCCACCAAAACCTGTTTGCACACAGCTGTGAAATTGAACAACCCTAAGCAGGCAATGTTTCCGGTCAGGGCCAGGATTGGCACAAACATCTCAACAACACACTGACACACACGCGTTCGTCGCAAAAAACAAGGTCTCAACAACAAACTGACACACACACACACACATTCGTTGCAAAAAACAATGTTTCCACACCAGTTCACTTCATTTGTCGCACGGCGTCCTCTGAAAACCAACCAGCACGAAAATCTCAACAACAAACTGTCTGGACCAAGGCTTTAACGAACGCAAGAACCGCCTTTTTTCCCTCACAGAAGCACATCTCGCTCCAAGTTACTAAAGCCTCTCCGGGTGGAGTCTTATCTTGAACAGCCACCCTGTAAGTTGCAAAGCACTGAACCACAGACTTTAGGTCGGGATTTTCCTTCAGCCACCAAGCGGACACACCGTCTCGCGTTCCGCCTCCTTTCTTGGCACCGGATCTACCCAACTTGTTCGTTCTGCGAAGTTGCTCTTTGAGCTTACTTTGCCAAGTTCTCGCATTTTTGGTCCCCCCCACTTGATCGGGTGTGCTTACCAGTTGGTGGGCTTGGATACAGTTCTGCGCGGGTGCACTTGAACGGGTGTGCTTACCAGTTGGTGGGAACCAACTCGTAAGCACACCCGTTCAAGTGCACCCGCTCAGAACTGTGTCCAAGCCCACCAACTGGTAAGCACACCCGTTCAAGTGCACCTGCTCAGAACTGTATCCGAGTCCACCAACTGGTAAGCACACCCGTTCAAGTGCACCCGCTCAGAACTGTATCCAAGCCCACCACCTGGTAAGCACACCCGTTGAAGTGCACCCGCTCAGAACTGTATCCAAGCCCACCAACTGGTAAGCACACCCGTTCAAGTGCCCGCTCAGAACTGTATCCAAGCCCACTGGTAAGCACACCCGTTCAAGTGCACCCGCTCAGAACTGTATCCAAGCCCACGGATACAGGTCTGAGCGGGTGAGCGGGTGCACTTCAACGGGTGCGCTTACCAGTTGGTGGGCTTGGACACAGTTCTGAGCGGGTGCACTTGAACGGGTGTGCTTACCAGTTTGTGGGCTTGGATACAGTTCTGAGCGGGTGCACTTGAACGGGTGTGCTTTCCAGTTGGTAGGCTTGGACACAGTTCTGAGCGGGTGCACTTGAACGGGTGTGCTCACCAGTTGGTGGGCTTGGATACAGTTCTGAGCGGGTGCACTTCAACGGGTGCGCTTACCAGTTGGTGGGCTTGGATACAGTTCTGAGCGGGTGCGCTTGAACGGGTGCGCTTACCAGTTGGTGGGCTTGGACACAGTTCTGAGCGGGTGCACTTGAACGGGTGTGCTTACCAGTTTGTGGGCTTGGATACAGTTCTGAGCGGGTGCACTTGAACGGGTGTGCTTTCCAGTTGGTGGTGGGCTTGGATACAGTTCTGAGCGGGTGCACTTGAACGGGTGTGCTTACCAGTTGGTGGGCTTGGATACAGTTCTGAGCGGGTGCACTTGAACGGGTGTGCTTACCAGTTGGTGGGCTTGGATACAGTTCTGAGCGGGTGCACTTGAACGGGTGTGCTTACCAGTTGGTGGGCTTGGATACAGTTCTGAGCGGGTGCACTTGAACGGGTGTGCTTACCAGTTTGTGGGCTTGGATACAGTCTGAGCGGGTGCACTTGAACGGGTGTGCTTTCCAGTTGGTGGGCTTGGATACAGTTCTGAGCGGGTGCACTTGAACGGGTGTGCTTACCAGTTGGTGGGCTTGGATACAGGTCTGAGCGGGTGCACTTCCTGAACGGGTGTGCTTACCAGTTGGTGGGCTTGGATACTGAGCGGGTGCACTTGAACGGGTTCGCTTACCAGTTGGTGGGCTTGGATACAGTTCTGAGCGGGTGCACTTGAATGGGTGCGCTTACCAGTTGGTGGGCTTGGATACAGTTCTGAGCGGGTGCACTTCAACGGGTGTGCTTTCCAGTTGGTGGGCTTGGATACAGTTCTGAGCGGGCGCACTTGAACGGGTGTGCTTACCAGTTGGTGAACTCGGATACAGTTCTGAGCGGGTGGTTCTGAGCGGGTGCACTTGTACGGGTGTGCTTCCGAGTTGGTTGGCTTGGATACAGTTCTGAGCGGGTCAACTGGTAACCACCCGTTCAAGCGCAAGCTCAGAACTGTATCCAAGCCCACCAACTGGGCACACCCGTTCAAGTGCACCCGCTCAGAACTGTATCCAAGCCCACCAACTGGTAAGCGCACCCGTTGAAGTGCACCCGCTGGTGGGATTGGATACAGTTCTGAGCGGGTGCACTTGAACGGGTGTGCTTACCAGTTGGTGAGCATGGATACAGTTCTGAGCGGGTGCACTTGAACGGGTGTGCTTACCACTTGAACGGGTGTGCTTACCAGTTGGTGGGCTTGGGTACAGTTCTGAGCGGGTGCACTTCAACGGGTGTGCTTAGCAGTTGGTGGGCTTGGATACAGATCTGAGCGGGTGCACTTCAACGGGTGCGCTTACCAGTTGGTGGGCCTGGATACAGTTCTGAGCGGGTGCACTTGAATGGGTGTGCTTACCAGTTGGCGGGCTTGGATACAGTTCTGAGCGGGTGCACTTCAACGGGTGTGCTTACCAGTTGGTGGGCTTGGATACAGTTCTGAGCGGGTGCACTTCAACGGGTGCGCTTACCAGCTGGTAGCGGGTGCACTTGAAGGCTGTAGCAAAAAAACCAGGGGGGGGTTTGCCCGTGATTTTCAAGGCGCGCGCGCAATGTTTGTAAAAATGATGCCCGACGTGCGACTAATAACATCCTGCTGACATGAAAATGCGAAACAAAAGCGCAGTCATTATCTGCGAAGACATGCAAATGCCCAGTGATATGTGTAATACTTGCCGCGTTTTACAGCACGTCGCGCACCCATCTGCCGTGGTATGTGCCAAGGCATCGTGTGTCACAAGGCTGCCAATGCACTGATCACAAGACAACGAACGCAGGTATAATTTCGACTCTGCCGACAGCCAAACGTCCTGGTAAAAATGGGACGAAGTGGAAGTCACATGTCCGACGTGCTGCGTTTTACAGTATGTTGCGCTGCTGAAATCCCGGGCAAACCCCCCCCCCAGTTGAGCCAACAACAACAACAACAACAACAACAACAACCACAACCACAACCACAACCACAACCACAACCACAACCACAACCACAACCACAACCACAACCACAACCACAACCACAACCACAACCAACAACCACAACCACAACCACAACCACAACCACAACCACAACCACAACCACAACCACATCCACAACCACAACCACAACCACAACCACAACCACAACCACAACCACAACCACAACCACAACCACAACCACAACCACAACCACAACCACAACCACAACCACAACCACAACCACAACCACAACCACAACCACAACAACAACAACAACAACAACCACGACGACGACGACGACGACGACGACGACGACGACGACGACGACGACGACGACGACGACGACGACGACGACAACAACAACAACAACAACAAAAAAATAATAAAATGTAAAACAAAAAAACATGATGATAATAATAATAACAATAATAATAATAAACAATAATCCGCCGACCCCTTCTCCTCAAAGGGGGAGGCGTACGGGAAGGGCGGTTACAAGTCCAAGCCTGGCTGGTAAATGAGCATAACCGAAGATTCAACATCATCATCATCATCATCATCATCATCATCGGCGTGGTGGTCCTCGCCGCTGTCCTTATCTTGATTATCATGATGACTGCTGGTGATGCTGAGGATGCGTCATGATGATTATCATGTCAGTTCATCATCATCATCATCATCATCATCACGGTGCTCATCATCATCAGCTTCTTCGTCATCGTCCTTATCTTTTTTTATATACGTTTCAAGTGTCCCGTTAGACCCGATTCGAGATGCAGAAGATGCGCGGACATGATTATCATGATGACTGCTGGTGATGCTGAGGATGAGTCATGATGATATCATGTCAATTCATCATCATCATCATCAGCATCATCACGGTGCTTATCATCATCATCTTCTTCGTCATCGTCATTATCTTTTTTATATACGTTTCAAGTGTCCCGTTAGACCCGATTGGAGATGCAGAAGATGCGCGGACATGATTATCATGATGACTGCTGGTGATGCTGAGGATGCGTCATGATGATTATCATGTCAGTTCATCATCATAATCATCAGCATCATCATCACGGTGCTCATCATCATCATCTTCTTCGTCATCATCCTTATCTTTTTATATACGTTTCAAGTGTCCCGTTAGACCCAATTGGAGATGCAGAAGATGCGTGGACATGATTATCATGATGACTGCTGGTGATGCTGAGGATGAGTCATGATGATTATCATGTCAATTCTTCATCATCATCATCATCATCAGCATCATCACGGTGCTTATCATCATCATCTTCTTCGTCATCGTCCTTATCTTTTTTATATACGTTTCAATTGTCCCGTTAGACCCGATTTG
Organism: Effrenium voratum; assembly: GCA_963377175.1. Lineage (NCBI taxonomy): Eukaryota > Dinophyceae > Suessiales > Symbiodiniaceae > Effrenium > Effrenium voratum. Next base: position 195,377 of record CAUJNA010003417.1, read on the forward strand.
AGATGCAGAAGATGCGCGGACATGATTATCATGATGACTGCTGGTGATGCTGAGGATGCGTCATGATGATTATCATGTCAGTTGGTGTTCATCATCATCATCATCTCTTCGTCATCGTCCTTATCTTTTTTTATATACGTTTCAAGTGTCCCGTTAGACCCGATTTGAGATGCAGAAGATGCGTGGACATGATTATCATGATGACTGCTGGTGATGCTGAGGATGCGTCATGATGATTATCATGTCAGTTCATCATCATCATCATCATCAGCATCATCACGGTGCTTATCATCATCATCTTCTTCGTCATCGTCCTTAAATCTTTTTATATACGTTTCAAGTGTCCCGTTAGACCCGATTTGAGATGCAGAAGATGCGCGGACATGATTATCATGATGACTGCTGGTGATGCTGAGGATGCGTCATGAGTTGGTGTTCATCATCATCATCTTCTTCGTCATCGTCCTTATCTTTTTTATATACGTTTCAAGTGTCCCGCTAGACCCGATTTGAGATGCAGAAGATGCGTGGACATGATTATCATGATGACTGCTGATGCTGAGCATCATCATCATCATCATCATCATCATCATCATCACGGTGCTCATCATCATCAGGTTCTTCGTCATCGTCCTCATCTTATTTTTATATACGTTTCAAGTGTCCCGTTAGACCCAATTTGAGATGCAGAAGATGCGAGGACATGATTATCATGATGACTGCTGGTGATGCTGAGGATGCGTCATGATGATTATCATGTCAGTTCATCATCATCATAATCAGCATCGTCATCACGGTGCTCATCATCATCATCTTCTTCGTCATCGTCCTTATCTTTTTTATATACGTTTCAAGTGTCCCGATAGACCCGATTTGAGATGCAGAAGATGCGTGGACATGATTATCATGATGACTGCTAGTGATGCTGAGGATGCGTCATGATGATTATCGTGTCAGTTCATCATCATCATCATCAGCATCATCATCACGGTGCTCGTCATCATCATCTTCTTCGTCATCGTCCTTATCATTTTTTATATACGTTTCAAGTGTCCCGTTAGAAGGTCTAACGGCACAGTTGAAATGTACATGAAAAAGAAGAGCGCCACATGAGGAACATGATGATGAGAATGATGATGAACATGATGATGATGAACCTGATGATGATGATGAACATGATGATGAAAATGATGATGAACATGATGATGATGAAAATGATGATGAACATGATGATGATCATGATGATGATGATGACGATGATGATGAACATCACCATCATCATCAGCGTCATCATCATCATTTTCACGTTCATCACATCCCCAGCATCTGCAGCAGTTACCATGACAATCATGACAACGCATCTTCTGCATTTCCAGTCGGGTCTAACGGGACACTTGAAACGTATATAAAAAAGAAGAGCGCCACGGTTTTGATGATGAACATGATAAGGAACATGATCCTGCTTTCTTGTCATGTTCATCATGAGGATGCGCATCGGGATGATGATGATAAACATGATGAGGAACATGATGATGCAAATGCTGATGCCGATGATGAACACGATGATGATGATGATGATGAATATGATGACGATGATGATGATGATGATGAACATCATCACTTTCATCATCATGTCCATCATGATCATTTTCATCATGTTCATCATCATCATCATCATCACCATCATCATTTTCATCATCATGTTCCTCATTATTTTCATCATCGTGTCCATCATGATCATTTTCTTCATGTTCATCATCATCATCATCACCATCATCATTTTCGTCATCATGTTCCTCATTATGTTCATCATCATCATCATCCTATCACTGCACATCCTCAGCATCACCAGCAGTTAGCATCATCCCCAGCATCAGCAGCAGTTGTCATGACCTCTGCATTTCCAGTCGGGTCAGAAGAGCGCCGTCATCATTTTCAACATCATGTTCATCATACTTGTTGCTTGAATTTGTACCCGTTTGATCAACACACCACTACTCCATCATCATAATCATCATTTTCATCATCATCATCATCATCATTTTCCTTTTCATCATCATCAGCAGCAGTCATCATGACAATCATGACAACGCATCTTCTACATTTCCAGTCGGGTCTAACAGG
>CAUJNA010003417.1:202500-382500 GCA_963377175.1 Effrenium voratum
TTATGCTGGCAGTGGTGTAGCTCAAAAAGCAGTAGTTATGTAGTTCTTGTTTGGTATGCCAATTTTTGTATTTGTCTTTGTGTTGTTGGTCGTACTGATCTAATAACCGTAAATAATAATTTGGTTCAGTTTCTGATAAACTACATTGTGCATCTTCAGGAAATTCAATGTATCTTATTCTGATCAGTAGAGCCATGGTTTTACGAAGGATATGGTTGTTCACTTATTCTAGTCTGTACAGCCAAATTATTAAGAAAGATACTGTTGTTCATTTATTCTAATCAGTAGAGTCAAAACCTCCCAATTCTTCGCCAAGGTTTCCCTTTTTCTGGGTTCCCATTCGTGTTTCAAGGCAATCCATGTGCAACTTTCAGGAATTGGGGGCGAAAACAGCCAGCACTGAGGCCCGGGCCAGTGTGCCAGCGGCGTCTTGGCGTGAACGTCGATTGGGTGACGGAAGCTGCAGGGTCGAGCTGTGGCAATCGGATGGCATGCGAGTCGCAATCAACATCTGGCTTGAAAGTGGTCGACCCATGTGAAGAAACAAGCGGACGGATCTCCACACGTAGTTGTGGCAAGGGGACTGTCCCTGACTAAGCTTCACTTACCCCGGGTTTTGATTGTTGCTCCTGTGGGCAACGGACGTACTATTGATTTGAGGGGGGTTTAGATTCAATTACAGGAATTAGGGTTTAGAAGGGGTTATGTGGCTGTGCTTTTTGAGCGGATCCCATTTTGCGCTGGTCTTCAAGTTGCACAAGCTCTCTCCTAACAGCTCCAACTATCCTCCAGATTTCTGGAGAACCAATTGATGCATGGCGCTTTGCGTCCCTTGCGTCCCTTGCGTCCCTTGCGTCCCTTGCGTCCCTGCGTCGTCAGGATCCCTCGCTTCTCGTTTGCGTCGGCTTTCTTTTCATGCTCCGGGTCCATGAAACATGGCGTCCTCAGAACTACCCGCGCACCCTGGTGGTTTAAAGAGAAACCACCCACAATTTCCCGAAAAAGGCAATGCCCAGCGATAAGTCAGGCGCCGCTCGTCCTCCGCCCAATTCCCGGGCACCTGTCGTAGGTGGGCCCGTTGGGCTGCAAGTGCTGGATCGTGGTGCCAGTTTCGGCCGCCAGGTCACCGTACAAAGTTCCACCCCGCAGGACCTGAGGCCAACCGGCCCAGGCGGAAAGGAGGCTCCACGGAGGTGCCAATGTCGCATGTGGTTCCCCCGAATTCTTGCATTTCAAGCCACTCCATGCCAAAGTGCAAATGCTGAAATAGAAGCTGTGGAATGTGGTCGTGGGAAGCTTGACTTAAGGCGATTATATAATATATATATATATATTCATATATACATATATATCAGCATAACAGCGTTGCTTTGGTCGCAAGGATGACTTCACAGGTAATCATTAGCCATCCATAATCCGGCCAATTCAGCTGTGCTGCATTCAGCATCTGAGATCCTCGACAAAGGCCCAAAATGGGGCATCCAGATAAGAGGGCGTATCCTCAGTGAAAGCCGTCATCCAACACAAGCCGGTTGCGGGCGGGAGCGTGAAGCAGCCCAGCGACAATTGCAGATTCTTAGCGTCACGCAACTTGGCAAGGATGGCTCAATACGATTGATTCGAGGCTCGCATCAAAGCACACTCGAGCTCGTCTTTGGAGATGTCAAATTCAGTGTCACTTGCAAACCTTAGCTCGGGCTGCCAATATGATCCATGAGAGCTGATGAGAGCATCAGCAGCATCCACGAACTTTCGCAGGTTCCGTGAACACCACTATGCGCTCCCCCCCCCCTTTTTGTGTGAGATGGCGATGATAACTTTGAGTTCTCAAGCCCAACTTAAGCCAGCCCATGGAAGCAGACCCAAAGCCAGGCGAAGCATTGGCCGACAAAACTTGCAATGGAAGGCGAGACCTTCACTCACTCGAAGTTGGCCAAACAAGCCACTGTCAAAACCTGGTGCAAACGGAGTCTACCCTATGAGAGAAATGGTGGTTGAGGAGCAGTCCTCTTGCCATAATTAGTTGCGGACATCCACCCTTTCATTTTCTTTCACGCTTCTCACTTACAGAGCAGATTGGCAAAATCGCATCTTGTCTTGTGCCACTAAATCGGCCTTTCCGAGAAGTGTCAAGTCCGGCACCTCTTGTGTGTGTTTTCTTTACTCTGGCCCGGCCCAGGGCGTGACCACAACAACCACAAAAGTGTAGAGTCCAGGACCTCAAAGAGTGAGGCTTTGATTTCGTGGCGCGTGTTTTTTGGCTCAACCCGCGACGGCAAAGCACGCAAAGCAGAGGCGCTGGGCGGCGGCCTCGCCCTCCAGGCGCGACGGGATGGAGCATTTGTACTTGCCTCGGCTCTTCCAAGGCCAAACAGACTTGGACCCGACGACGCTGTATAGGTTGGCTGAAAGGGGAAGTGAGACCAAAAACGAAGGCGGGATGCTTTGCGGGGTAAAGTCTGGGATTGCAAAAGCCTTTGAGAATGGTTTCACAAAGGAAGCCAAAAGGAAAACCGCCTGAAGGAGTCCCTGTTGTCTTCCGATTCTGAGCAACAAGCGCGTTGCACTGACCAAGCACTTTTGTCCCCCCACCCCCCACCCCGCTCGTAAGCACAGAGGGAAATCGCATGGTGAGGCCGAAGCCACACGTCTTCACACCACCTAGGAACACGGCCCCTGCAGGAAAGGTTCGGAGCGGCACCTTCGGGGTACTTAGAAGGTCTTCCATCCCAAAAAAGGGTGGGGAGCCCGAATATCTAAGGCTGGAGTTGGCGACGCACTCTCGCATGCAAAACCTCAGAAGGGATGTGCTGTACCCAGTGGAGATGATGACTGGATATTTGTGTCACCAGCCTGTGGGTGGCTTTGAAATGGAACCAGCATAAGGTTGGAGAGACTCCGAGTTTGAAAAGGAGTTTAAAGGTGAGGTCGGAATAGCTGAGAAGACTCCGCGGGACCCTGCCCAAGTTAAGGTCTGAGCCCACATGAGTGCTTGGAAATTGGATTCCATGTGCGTCTTCAGCTCCAAGCAGAATGCTCTAGGGCCGTGAGTGAAATGCTGCCAGAGTCTAACAGGATTGGCCAGTCAGCAGTCCGGCAAGGACATGAGCTTCTTGGAATATGCTGGCAGCATGAGCAACTCCATCTGCAAGAAAGCCGCGCAAGACATCATCAGAGATATCGTTGCCCTCGACCACCAAGAGACCTCGGCAGTGTCGACTTAAGCGGTTGGAACCATTCGAAGGCCTTCATTGAGTGATGAAGATCCCCGGCTTCGGCACTCGAGTCTTGCCCAGCCACCATCCATGGGCAAGTACTCCAACAGGCTCGCCAGTGTTCCAACTGTTCTTGGCACCATGATCGGTGCCCCACCGAACTCCTGACACGGAAGCGAATGGGAGGAGCGCGAGGGTTGCTTCTCTGCCTGGATTAAGTCCAGGTGGTACTCTCCCACGAAGTCCACAAACTTGCTCTTGCGTTCGTACCTCGCGAGCTCTCGACCCTCGCAACTCACTCCGAATTTGAGCGCCAGCCTCCGGGCCACGCACAGAACGCGCGCAGGTCGGAGCCGTGGTGCCTCATTATGCTTGGCCCACGCACTGGAAACGGGAGGAAGAACACATACTGTATCTTTGGGTCATGCTTGGACTGTTTTTACAGCTCAAAAATGAGCGCTATCCGGTGAGACCTTTTACGCCCTTCCACACGTTCCAAACTGGTCAAGCTGAGCCAAGCCATGAGGCACCTGAGCGCGCGTATCCACATCCGTTTGGAGGGGCCTGCTTTGCATTGCTTCCCGAAATCAGAGAACCCAAAGCAGGACCTGACAAAGGGGAAGTGTGCCCCTCGACTCGTTGGGTTATAACCCCCTTTAAGAAAATCCCAACGCCCCTTTTCGCGAGAGGAAATCTCAAATCGATACCAATCGTTCGACCTTTTGGGTCCCTAAAACCTCTTCCCTTAGTTTCCCTTGGCCTGGGGGTATTTCCTGGGGCTCCTGGCTGGTGGGGAATACATGGAGCTCCAAAACAGCGCGGCGTCCCGAGCAGCCCTCGTAGAATGTACCTCAGCGCGCATGCGTAGGGGCAGCGAAGACCCTTGCTGGGGCTCGGGGGTATGGCGACCCCCCAAAATCACTTTGGTTGTCCTTTTGGTTTCCCTTTGAAGCACAAAAATCGGAGATCGGCAGGCACCCTGATTAAAAGACATTGCCAAGCAAAAAACAAGCACGTATGCGACACCGAAACTCCCCAAAACTTGGCACGCGCAGGATCCGAAAATGTGCCGACCTGCATTTCAAAAGCCAAGCCAATAATGGAGGAGTGCACATATGTGAGCCACAACACACGCAAATTCCATAAGCAGTCGTCTGGCTGCGGGAAGGAAGTTTAGCTCTTGTCCCATGGCTCAAGGTCGCTGGATTTCCGTTCACCCCATGTGGGCTGGCCCTTTGAGCGCCGCGCCGACGTCCAGGGCCTGGACGCAGCTCTGCAAAGTGCTGCGAACGTCTCACGCCACGCAAACCCGAAGGCAGATTTGTTGGACCCATGAGGAGCTTGTTTTGCCCCGGAGTCCAAATGGCCATGGGTCAAAAGCCCGTACCCCCAGTGAACATCCCAATCCCCACCAAAATAGGTTCTAAAATGGGTGGTGCACCTACCCCAAAATGGGATCCCATTGGTTTTGCCCAACGAAGCGGCGCGTTGCCTCAAAGCCTGGCTGGGCTCCTTCTCCGGCTCGCCTGAAGCTGAAGGAAGGAGGCCAATCCTCTGGGCCCGTTTAGCCAGACCTCCGCAAAACTACGCTCTAAGTGGTTCTTCAAAGCGGAACCGCCGGGTCCAGGACGGGTGTGTGAAAACATTGGGGATAGCAAGCTGCAGTCACTTGCCCTCCCAACAATCATGGAAACTGACGGGAGAGTATTGGAAGACTTCCTTTTGGGGAAGGCTCCTGTCCACTTCCATGTTTGTTGGGAAAGGGCACTAAGTTGCAAAGCCCCCTGCCGGAATCGCTGCTCTGCTCCTCTACCATGTGGTGGAGGGTCGAAATGCCTCGCATCCACACAGGCTCGCGAGCCCTCGTCACTTGAATGAATTCGTATGTGTGTCTCTTTCTTCTTCTTCTGTTTGTTTTCTTTTCGGCTACCCCTATTTTGTGAGTCAGGGTTAGACATCCCTTCAAAACACACACGCACCTGCAGGTTGAGCCAAACCCATGTGTCAAAGCTTTACGCTAAGGACCCCGACCTGTTGTAAATTCGAAGTCCTTCTCTGTCTCCGCATCGCCTTCACATGTGCCCAGCCACTCTGGTAAAGGAAAGTGCACTGATGACCAGCTTCCAGCGAAGGATCCGCCTTCAAACTGATGCTAGACTGAATATGGCATGTGCAAGTTTTTGAACGCCGAAATGTGTCGCTTCTTGCGGCCAAAGAGGCTGTCCATGTGTGCCTCTGGGTCAGCCTGCCACATTATTCATCTGCTCCCAAAAACGAGAGGCTGCCATGAATATTGCCCTTCCTGGTCTTACTTACAACTACAGCCAATATCGCTGCATTTTTCGCAATTACTTAGACCCGCACCCAAAAACCAACATGCAATCTGCAACCCGTCCCAATTTATGATGGTACTTCCCTTCGAAAGTGAAAGCGTGGCGCAAGCCAATGCAGTCAGTGCGGGATGTCCTTTGCCCATCTCTGCCAAAAACTAGACAGCATCACACGCTGCATGGGTATGGGGACTGTGCCGTGTTGTGGACCTTTTGTCCAAGGGGAAGCCATACATTCCAACTGAATTGCAGCATGTGCATATGTATCTATGTGTATATATATATATATATTTATTTATATACATATGTATATGAACAGTCGGAACTTTGGGGTCCAAAGGGCCTATGTGATCTATGCGGGGGCGGGCGTCAAAATTACCGACCTCCTTATCCTTGGAGGCGAATGGCAGCGAAACCCGCCAGCCCTTCTCGGGCTTGCCTTGTCAGCCTTTGCAGAGCTCAGGAGCCTCAGTTCGTCCAGCAACTTGCATCGCTTGTGGCCAAAGTCTGAAACAGAAGCCTAGGAGCGGCTGGCAGTAGAATCTTGCATATTAATACTAATATCTCTCTCTCTCTCTCTCGGATGCAGAGCGACTCCGCGACGCTAAAAAACATGCAAACCAAAACAAAGGCACTTCAGACAAAATCATGCTGTACATTACATTGACTTCCTCCAAAACAGAAGCATCTCCGTGGATGCCAAAAGAAAGAAGTGCCTCGAAAACCTCGTCCAACTCAACCTCGGCCTGCAACTCCTCGCCCCTACGCTTGTGCAGCAAAACAGCAAAGTTGAACAAGGCATCCCCGAAAAGCTTACTCATGCCATCAGGGTACACCGAATCAACGGGCCACGCAGAAAGCGATGAGAGACCGTCTGGTGTTCCCAACTTTCGTGCGCGCAACGCCCTGCAGCTCCAGTGCTCATGATGTGCCTCACCAAGGGCGCGAGACGACCCACAAGCAGAGTCGTCGGCTTTCTGGCCATGGAACGAAACAAGCATTGATCGGTGGTAACAACCTGCGCACAAGCAAGCCTGGTCAAAGCCCTCACCACGCGCAAAGACCAAACAGAAGCAGGAGGATCCCTCGCGCGAGCACGACCAAGGGCCCACACGGGGAAAGCCGGGTGCTCCATGATGACAGCAACTCCACAACCGAGAAGAGCCCAGACCAAGGAAAGTGTAAAATGCCCAAGAGCAGTGTCAGCAACAACCTCTTTCCATTGGCGTTTCGTCAACCCCTTGACGCCCCAACAAACTTCGGCAGACCTTCAAGGCCAGGGGCCTGGGCGCCAAGTCCTGCGCGGCGGGCCAAAGAGCGCCGCCGAAATCATCCCATCAGAAGCCCACTGGCGCGACTGCCTTGCCTGTCGGGGGTTCGAAAGATCGACATCTTGGGACACGCCAGCATCCACGCTCAGCACAAACAACTCAAAAGTCGCACGAGCCACATGTCGCAGAATCACCGAACCAACATCGCACTGACGGCGGTGCCCAGAGAAAAAGTGGACCGCAACTCCAACCTTCCGCCGAACAGCAAGGGCGTTAACACCAAGACTGCTCGGGTCAAGACTGCTCGGGTCATGTAATGATTTTTGTATGTATGCATGTATGTATGTATGTATGTATGTATGTAAGTACGTAGGTAGGTAGGTAGGTAGGTAGGTAGGTAGGTAGGTGTGTATGTATCTGCGTTCGTGCTTCAATGGACTCCATCATCTGAAAATATGGCATGATCTATTGTACAACCATGTATAGACAATGATATATAATCGTGTGAGAAGGGCCCTACACCTATTCACAGTTGGTTCCGTAGCCCTGGTCAACCCAGGAGGTTGAACCACCCGTGAATGGCTGTGGGTCTTACTCATTTGGCTGTGGAGCCAGCTGTGCCACCGAAAAAAAGAGGGCCTGCGCCCTCACTTTCGTGGGAAACTCAGCAAGTCCTCGATGTCCCTCTTCTAGACAAGTCACACATTTTGACCCCATATCAGGCTATGCCTCATGTCAAAACAACAAGATCCTTCACTTTTCATGGAAACGCCAACAAAATCCGCTGGCACATTAGCCAACTGCACCTTTTCCTCTCTCCAGGGCGCGTAGGGCTGGACTGGATGCGGCGCGTGAAGGTCATCCTGAAGCGGAAGCTCCCCAAAAGCCAGTGACGAGTCCCTGGTGTCCCAAAAGGAAACCTGAAGGAAAAAGCGGTCCAGCAGCATGGTTCCAGTCTCCTGATAAGTCCAGCAACTGGTTTGCAGACGGTCCAAGTGCAACCAGTCGTACCGAGACTGCCTGAAACGCCCACTGACTCCTGAAAACACCACGGCTCGATGCATCCAAGCGGCACTGGCCGGGAATCCGAAATGAGTCAAATGCTACTTCTGCGCGAAAACTCAAAGGATCTGAAAAAGTCTGCGGAGAAAGCTTTGGCCACCGCGCTTCTGACAGCTGCCCTGGAATTGAAGAGCATCGGAGCAAGTCCCAAGGAACTCGTCAAGCTCTCCTTGGGGGTGACCACAAACCCATCATGGTATTCAGGTCTTCCTTGATTGTGCGGGCTTCGTGACCAACATCTGCCTGTACCCTCACATCTGGGCTTGCAGTGGTCCTTACTGGACCTGAGAAAAACATTGAGACCCAAGCTCATCCAACCACGATTGAATGCCACATGGAGATTTCCTTGGTAGCAGAGCAGACCCGACTTTCTACAGCCAAAATCCCCTCTCTCCACCTGCCATCCCTGCCTCACATCGAGGGGCAACGCCTGATGGACAGGTCCCGCTTGCTGGGCGCTGGGCGCTGACTTCTGCGGCAAAACTCGAGAGTTTGCCGAAGCTGGGGTCGCTGATTTGAGAACCAGAACCAACCCTAGTGAGGCTATGAGAAACGCAATGGGTCCAGCCTTTTTGAAGGCTTGGCAAGACACAGCTTGAGACGAACACTTCAAGGGAACGAACAGCTTTTCCTCTGCTCAAGCCGCCGCTGTCCGGGGGGTTTCTCCTACCTCGACCTTCAAGCCGAAGCCCCGGAGACTCGGAGCGAATTCCCGTCGGCTCAGAACTCGGCTCGACCTCGCGCAAATTTTGCAGACGCTCGCCAGAGGCATCTTGAGCTGCGTGCGGCCATGTAAAGGGTTGACCTCATCACCTCTAGATGCCCAAAAGAAGCCGTGGGAGCCTTCATATTTATCACCCTGGACAAAAGGCCGCACGGCAACTGTCTTTGGGTTCACCTGGGCATCCGTGTATCCCGCTCCTTGGAGCAGGACACCGCCACATCAATGTCCAGGCCCTGCGAATCCAGCTGGGCACAGATCAAAACAGCTGCTCGCTCTGCGAAGTCCTGCCTTCTCGTCCTCCGCCGATGTGGTGAAGCTACTCTGCATCCTGCTTCCTGCGGTTGCCGATCGCTGGCTTTTGGGGCCGAGAACAGATCACGAGTTGGCTGATGGGCCGTCGCATGCGCCTCAAACTCATTGAATCATCAAGCCACGTGTGGATTGATGCGCTTCAAATATAAAGGTCGCACAAGTAGACAAGTGTGAAGCACCCGAATGAAATTGGGGGTGTGGTCCTTTTGCGCGTCTGTCACTCCACTGGCTTGATCATTGCCACTCTGTTGAACTTCTGCGATGGAGCATGCTTCATAGAGGCATAGTTAGTACATGTGACAGGCTGCATTTGTTTCCTGCTAGCGGAGTTTTTGTCGTGCACCCGTTTCAACGCGATGTCACTTGAATCCGCCGATTCGTCTTGATGAGACTGCCTCTGCCTTCCTCTGTCAAGCCGTGAACTTGAGGGTCTGCGCTGAACAGGCTGCTGCCCATGATGAAGAGAATACGCCGTGTTTACGTCATGTGTTGTTGCGCTTGTCCTGGACAGTGCTTGCACATCTCTGATTTGTCTCAGAGTGTAACTTGCGCGTCCTTTGTTCTGAGCCAAGTCTGTTGGGAGCAACGTTGCCAGAAACTTCTTTGAGAGTGAGCGACTCGGGTGAGTAGCATTTTGTAGTTGATTGCAGCTTTCTTGGCCCCGCTTAATCAGGAGATTGTTTCAGGACGTTCATCACACGACCCTTCAGCCACTCATGCATTCAGCCTTCTGAATGTAATGAATCTGTCCCCATCTGGAGCGTTGCGTGCGACGCCTCACCTTTCTCAGGGCAACAAGTCTTGAGTGTGTCGCTCCAGCAGGCAGCCTACCGGAACAAGCTCTCGTCAGGCCAGAAAAACAAGGGATGACAACTACCTGCATGGATTAGCCACCTTTCGCCCTGAGGTGCACTGCGCTTCTGCTACCTACAGAGGCCCCCCCCCAACAAAAAAAGAGCAGGCCTGCGCACTTGGCGCTTGGCAAAGGCAATCTGGCTCTTCCAGAATTCGGTCACCTCAGTTCTCCGAACTCTCCGCGTTGACGAAAAATCCAAGCTTGCATTGGCAACAAAGTACTCGAACATGGCTACCTGAAGTTGTCTTCTTTTTCGTTGGCCATGTCTTCACCCCTCGCATGTAGCCTCACCAAAAACGCCCATGGCACGCCAGCCATGGAGTTGTGGTCGGCATCCAACTCGATGAGTTCGCGCTCACAGCAGTTCACAGCGGCATCGAGGTGCTTCTTCGCATTGTCAGGCGTCACCTTGCTCAACGTTGAACCCTAAACCATGTAGGCATGTTATCGACAAAGAATGACACCAAACCAATATTGCCCAAACATATATGTGCTTCTTCCTTTCTCATTTTAAGGTAAGGGCAACGGCAGAGAAAGATATGATGGTACCAAACGCCATCCAAGCATGGAAAAACCCAGGAAATGGAAAGAGTCCGAAATTGATGGGCTCTGTCTGGTTCCAAGTCTGTCCAGGGCAAAAAGAAATTGGAAGAGGACCCCTCTTGGGCTGGCTACATGGGATGGTTGCCTTCGAAGGAAGCCTAGTTGGGTCTTTGTCAAAAGCAAGTAGCCCCAAAGAAGTGCGCGGCTCCTTTTGGTCTCCCTTTAACTAAGGAGAAAGGGTACCCGCCAAAACCGAACACACGCCCGCATAGGTGCTTTCCCTTGCCTTTGAACAAAGACACATCGCTGGGGACGGCTTAAGGGAAGTCAAGAGATCAAGAGGGAGCCCGGTTCCAAGATTTCTGGTGAAGCCGCCACCAAGTCGTGGCGCCCATGCAAGACCAGCAGAGGGCCCCGGAAGCCCCGGAGGAAGTCTTGGCTCCCGTAGATCAGGAGCTGCTCCTCCCGATATGGAAGGAGTCCCAGAGCCGGGCAGCAAGCCAAAAAGCCGCCTCAGAGTATCTATAGCATTGAGGAAACTGTTTTAGAGGAACATGATATGTCCCTTGAGCGGAAGGAACACCCAAGAAGCCACGAATAGAAGCAAGTACTTAGTGTCTTTGGTTCCGACCCACGGGTCCCTTTCATCGAAAAGGGCCAACCTCGCTACATGCAAACCCATCAGCGCAGGACAAGAGAACTAGTACGCCTTCATTCGGGGCAGGACCCCCACCAACAGGAACCATTCGAAGTCGAACGGATTCAGCATGGGTACGAAGGTGCATAGTACTCGCTACCCGCAGGGTCGACCACCCCCTACAACCGCAAAATGGCTTGCTGAAACCCCCTTGCAATTGTCTAAGCTCCCAAGTAATTTCGGGGGTCATTGAAGTGACACGCGAAATTACCGAGCCTCATGACGTCATGGTCTGCATGGAAGCCGGCCGTACGGCAATGGATGCTGTCCTGGCCCGGCTCACCCGCAGGCAAAGACCGCCGCAGAGCGTTCGAGAGCTCCTGGCGGAGCAGAAGGACGTCTCACTCACCGGGGGTCGCTCCCCATGCTCGTCCTTTGAGACGCCCAAAAAGAACCAATTTGGGCAGGTCAATTTGAGAATCCCATATTGCCCATTGGGGCGTTTCCTAAACTCATATATAAACCATGTCAGCTTGCCCAGGGGTTCGCAGGATTGCTGGGTGTGAAAGGGCCGCAGTCAAGTAAGCGATGACTTTGCCCTGTGGGTGGCTGAAACAAGCAACAGCAAAGCCAAACAAAGCAAAGTAAGGCAAAGCAAGGCAAAACAAAGAAAGGCAAAGAAAGGCAAAGAAAGGCAAGGAAAAGCAAAAGCAAGGAAAAGCAAAAGCAAGGAAAAGCAAAGCAAGGAAAAGCAAAGCAAGGAAAAGCAAAGCAATACCTTGCTACTAGTGTAAGAAAGGCAAAGCAAAGCCAAGCAAAGCAGGAAAGCAAGTAAGCAATGCAGAAAGCAGTAAAAAACTGAGCACTAACTACTGGTCCAACAGCGACATGCCCGTCCTGAAACATCATGTCCTGGGCACGCAAGGATTTGGTGTCTGCTCGCAGCAAAACAAAACAGCCGGCCGGCATGCTGCAAACCCGGCATAGCGCCCAGGCTTTGCCTGCGTAGGAACCAACCCAAAGGCAACGAATTTGAAGGTGCACGAAAGGCAATCAAGCCTGTGTTGCCACAACCATTTGGGGTCCGGGTCCAAATCCCTATTTTGACACATACCCACCCTGAACTTCCCCAGTTGGGTGAGATGGCGCAATCTCACCATGGCTTGGGAATCGTTGCTTACCACAAGGGAATTGTGCCATCCACTTTCATCCTGTACTCGGGCTTTGACCCTCCCATTCTTTCATGGCAATCGCCTTCTTGGGCAAGATATGGGGGCTTGATAAAAAAGAAGCTGACATCTCGCACGAAACGGAAAAAAGTTCCCCACGGCCATATGGGGGGCCGAACAGAATATACATCAACCCCCGGATCTATGTCCAATTCACCGAGGCGCCGCCTCGCTGGATGCCCCCAGCCACTGCTTCAGCTGCTGGAGCCGCTCGTGGCCACAGGTGGCGAAGGCTGAGTCCAACAGCAGCCCATCGAAGCGGGCCTGGCAACCGGTCGCCCGGGAGGAAACCAACGAAACGGCCATGGCCATGGCTTAAAATTACACACAGGGGCAAACCGCAGGTTTTGGTCCATATTTCCACATAGGATTCCATTTTGGTACCGGTTTTTTGAGCCACAGCCACATGGCCATGGGTCAAAACCAATGGGATCCCATTTTGGGATAGGTGAATTCACCACCCACTTTTAGAACCTATTTTTGTGGGGATTGGGATGTTCACTGGGGGTACGATTGGGGTTTTGACCTAAGTGGGTCTGCCCGGCGCGTTTCACTACTAGTGCGGTTCAGCGCGATTCGTGTGCGTTTCAGTGTGTGTTTTTCAATGCGTTTCGCTTCTTTGCGTTTCCGCCCGGCAAGGGTACGTGGATGGAGACAGAACACAGTCGCAGATCCTACGGTTTGCTTTCTTAGGCTTTGAAGCAAGGGAAACCAATTAAACGGGCGGCAGTCTTCCGGTTTAGCTTTTTCAGGAGAGGAAAGAAGCAAAACCTTTCGGTCCCGGTTTTGCTTTCTTTAAGAGAGGAATCAAGCAAAACACTTCCGGCTTTGCTCTTTTAAGGAGAGGAAAAAGCAAACCCCGACAAAAGTGCCAATCTGCCGGTTTTGCTGTTTTTAGGAGAGGGAAAAAACAAAACCCTTCGGGAGTTACAATCTTCCGGCTTTGCATTTTTGGACAGGAGAAAGGCAAACCCCTTCAAAAGTGCCAATCTGCCAGATTTGCTTTATTAAGGAGAGGAAAAAAGCAAAACCCTTCGGGGGTTACAATCGTCCGGCTTTGCTCTTTTAAGGAGATGAAAAAAGCAAACCCCTTCAAAAGTACCAACCTCCTGGTTTTGCTTGTTTTTTGGAGAGGAAACAGCAAACCCCTTCAAATGTGCCAATCTCCCGTTTTGCTTTTTTTTAAGAGAGGAAAAAGCAAACCCCTTTGCCAATCTCCCGGTTTTGCTTTTTTCTCGCCAAACAAGCCACAGCGTGGCCTACAAATCCACCACAACATATAACGTGATTTTGCTTTTTCTATGTTGGTTGCGTTTCACATGCTCTGCCTTTCAGCGCGTTTCCCTGCGTTTTTTAGGGCCGCGTTTTCACCCGGCACGCTTTTTTCCCCCACTTAGGTTTTGACCCATGGCCACATTGAGCTTGTCTCAAAGGGATTTGACCCAAACCAAAAGTCATGGCGCCCTTTGAAAAGGCCCTCAAAAACAAACGCAGCCACATCCACGCTTGAGGAAACAAGGAAAACAGGTATGCAGGACTGGACAGAATCAACGCCAGGAGGGGGTTCATCCATTCCAACCGGCGCGAAGTGGATTGTGTCCATCCACAGTATCACAAAAACTTCCCCAGAAAGCCCACAAGGGCTACAACAGAAAAAGGAAAGCAACCATACAAGAAAACAAGCAAACAGCACACAAACGGGGGGCACCACATCCGATCTACATTCAAAACCTGATATGAAAAAAAACGTCTACCCAGAACTATGTAAAGAAACAGAAAAGGCTGCTGCACCCATTTATGGTTGGCCTTCATGCACCCGGGTGTTGAGCCAGCGGCTCATTCCACCCAAAGTTGCGCATGGCCCGCGTCGCCTCCGGCTGGGTGCTGATGAGGTGACTGGCCACCATGCCCCCCAGGGATCGGCCCATCAGCAGCAGCGGGCCTGGCCAGGGCCAGCGCAGCCCGTGCCTCGAGTCGACCCCAAGTTAGAGGACAAACAGGACCCGGACATCCGCAGGACGCTGGGATTCTCCCCCAGAAAACTTCAGCTAACCGGATCTCCAGTGTTTACTTTGGGCTGGTCACAAAATGAAGCGGGGCAAGCCCGCAACATCGTCATCGTGTTGCTGCAAGAAGCACCCATCAGATTGCTCCAATACGCCTGGCGCAACAAAGGAAGCTTCGATCTGAACCTGTATCAACCGAACCCAAGTCCGTGTCTTCCTCGAAACTTCTGACCCTCCACAGGCCGAAGGCCAGGCCGGCGCCTTCCGCGCGCTGAGGCCGGGGCTTCTTCAGCAGGAGCGGCAGCTGCTCCATGCACTGCTCTGCGTCGCTGAGGAGGTTGGCCATGCTGGGCTTGCCGCTGGACCTGGGAGCTCAAGGGGGCTTAAGGGAGGGGCGGGGGTCAAAATGGGACGCCTTAACCTCCGAACTGGGGGTCCTTTCTTCCCTGACCCCAAAATGGTACCCTAACACGCCCTCGAATGAGCCTGGGGATTTGAAAATGAACCGGAAGGAAATCCAAAAGGAATCCACATCTATGCGTCTGTTCGGGGTCATTCTCCTTCTTGGACTGAAAACCAGTTGGGTTTTGTCTCAAAATGTGACGGGCACGCTTGCCCAAACGTGGGACTGCGAAGTTGACGGACCAAGGTCCAGGCCAGCCGTAGCCCCGGTAGTCGAAGACCAACATGCCTGGGCTTGCGAACCACCATTAATTAACATCAAGGGATTCTGTGGACCAAACAAGGATGCGGTTTCAATCTGCCGAATGCATGGCTTACCCGCTTTCATCCCCCTTCTACAATTCTGCATTCGGAAGCCGTGTAATGGGCGACCCTGCATGGTGCTGAGGGCGGCGCTGCATGGAAACACCTCATAGACGTTGGACCAGTTGGTGTACTCCTCGCAAATCTCCCCGTTGCCGTGGTAGTAGATGATCAACGCCGTCTCCTTCGCCTTGGATCTGCGGTTGACATGCAGGCGGTATCCGACCTCAGCGGTCGCTTCCCCGGCACCCACTGCGCAGGTGCCGTCCATGATCTCCATACCGCCCTCATAGCGCAGCTCCTCACTGGGCCCCGTCAAGGACTTTCCTGACGCGCCGCAAGGCAATGGGGGAATTGGGAGGAATCTGTATGGGCCCAGCTCCTTTGGGATTTGGAAGAACATGGGGGATGCAGGGCGTCACGACGGCTGGTCAAATTCTCTGTCCGTGAAGGGCTTCACAGGTTGTACGGGCTTTGCAGGTTGTTGAGCCTGTCTCCCACGCATAGAAAAAGAACGACCGCCTCCAGTCAGAGACAAGTTGGTCTGTCCCTTGTTGGGATTCTTTGCTACAAGGAAAACAAAGGCAAGCCTTGCACCTCTCACCAACTAGTGTGGTCTCTGGAACACAACTTTACTCAGTGCTGTTGAAGGATGGCAACATGGGAGGAAGGTTCCTTTCGGCTTGTGTTTTAAGGGAAACGACCAAAGGCAAGTCGTCTGCTCGCACGCTGCCGTGTCAGCTTCCCTTATTCCGCGAGGGAGGGCACTAACAAGAAGTTTCCAAACCTGGCAGGGGGGCAAAAGGGCGCGCTTTTGGGGCTGGTGTATTTTGCAGGGGTCTCCACCCAACAAAAAAGAGCAAAACTTGACAGGTAGCCCCCGAAGAAAATAGCTTGCAAAAACAAGGCGTCCGAGAAGATGCAACGATTGCTCCAGGTGATTTTACCTACGAAGTCCCAGTGGAAAAGGGGGGGGGGGGGCAAGGGTGGCCGATTCGCCGAGGCGCTGGGCCGCAAGATCCGCAGCTGGCGCGCGTGGCGCTCCCAGCACTGGCGCCAGAGCTGCGTGAGGCCCTCGGCTAGGGCCTTCGCCGTGTCGTGGCCCACCAGATCTCTGCAGCCTGCGGCCCGCAGATTGGCAGCGGCTGGCGGTGGGTGGAAATCGCTGGGGGACGTGTCAAAATCCGGGTTGGATCTTTCTTGTGGTGTCCACTTCGGGCGGCACGCGGCACGAGCCACTGTTGGTGACCACAGGCCAAACCAAGGGCCACAAACCTCCCCAGGCTGCGAACCCTGCAGCTGGTTGAAAATGTCACTTTGATGGTCGGAGTTCAAGGTCATTGCAAACCCTGCAAGGTTGCAACTGCGAACCGCGAAGGGTTTGATAACACAGGGAGGCGAAGCCCACTAAGGGGCTCCATATGGTGGTTGTTCAAAATTATTGTGTCTCGAAACGGCCTTTCTTGCACGAAGTACACGTCCGCAGCTCCAGCTGGAAATCGCCACTAACCCTTATTTCCAACCGAAACACTCCACAGGAAACTCTACAAATAGAATTCACCAAATTTCCGGACGCAACCCAAATCTGCAAGGGTCTTGGGTCCTTCAGATTTGTGCTCCCTTCCCCTCTACTCACGGGCAAAGCACTCGCCTAGATCAACACCCAGGCAAAAGCGCAGGCACAGCAGGGACAAGGCCGCGGGGCCTCGCGGCTGGACAGCTTCCTTTGGTTTGCCTTCAAACCCAGGTGCATCTCCATAACACACCCAGGTGAAAGTTCTGATGGCAGGCAGCTGACTCATCTCAGACCCTTTCCGGCAAAGTGTGACAATCTCGAAGAGCAAAACTCTAATGAATTAATTTCCTGTGAAATTGTTCAGGGATCGTCACACTGTGATAAACCTGGGCCTGCTCGACTATTTCTCCTGCTTACCAATGTTCCTTCAGTCCGGGAAGCACTTTGCTGTCTTGCGCTGCTCAAGTCCTCCATTTAGGTCTCCAAAAAAAACAAGTCAAAGCTCAGAAGGGCTTCTTGATATATCCACACCAATTTCTGGGCCAAAAAAGACTGCCCCCCTTGCGTCTCTTCCCACCTCCCGGCGCTTCCAGGGCAGCCGCCTCCTGGCGCAAGTCAGAGCCTTGGCTGGATCCTCCGGGCTTCTACATGTCCACTGGTCTTGACGCGTCGAACAAGACATACGTGGCACCCAAGAAAGCCGCGAAACCCCGGACATTTCTTCTTTTGGGGGACCCTAACAAGGTGGGCTCCTTCCATCCGCAAAAAAGGCAGCGAGGGCCCCCCGCAGCCCCCGAAAGGCGCAGCCGGAACGCCTCGAAGTCCTGCAGCGCCGCGTGGTACCGGAACTCCCGCCAGCACGCGTGGCCGCGACGAACCTGAGGCTGCCCGCAATTTGAGGGGTCTTGGGGGGTGGCTTAAAGGGAAACCACCTGCAAAACACCCTTTTTTTGGAGGGCTCCCTCATTTTGAGATGTCACAAGCCGAACAGAGCTGTATCTTTGGGAGCAATGGACATCTCTGGATCCTCATGATCATCACTTTGACTTCAGCCGTCTGCGTCAGCGAATCTGAGGGTTTGTGCACTACACCCTGGGATTACACCGTTCAAAATTACACGGTTCTATCCGGACATATGGCTAAATGGGGTCAATACCCAGGGGGTGTATTCCCAGGGTGTAATACAAAAACCCTTAGAGCGAAGGCATGTCCGTTCCTCAGCCAGGCGCTAGAACCTCCGCCCGGTGCTCCGCCTGTCATTTCTCTCCGGGGGTCTGTCTCAAAGGGAGAACCGTTGGAAGGTGGGAAAGGGGAACCAGAAAGAACCCGAGCCACCTGGGGAAAACGGAAAACCCAACAAAAGCCTCATTTGACATTTGCAGGAAACATCCAGCGCGCCTTGGCAGTCTCGCAGTTTGCGTCACCTGGGCAAACCAGCCAAAGTTTCAGGTGAAGCTTAGACAGTCCCAACCACATGGCTGCGGATCACCGGCCAGAGCTTCCTTTACACGGTAGGGGGTTCTGGATGGACTCATTAAAAACCCGTGCTGCTTACAACTCAGACCCCGCACCAACATCTGTCGAGCATCTGTCGAGCCCCTCCCCGGCTGCACCTTGGGCGTTGCTCCGAAGGTCCTCACGCCTTGCCGAGTGGTCTCGACGTCAAAAAGCAGCCCCTGCTCGAGTGGGACGTGACCCAGGCTTCGGGACAGGAAGATTATGACAAAGGCTGTCCAAAAAAATTCGGAGAACAAATCCCTGGATGTCCACTTCAAACCAACCGAGGATGCTTTTCTTGGGCGCGCTCGCCAGAGAGCCCTTGTGCTTGGGAACATCGGCTCCCGCCTCCATCTTCCCTCAGCCGGCTCCTCGCGCACAATGTTTGCCATGGTCGAAACTGAACACAGGCTGCTTCCCTTGCTGGCTAGGGTGAAGTGCCAAAACACACACGCACACGCACAAACAAACACAACACATGGGAAAGGCCGAGAAACAAAAACAAAGCACAAGCTTGGCGGACCATCCCAAACAAAAGTGCAGCTTTCAGAAAGTCTAGCTTGCGGCCTCTAGCCCTGAGCGCGCCTCACAAGCCGCGCCCAGTGAGAGGCTGTCCTGGGGCCCAGGGGATCGCTTTTTGAAGGGAAAACCAGGGAGACCACTATTTCGAGCATACCAAAGACATATTCTTGATTGCTAACTCTTGCCACCTGCGCCCAGAGTCCACTTGCCCTGCCAGCTTTGTGTCCACGCCATCAAAGGATGCCGGCAAGCTGTGCCTCGCAAATCAGCATGTGCGGCTTTTGGGTTGTGAAGTTTCGGGTTGGCTTCTCTGCAAGTCACACAAAGTGGCATGATGTCGCTGACTGGACATTGCGTGAGTCACGAATCGCAACAAGAGATATTCCGGTAAAATTATCCAAAGAACAAGCAAAAATGGCTGCAATTGAAAGGGGAGAGATGTATCAGTAGCACTCATACACATTGTGGAAAAGTACAAGGACGCCAACCATGACAAAACAACCACGACCACAAAGCGTCCTTGGATCAGTCAGGCCTTGCTTCCACAGCATCAAGAAGGTCAAAGTCGAACATTGCCCTACCAGTCCATTGGACAAACTGTGGCAACAGATTTGCGAGGTCCTTCGGCTAAAAGCAAAGTCCATGGGTCCGGTGCTTGCAGCGTACACATCTGCGTACAGTGGCCGTTTGTGGCTTGGGACACAGAGTAAGCTTCCGTCTGCCTTCTGGCTCAGGCTACGAGCTGTGAGCCGACGGCGGGGCCAAATGGTCAAAGTCCAATCAATCACGCTGAGGAGGAGGACAATGAACAACCCTATCGCCAGCCTTAGCAGTTCCAGTAGTACCTGGGTGATTGGAACCGCCCCAGCTTTGCCGGCCCGGCTATACCGTCTCAGTAACATTGCGTTACTGCATGCCATTGCCTCCACCCCTATGATGAGTTGAGCAAACTTACTGCTCATGATGGACAAGCCGTTTGATGCCATCAAGGCCCTTGCCCATCACCCACCCAACTTTTCTCAAGCGCGCGCCTACCCGTCGGCCCGGGGGATCGGCCCGTGCCCTTGAGCCAAGCGCGCTGAAGTTCTAAGTCAGAGTCCTGAACCCCGCGAAATATGTTCAGTCAATCCGACTCACCTTTCCGGACGTCAGCCCCGGACTGGACACCGTATTCCATTTACGAAACTTGCAGAGTATCTGCACGCACACGCGCACACACACACACACTCACACTCACACTCACACACACTCACACACACACACACACACATGTTTTCAGAAGACTGAGCTGCGCACTTCCAAACTCCAACGTGTTTTGTTTGACACATCCTGACTCCAAAAACCAAAAACTCAAAAAACTCTGAAAACCAGGATCCCTATATTTCTCCCTCAAACAGCATTGAATCATTCCCTTCAAACGGGTTAAAATGAAAAGCCCTGGGAAACTCCAAACATGGCAAGAACTTCGAACCCAATGAACATAGGCCTGAACCACCCGGAAAAAGAAATGCAATTTGTCCGGCCAGTGACAAGGAGCCTTCGCTCGTTACGGCAAACCGAGCAGCTTCCCTCTTGGCGGTTGGAGGTGTCCGGGGGTTTCCCATGTCTACAAGAATGGCTCCAATCCAAATCACCCATCCAAACCTCTTCCGGGATACCTGAGCAAAAGGGGAGCCACAAGGGGGGAAAAAACCCTGAACATGGAAAAAAACAACAGTTTTCGAGGATTCCCATGTTTTCAGACGCGCGAATTCCTTTGTCTCCAAGGGGATCCGGAGGCGAAACCTCCAAAAAAAGGGCGCCGCCTCCAGCTCCTCGGCCCGCAGCTCGCAGTGCCGCTGCCGCAGCCGCGCAAGGTCCCGCCGCTCCTCCGGAAGTTCCCCGTGGACTCTACCAGCCTCCATGACCCTTAAAAAATGGTTGGTCATTACACAAAATTAAGGGGTCATTAGTCATGGACCCATTTAAGGGTCATGGAGACTCTAGGTGGGTGTGGGTCAGAATTAAACCTCCAGACATTGGCTCCATTTGCCGGGGGTCCATTTGGGCACCTATTCTTGACCCGGAAACAGCGTGCCAGATTGATCAAATGATTCGGGAAGAGAACAATGTTGGATCCATAGAACCCAACATCGATCGCCTCGAAAAAGCACGCACCCTTCTAGCACGCAATCCATGTGCCTTTGGGCTATGGCAAGGCCTGCGACATATCCCTCGCCCCGCATCCGGAACCGCTCCTCGCTGGGGGACCTGGGCGTCTCAGTCCTGAACTGTCTGAAAGAGATACGATTGAGTCCGAGTGAGCGAACCAAAGGAATCACTTGATGAGCGGGGAAACCCTTGTGATTCATGGCTTCGTCTTGTCTTGCATGTGGAATGTTGACGATGCGGCACACTCCCAGCTTGAAAAAGACACGGAACACATTCGCTCCCACTTGTCGATTGACTCAAGAGCGCCTGTGCCAAGCCCTCTGCTCAATCCCGCCGACAACAACAAGATATTTCCTCTTTCCAACAATCATGGAAGTGGACGGGAGGGTTTCGGAAAACTACCCTTTGCACACTACTTCCATGATCTTTGCAAAAAGGGGTACACGGTTACACGCAAAAGCCGGCGGGACGTGGCCGTCCTCGTCTCCTGGGCGCTCTTTGGCACCTCTGCATGGCTCTCGACGCTGTCGATGCCTGCAGACCTGCGGGCGGCACTCAGCCGCCAAGATTCCAGGAGGTCTGCACCGGGATGCCACTTTTTGACTACCCCAAAATGACTCGGTCATGTGACCCCAAGAAGGGAACCCCTGGGTTTAAGTCGATTTGGCCGGTAAAAGAAGAACCCTGTCGGCACCTGTTTCTGGGGCATTGCTTCATCTACTTGGCCCTGAACCCGCCATCCCAGCCTGAGCTGAGGCTGGGCAACCAATTCCCGGCCACCCATGTCCTTTGGCTATCGTGAGTGCAAAGACTGAAACGCATGGGATGCCTCTTTTTGTTGAGGGTACCCCCCCATTTTGCGGTTCTTTGCAGGGCAAACCAACGCATATAGGAGACATCGATTCCGGGATTTTTTATTCAAGCCCACCATAGCCACATTCAAGCCTGAGTCTGGCAAAGCGACTAGGCCTAGTAACAATTTCAGACTTTCGAAAACCCTGGAAGGATGCTGTGCGCCCCTAGAGATATCGACCGCATTGAGGCCAGAATCACATCTGTCCCTGCAGCGCTGGCGCCACAGCTGGACCTGCTCCAGGAGCGTCCAGCGGTGCGCCTGGGCCCATTAAGGGCGCCCATTTGTAGTGGATGCCTTTGTTGCTTGTAGGGTGGTTGATGGATTTGTATATTGGTGGTGGGTATGTTTGAATGGTGGAGCCACGTTGCAGTTTGGGCGTGCAAATTGTGATGGTTTGCACTTGCTTGAGTGGACCCCATGTTTTTGCTGCGTCAAAAAAACAGCCCTTGTTTTGTGCATTTGTACAACCCATTTGTTTTGCTTGATTTTTCCTGTTTCATTTATTTTAGAAAAGATAGAAACTTGGCCAAGAACATGTCACAAGCTTAGCCTTCGAACTGCGTCAGCCAACTCTAGACCCTCTAGGAAGAGAGAACTCCTGGATGGAACATTCTTCGAGCCATCCACATTGGACTGGCCAACCAAAGCACATTGCTGAGCACGGTAGCTCATTGATCTTTTCCTGTTGACTGTTGCGTTGAGCATGACGTAGTTGTTTAGCATCTCAAATTCTTGACAGGTATTGAGCGTCAAACCGTTGATCGAAAAGCATGACCAGTTGAGCATGAAACGGCGCTTAGCATTGAATTCGTTGGTGGGCATGAATTTCAATTAGGGAGCCTTTGGGGGACCTCATTTAGGTGGGGATTTGTGTCCACCAACCGCTTTTCCAAGGGAGGTTCCCGATGAAAATTCCTAGCCTGGGAAATCCATCCGTCCTCCACCAACTCCAGGCGGCTGGAGAGAGCCTAGCCCGCGGCTTGGGCTTCCTTGGGCTTCCTCGTGAACTTTCGGCTGGCAACTTGATGGTCGCTTCCCTCTATTTTGGTGGAAAATGCAACATGCTTCGTATGGGCAAAATGTATCTTTTAAGGAGCCCTGCGGGAAGCATGTGGGTTTCTCCATTTCCTTCTGAGACATCCGACTGGTAACCCGCGCCGATTCCGCCTTCAGCTGCCGCCGCTGTTGCTCACAGGTCTCCTGAAATAAACCCTGTGTGATTCGTCCATCTTCGATATATCTCCGACCAAAACAGCTAGAGGCCCCGGCATGAACATAGAACCTACAAATAAACATACGCCCCTTTTGGAGGAATCTCCTTTTGCGGTTAGAGGAATCTCCTTTTGCGGAGTCCCTTCTTGGACGCACCCATGCATGTTAGATCAGTCTCTCTCTCTCTTTCTCGCTCTCTACTCCGAGGGGCATGGCCCGGCACTCCATATGCGATCTCGGCGACACCGGGCCCCTTTTTGCGCAGCGGCGCAAGCGGCGTCTACTCGGGTGATGGCCTTGAGCGGGGGCAATGCGAACACGAACACGTCTCCAATCGGACTCTTGGGGTGTCCAAGACTTGACATAAAGCACTTTTGGACAGCTCACCGCAGCTGGGTTCAAGTCCTTTGTTTGTTTGGCCCAAGACTTCGCCAGAACATTGACCAAACAAATCATGCACAAAAGGAAACTCACAAGTCAGAAGGAAAGGAACATACAACTAAACACTCTTTTGGAGATCCGACACGTCCATGTTACTACTCCTTCCACTTGCAGCTTCTGTGCCGGAATACCAGGGCTGAGATGCCTGCTACTCGTCATCGTCACCTTTGCCCTCTGTCCTGAAGCAAGCGCCAGGGCCCGCGGTTTCCTGCAAACTTGCTACGCAATCCCTTCAGAGTGACATGGAATCGAAGACCACTTTCCTCTTGGATAGGGTCTTTGTGCACTTCCATTGGTGGGATGGTTTGTCACCTCGTTTTTTGGGCGTGCTTTGCTGCGCAACTCCGAGATCCGCCCGAGCCTGCTGAAACGCCAAAAGCTGCACTTGGACATCAAATGGAACCCCAACCAAGGAATCCCTTCCGGCCATAGGTCCATGACTATCTGTGGTCCCAAGTAAAAACGTTTTGACCTTGCCAGTTTCTTTGGGAATCCGTGCCAGGTGGTCTAATATTTCAAAGGGATTGAGGACCAGAGCTACCAACACCAAGGGGCTTTTCACCACGGCACAAACAAAAAAAGGCTGAATTCTTAGCCCCCCAGATCGCCTGCGTTTCCGCTTTCTCTCCGCATCGTCGTCTGAATCCGATTCCTGGAAACGGCGGCGAAAAGGCGGCCTCTGTGCATGCCATGTGCCAAAAGGACAGCGATCACCGAATATTTCCTGAAAGACCTGCTTTCTCTGGCTTATTGTTTGTGTCCTCCGCAGGGATCAGCTAGGGGAGTTTAGTGCGGGTGTTTGTCCCGGTCCGGTGCGACTTACCTGGGCTTTAGGCCTTTAAAGCCTTAGCTTGGTTTGGGGTCATCACCGTGCAGAACTTAGGTGTCGGTTTGGGATCAACATATCATGGTTTAGGGTTGCGCGGTGTCCGACTGCGTAGTTTTGAGTCATGATGAAAACCTTGTATGGCTACGTAGGGATACTAAAAAAAGCCGCATACCCACTGGAATCAAAGGTATTTTGTCAAATTTCACTCGACTCAACTCCACAAGTGTGTTGCTTGTGCTTGGGGAACATTTCCCCCTTGAACATAACCCAGCAAAAAAACTCACTATAAATTGGACCAACCATTGTTTGGGGCTCACCTTATAACGACGCAACGGGGGTCCTGGATTTTTTCCACACTTCACGCCAAACCGGTCGAGACCGGCATCTGGTCTCGAGCGACTGTCTCCTCTCCTCGTCGGCTTGGTCCATTGTCGTCCGCGGGGATTTGAGCATCTCTTTCACCTCGACGCGAGAAGGGGCCCACTGCTAGCCAAGGTTTCCCGCAAGGGGCCAGGAAAACCATGGGATAGCAACTTTGAAATAGTTGCTTCAACCATTTTGGTTGGTTCAGCAACCTGCAACTATGGCTATTTTGCGGGGTTAGTTGGTTAAACAATGCTTGCAACCCTCTCGGGTCAAAGCAAGGTCTACACGTCTTGCACGAGGTTTGGGGTGTCTCTCCGTCTTACAGAAACACATCGTGGGTTCCGGCAACTTCCCTGCCTCCCCACCCAACTCTATCCAGCCTTCTCTGCTCTCTCAGACTGCCCAAATTGACCTGGGACTCAGTGTCGGATCAGCCAATCACGTGACCTCATTCACCTGACGCCAATTCACAACAGCAATACGAGGCAATAGGGTGGCCCCTCATCTATTTTGCAAATGCACAAACGCGTTCAGAAGCACGACCTTCCTTGCTTGAAATCTGGGCATCTATGCTAAGACAGTTTCCAACTCCCCAACCCCCCCCCCGCAAAACGAGGTGTCTTGCCTGCTTATGGAAAGGCTGTAGAGCGTCCCTCACCCTCCGATACGTTGAATGAGCCGGCACGTCGGGCTTCCCGACGCTCACCGCGCGGCTGCGAAAATATCTCCGCCTCCTCGTCCATCGAACGGCCCTGACGTTCCCGTTCCTGGCGTTCCTGGCGTTCGCGTTCCTGGCGTTCCTGCTCCCGGGCCGCGGCCTGAACGGATTGCCCCCACTCCTCAAATCCGCCAACATTGCTGGGAGGTCGGGGGGGGGGGTGTCTCCTTGCTTGATTCACAGCACTCCACGCATGATGCAATCCGCCGGCCATTTTATTTGGCTCAAGCCCTGGTAGCTTGTAACTCTCACAGAGAGCAAAACAAGACCGCTTTGCTGACTTGTGGTATTGAGACACTTTGTTCCTATTGGGAACCAAACACTGCTTACATAGATATTTGGTCATTTGCCTCTTACATGTCATTCTTGGGCAACCTCAATTCTGGTAGCAGAGCGGGTCTCCGAAAACAGGATGTGGAGTGAAGAGGGCTTCTATGGAGCAGAACAGCGGCTTTCCTTGGAACCCATCATAACCGCGTGAGTACCTTTCGATGAACACAAACTGCCCCCATCGTACGACGGCCGTGTTAATTGGCTTCAGTTATGAAGATCTTGTTCGGGTCTGGATGCGGCAAGGCCCACTTCTCAAGAACCGTCTCATAGAAGATGCAGCAATTCGTGGCCTTTGTCACAAAAATCGGGATTTTTACAGGTTGCGAGCATCATCCCGAAATCACCCACCTGAGTATGTTCAGGCTGTTGAATACAACCATGATGCGGGGTCCGCCGCAAGGAGCCGCAGCACCCATAATGCCCAATCCCACTTCCCTCGATGCAGGACTACAAGAAAACTTTGCCAGGCTTAGGCAAGAAACAAGAGCCTTCACAGGCTTTTCCACTGTCAAACAACATTCTTACACCGTCTTCATCATACAGATTGAGCTGAACAAGAAATCACTCTCAAAGGCATCACGCTCCCTCTGTATACTTATGAGACCATAAAGGCCCAGCGCTACGACCTCAACGTTGCAACCCGAACTTCTCTTCAGGATTATGAAGAAGGAGTAGAAGGCTTTTGTCCATTAGACGATGAAGAAGCCTTTTGGCAGTTGGAAGACCCCGATGCTTTTGTTCTGAAAAGATTCCAACGTCGGACCCTCAAGTCTGGCAAGAGGCGAAAAGGCGTAAAGCAAATCCAAGGCCAAGGGAAAGGATTCCGGCAGGGACGACAAAGGTAAAGCAGAAAATCACGCCGATGCGCAGGAAGCTTGGCCGAAATTCTGCGATGTGTTTGACATAAAAATACCGAGGAGTGAAGGGGAAACGCAAGGGAAGTGCAGGGAAAATGAAGGGGACATGAACGGGAAAGAAAGGGAGAAGGGAAATGCAAGAACATGCAGGGGACAGGAAGAGGAAAGCAAAGGGAAATGAAAGGGAAACGAAGGGGAACTGAAAGGGAAATGAAGGGGAAAGGAATGAGACATGCAGGGGGGCAATGAAAGGGACACAAAGGACGAGGAAATCAAAGAACACAAAGGGAGATGTAGGGAAGATGACAGGCAATGAAAGATACATAGAGGAACATGAAGCGGACATACCGAGAAAATGACAGGGAAATGAAAAGGGAATTGAAAGGAAAGGAAGGAGCCATGACGAGGAAATCATAGGACATGACGGGACATGACAAGGACAGGACGGGGAATCAAGCCAGTGGTAAGAAGACAATTCAGGGGTCCTGAAAAAGCATGACACGGAAATCGAGGCAACTCAGGGAGACATAACGCTGCAATTTAAACAGAGAGAGAGAGAGAGACAGCGAGAGAGAGGGACAGAGAGACACAAAGAGAAAGAGAGAGACAGAGAGAGACAGAGAGAGACAGAGAGAGAGACACAGAGAGACACAGAGAGAGAGAGAGAGAAGAAAAAAAAGACAGAGAGAGCGAGAGAGAGAAAGACAGAGACAGCGAGAGAGAGGAAGAGAGAGAGACAGAGAGAGAGAGAGAGACACACACACAAAGAGAGAGACAGCGAGAGAGAGAGAGAGAGAGACAGAGAGACACAGAGAGAGAGAGAGACACAAAGAGAGAGAGAGAGAGACAGAGAGAGAGAGAGAGAGAAAGACAGAGACAGAGAGAGAAAGACAAAAAAGAGAGAGAGAGAAAGACAGAGAGAGAGAGAGAGAGAGATAGAGAGACAGAGAGAGACACACAAAGAGAGAGAGATAGAGAGAGAGAGAGAGAGACAGAGAGAGCGAGAAAGAGAGCGAGAAAGAGAGCGAGAAAGAGACGGAGAGAGAGAGAGAGAGAGAGAGACAGGGGAGAGAGGAGGGGGGAGAGAGACGCAGTGAGAGGAGGTAAAGAGACAGAGAGAGAGGAAGAGACAGAGACAGAGAGAGAGGGAGAGAGAGGCAAAGAGAGGGAGAGAGAGGGAGAGAGAGGCAGAGAGAGGGAGAGAGAAAGCGGGAGAGAGAGAGAGAGAGGGAGCGAGAGCGGAGAGAGGCAGCGACAAGGGAAAGAGAGGGATAGAGAAGGGAGAGAGAGAGAGAGAGAGAGAGAGAGGACAGAGAGAGGATGGGGAGGAGAGAGGGAACAAAGGGGGGAACGGAAAAGAGAGAGAGAGAGGAAGAAGGAGAAAAGGGAGAGGGCAATGTCGGCGGAGTGAGCCAGTTGTCAAAAGGGAAACCAAATCTCAGATTAATCAAGGCATTCTGGAGCATTCAGAAATGGACAGGCTGATGCGGCTGATTATGGGTGAACAAAGTAAACAAATAGAACAGCGGATGGTCATAATATGAGTATCATTGTGTTGTACTGATGGTTTTCACAATTGTTGTCTGGGATCTATTCCTCTCTCAATTATTCATTGCCATTTTATTTTACCGTTATTTGTGTTATTTTCAATTTGCAGATCTTCTATTTGTGTGGAGATGAGGCCCTGTCCATCACGTTCCACTCTTCCCGCTCATCCAAACAAACAGGCTAAACAAAATGAAGAGTGGGAAGGCAGAGTGGGTCATGAGTCTCTTGTCCAGCCGGCATCTCTTCTCCTCGAACTTATGATGGTCAACCTTCCAGAAAGCCAAGTATATGTCAAAGTGTATGTTATTAATACATCCATAAGTTAACCATATGGCTCTTCAAGTCGAGTCAACATGTTCTCCCTGTAGACCTACGGAGATTAAAGGTGGCATGTTTTCTTCAACCATCCCATCACTATCGACGTTTATTCGGCTTTATGGCGTACGTGGTCATGGGTGGTGAGAAGAGATCCAAGAGATTCATTCATTGGTCACTTCATGCTCTTCCCTATCTCGCTTCTTTCATTCGCCTGGGAAGAGATGACCGGGGGAGTGGCCAAAGGATGATGAAAGTTTGACCTGACCAGGAAGGACCTTTATATGCTCATGTAAACCATTTAACTGCCAATCAAACCCTGAGCACTTCACCTTGCTTTTCTAAGTTAGCTTGCATTGCTGATTTCCGGTTCATATCTTTACAATTTGAAACAGAACATCATCATAGGAAAATAACAACATGACCAGACAAATAGATGATTGACATGCGTGAGAAATGAATGCATATTACAAACAAAATAGACAAACAAAAATAGATAAACTACTACACAAACCAAAGTACATAAATAAGTAAGAAAATAAATCAAGAAAAATGAACAAATACACAAACGAGTAGAAGGACCTAAATGATATCATCGAACATAACTCTAGATCTATGAGCTTCATTTACTCTCTTTTGGAGCACGCACCCCATCCATTTGGGCTTCCCTTGCAACGGGTTGATGTGCTGTTTGGATCCTTTGCACTACTGCACTGAAACAGGATTGGCACTTGGTTTTAGCGGATGTGGGCACATCTATTTGCAGCATAGTCCTACCCGAATGAGTACCTTCACCAAGCCCGCGCAAAGCCTACCGGAAGCCTCAGAGTCTAACGCATACCCGGAGCCTGACCAAAGCACACGCGAAACTTCAAAGCCGCCGGACTGCAAAAAGCCCAGCAATCCTACGCGACACCTCGTTTGGCAGCACTGCATATAACCCCGGTCCGCCGGTCGCTACATATCTTCTGTCACTGACTGGAAAGTGCGTATCCTCAAACCAAGGCGAAGCTATGACATGCGTCACCAGTACCCTCCCAACAGAAGCGGAACCTACAAGGGGCTCCCCGGTTTGGACCATTTTCCAAGGACCCTTTTGCAGGTTCTATTTCTGTTTGCAGCAATAGAAATCTTCTCAGGCGATGCCTCACGCCGCGCCTGCTTCTGCTCACTGGCCTGCTTCTGCTCACTGGCCTGCTTCTCTATAAGCGCCTGCCCCCAAACTCCAAGCGACAGGGAACGGAGCGCTTTCGACCCAGGCCTGCTCTTCCGGGGAGAGACCGCCACTTGTTGGCTCGCTCTCGACCGCCTGAGAAAAACGGGCTGAGATTGCAAAATGCGCAAGCCATGTGAGTCACATGGCTAAACCTGGTCCAAATGGTGAACCGAGAACCATGTAAAGAATTAGAGAGGCGGCCGCAACTATTTCTGGCTGGGACTGCCCCTTACTAACCTTCATATACCCGGGTTTTGATTGTGGCTCATGTGCCAATCCGGCTCGGCTGGAGAACAGCCAGGCGCGAGGTCAGGGGTTGGCTGTTGGTCGAGGGATTTGTGGTCTCATTGCTAGAGCTGAATGCAAATGGGCCACCCATGAAAGCAACGAAACTCGTGAATGCCAAGCTGGTTCTCTTTGCAGTCTGGCAAGGTTGTGCCATGTCCATCAATACAGGGGTCCCCAGTTTGGATGGTAAGGAAAAAAGGGAATCAATCTAATTCAAGAATCCTTTCTGTCAAGACACCGAGCTTGGCCGATCTTCTGCCCTCGAGAGAGTGTCGAAGCGCGGCGCGTCAAATGGTCGCGGCGATTTGGCCTGAGACGGCGTGGGACATTGGGTCCTGTGAAGCTGCACAGCCCCCTGAAAAGTTCCTAACCACGTTTGCACCCAGAATGGGGTGTCTGTGAATACCCCGTTTTACATAGCCCTTGCGCAAATCATTCTAATGTTTGTGGGTAAAAAAGAAAGAGCCACAAGGCCTGAACAAGGGTACTCGCAGATCTCGGTATGGGACTCCAAGAAAATTCCAGAAGCCCCCCCCCAACGCATGGAACGTGAACGGCACTCATGGTTTGTGCCATTGTCCTTTAGAGGCCTCCATGTCTTTTTTCGGGAGATTACGTGTGTGTGTGTGTGTGTCAAAATCTGGGGACATCTGAAAACGCCCAGATGGGCATGGCAACCTCAAAAGCTCCACACGGCCATGTCATGCCCTCAGCGCCACGCAGGCTTGGCGCCTCGCTGCTCGCGCAACATGCCTGCGCGCGGCACAAGGAAGGTGGAAGCAGATCTGCAAGTTGGTGGCCCAGCTTCGGGAAGGAAGGACCAACCCTCAGACTGCAAACGGAAGTCTGGTGGATCTTCAAGTTTTAGACCGAAGTTGCCTTTTTTCCTCAAGGTAGACCAATGGAAACGTGGACACATCGGGGTTCCCAAGTTTAGGAAGAGCCCCACATCGCTGCGCTGGGAAAAGAACCCCCATGGCCTATGATCTTCTTCAGGTGCTCGGCCTCCAAGGAAGCCTTCTCCACCTGAGGAAGATCGGGACACCTACCCATTTTGGGGTTCCATTCGGGTCCGCTGGCTTCAGCAGTGTGAAGACCGTTTAATGGAGCCAATTCTTGAAACTCGCTATGCAAATTCGGAGGGGTCGGAGGGGTCCTTGTGGTCTCCCTCACAGCCAGTTTCGGGGTCCCCATTCGCCTCTTCGCCTCGCAGCACGTGCCGGCCTCCAGGTAAGCTCTGCCCGTGCTGAACATCGGCTGGAAGCCCTGAGGGCGCGACCCAAGACTCGGTGCCCTTCAAACAGCTCCCTCACTTATATGTTCAACCCAGTTTGGTAAGTAGGTAACCATGGTTGTAACTGGGGTAACTGGGATTGGCTCTCTTGTAATCATGCCTACCTGCTTACTTAAGTTGCTGAAACATTCAAGGCAAAAGTGGGGTGGCTCTTTTTGGTGTCCCTTAAACCCTCCTTCTGGCTGAATACAAGGAGTGTCCAACAACAAGGCAAATTATTGTTGGGTCTCTGGTTTTTGGAAACACCCGCCCTGAGGAACCTCCTCACATGGAAACTTCAGCGAAAACAAACACCCACCTTGCCAGAACACCAAGGCCTCAAAGGCCGTGGAAAAACTGGGGGGAGGTCTCAAACAAGTTGGGGCCAAAAGCGGCCGACACTTCCGCCACCTATTGGGGCCGAGAGGCGGCGTCCACCGCCATGGCCATCATGAGCTTCTGCTCCGTCTCCAGCTTCCTCCGCCTGAAAAGAAACCGCCCTCTGGAGTGTTCTTGGCCCTTTTTGGGCCAATCCAGTCAGGAAGTGAGGAAGAATCTCGGGCTAGCCTGTGGCTCGCAGGAAGTTGAGCCCTAAACTGAAATTGAGAGGGTCGAAATGGGTCCTCTCTGCCAACTTCCGGCCGCTTCTTGGCGAGGGAAACCAAGCGCAGGAAAGGAGACCAGCCCGAAAAGGGGGGAGAGTTCTCTTTGAGTCCCCTTCAAAGCCCCCCACTTCAGGGGGCACCCTCGAAAAGCATGCCATCGGCCATAGGCATGAAATGAGCTGGTGCCCCTGAGGCTGTGGGAGTGACATGTCAACCATTGGAAGGCACGCCAGAGCTTGCCTTGACCACTGGCTAAGAGCTTGGGCCGGGAAGAGGGGAAGAGGGGAAGAGGGGAGAAGATAAAACGAGTCCAAACTGCTTTTCATGCATCACTCGTGCTATTCACAGGCCTCTAGGCTTCTCTGGCTGCTGCTCGCAAACGCGAGGCTGGAAGTGATCCGAGAATGTGTCTGGGAATTGCCAGACTGAGGAAGGTTCTGCACCGGAAGTCAACCAAGAACCTGCCTCCATTTACATAAAGCCATAAAATGACACCTGCGGGCTGGGGGCACTTTCCTGCCAGCATCCATGCCAAGCCTTTCTCGGAAGAGCTCCTCGGTTTGCGCGAAGGCCTGCATCGGCAAGGATCTCTGTCACAGGCCACATTGCCTCACCACAGGAAACTCACTCATTAAGAACTGGCGACCGAAAGGTGAGGCTTGAACCACACCAAAAACAAAATATAGAGGGACACCCCGCAGCAAAAACTTCATGGCGTGGATGTCAAAGAAATGCTGCAGCGCTCGTGGGCGCACCTGACAAAGACTGAAGCTGCAGTGCATGAAGGATGCTTACACTGCCAACAAAAAGGCAGGCATCAGGCTGCGCACATAAAGAAGCTCTCCAACAGTGTCTGACTCAGGACAATTCCAAGGGAGATTAAGGATAAACAATATACACTTGAAGAAATCTCCGGCACACTGGGAAGGCATGCACAAAGGAAGCGCCTCCTTCTTGGATTTGCCCTCTGTGCGCATAATGTGCAGCTGCTTCGCCACAAACTGGCGTTCGAAGTTAGCTGCGTGTCAAGGAGTCAACAAGGAGAGCCCTTGGGACCGAGCCTGGTGCCTAATCCCTTGCGTTGGGCCAGGCAAAACTTGCAGTGGGTGGGTTTGCGAGCACAGACAAACCCCAAATCTGAGCGGACCTTACAAGGCGCCCAACATGTCAGAGGATTTGGTTTTAGTGAGCGAAAACCTGTGGTTTGCCCGAATTCCCCTTCCACACAACTCGCCATTCCTGCTGACTCATGGGCTGCCGGACTCACTAGTGCTCCAATAGGGCCGCTCGTGAATCAAACAAAATCACCCCACCTGCATCACGGGATGGTCGTCCCGGTAAGAGTCGTTGCCCACAGACCAGTCGTTGCCATCAACATAGCAGTCCTCGGGAGAAAATGCTGCCCTAGGCACAAAGGCCATGGCAAGACAGCAAGCCGTCTTGCCTGCTGATCTTGGGGTGGCATCTGTCCTGGAAACGCAGGTCCGGATACTTCTTCAACAGGAAGCTCACCTGGGAGCTTGGCATCTCGACATCAAATCAAGGCTCGCATGGACTTCCACTTCCTCTATCTCTTGCGTTCGCTGCTTTCTCCCGCATGCCGCATTGGGATCTTTTCGAGACCCCACGCAACGCAAGCATGTGCAGTCACACACACACACACACTTAAACTCCAGATGGAGGGTGCTAATCCTTTCGAGTACAGCTGATGAGTCTCGAGTACAACTGATGAGTCTCGAGTACAACTGATGAGTCTCTCATCGTTCGAGTACAGCTGGTGAGTCTCGAGTACGCTGGGGTTCAGCTGGTTTTGGAGAAAAGGGCAAAAAGGGGACCTTTGTTTGGGGTGGGCCCGCCAGCTGCCATGACAACGGCCCAGGCGCAGCCCCGCAGGTACGTTTGGACCCGGACACCGGGGGGCGTCTTCGTTGGCTGGAGACCCCCCGGGCCGGCTCCAGCCCCCTGCTGTCGTGAAAAAAGGATTGTATGGTGGCAGGGTATTCTGCCACTCCGCACACACACGCCCCTCAAAGAGGGGCGAGAAACACTTTTTCGGGGGGGAGAAGAAGCGCCCGAAAGACGGACGAAGACCCCAACAGAAAACAAACGGAGCAAGCACCCAAAAGAAACAGAAAGCCCCACGTTGGGTCTCCGCGGGCAAAACCCCAACCAAGAAACACGAAAAACAGGGGAACCCGAGTTTTAGGGTCACCGCCGAGGGCAAAAACCCCAAACAGCCCAGAAACCCTCCTAAACCTGGAAGACGACCACCACCGCAAAGTTGAAGACCGAGAAGAGGACCAGGCCATCCCTAAACGGGCGAAGAGGAAGAACAGGAGGTAGTTGGAAAAAGGGGGGGGGGGGAGGAAACGAAAGAAAGGAAGAGAGAAAGAGAGAAAGAAAGAAAGAAAGAAGGAACGAAAGAAAGAACGAAAGAGAGAGAGAGAGAGAGAGAGAGAGAGAGAAGCGTATTTAGGGCGTCGCAACCGCCCGGGGGAAAAAAAAAAAGGAGCAGGGTGCGTATTTAGGGCGCCGCATCCCGCCCGGGAAGAAGGAAAAACGAAGAGAGAGGAGGAGGAGAGAAGGAGAAGGGAACAGGAGAAAAGGGAAGGAAACGAGAGAAGGGGAGAAGGAGGGAAAGAGGGAAAGAAAGAAAGAAAGAAAGAAAAAGAAAGAAAGAAAGAAAGAAAGAAAGAAAGAAAGAAAGTAAGTGTGCGTATTTAAGGCGACGCATCCCGCCCAGAGAAACACGAGGACAAAGCCAATGCTCGAGGAAGAGGGCGTCAAATCCCGCAGAGGGGCCATGAGGAAGAGCACGATGAAGCAACGGTAGGGAACGAAGACGGCAAGCCAAACAGCGCGAGGGGACCGAGGACTTCGAACAAATAGGCAAACAAGAAGAGGACGACGACGAAAAAGGCAAACAAAGCGGCGGAGAAGAAGCCATCCCTAAACGGGCCAAGAAGAAGAACAGCAACACGCGGAAGACGGAAGGCCGGAAGAAGGAACGGGAGGAAGGAGAAGCCATCCCTAAACGGGCGAAGAGCAAGACGACGGACACGCGGACGACGAAGGCGAGGAGGGAGGGTGAAACGTAGCTATGAAGAGGTGGCTGTCTTCCCTTCAGTGAAACCTCGTTCCTGGTTAAATGTGAAATTCCGCTGATCTATGATAAGCACGTTGAGGTCAAATTTTCCGACAGAGCCGGCCCGGGGTCACACAATGGGTACACCCGAGGATTCCCCACGAATGGGGTGTACACACTTAAACTCCAGATGGAGGGTGCTAATCCTTTCGAGTACAACTGATGAGTCTCGAGTACAACTGATGAGTCTCGAGTACAACTGATGAGTCTCTCATCGTTCGAGTACAGCTGGTGAGTCTCGAGTACAGCTGGGGTTCAGC
Source organism: Effrenium voratum (assembly GCA_963377175.1). Taxonomy (NCBI): domain Eukaryota; class Dinophyceae; order Suessiales; family Symbiodiniaceae; genus Effrenium; species Effrenium voratum. The sequence continues at coordinate 237,399 of CAUJNA010003417.1, forward strand.
TGGTTTTGGAGAAAAGGGCAAAAAGGGGACCTTTGTTTGGGGTGGGCCCGCCAGCTGCCATGACAATGGCCCAGGCGCAGCCCCGCAGGTACGTTTGGACCCGGACACCGGGGGGCGTCTTCGTTGGCTGGAGACCCCCCGGGCCGGCTCCAGCCCCCTGCTGTCGTGAAAAAAGGATTGTATGGTGGCAGGGTATTCTGCCACTCCGCACACACACGCCCCTCAAAGAGGGGCGAGAAACACTTTTTCGGGGGGGAGAAGAAGCGCCCGAAAGACGGACGAAGACCCCAACAGAAAACAAACGGAGCAAGCACCCAAAAGAAACAGAAAGCCCCACGTTGGGTCTCCGCGGGCAAAACCCCAACCAGAAACACGAAAAACAGGGGAACCCGAGTTTTAGGGTCACCGCCGAGGGCAAAAACCCCAAACAGCCCAGAAACCCTCCTAAACCTGGAAGACGACCACCACCGCAAAGTTGAAGACCGAGAAGAGGACCAGGCCATCCCTAAACGGGCGAAGAGGAAGAACAGGAGGTAGTTGGAAAAAGGGGGGGGGGGGAGGAAACGAAAGAAAGGAAGAGAGAAAGAGAGAAAGAAGCGAAAGAAAGAACGAAAGAGAGAGAGAGAGAGAGAGAGAGAGAGAGAGAGAGAGAGAGAGAGAGAGAGCGTATTTAGGGCGTCGCAACCGCCCGGGGGGAAAAAGAAAGGAGCAGGGTGCGTATTTAGGGCGCCGCATCCCGCCCGGGAAGAAGGAAAAACGAAGAGAGAGGAGGAGGAGAGAAGGAGAAGGGAACAGGAGAAAAGGGAAGGAAACGAGAGAAGGGGAGAAGGAGGGAAAGAGGGAAAGAAAGAGAAAGAAAGAAAGAAAGAACGAAAAAAAGAAAGAAAGAAAGAACGAAAGAAAGAAAGAAAGTAAGTGTGCGTATTTAAGGCGACGCATCCCGCCCAGAGAAACGCGAGGACAAAGCCAATGCTCGAGGAAGAGGGCGTCGAATCCCGCAGAGGGGCCATGAGGAAGAGCACGATGAAGCAACGGTAGGGAACGAAGACGGCAAGCCAAACAGCGCGAGGGGACCGAGGACCACGAACAAATAGGCAAACAAGAAGAGGACGACGACGAAAAAGGCAAACAAAGCGGCGGAGAAGAAGCCATCCCTAAACGGGCCAAGAAGAAGAACAGCAACACGCGGAAGACGGAAGGCCGGAAGAAGGAACGGGAGGAAGGAGAAGCCATCCCTAAACGGGCGAAGAGCAAGACGACGGACACGCGGACGACGAAGGCGAGGAGGGAGGGTGAAACGTAGCTATGAAGAGGTGGCTGTCTTCCCTTCAGTGAAACCTCGTTCCTGGTTAAATGTGAAATTCCGCTGATCTATGATAAGCACGTTGAGGTCAAATTTTCCGACAGAGCCGGCCCGGGGTCACACAATGGGTACACCCGAGGATTCCCCACGAATGGGGTGTACACACTTAAACTCCAGATGGAGGGTGCTAATCTTTCGAGTACAACTGATGAGTCTCGAGTACAACTGATGAGTCTCGAGTACAACTGATGAGTCTCTCATCGTTCGAGTACAGCTGGTGAGTCTCGAGTACGCTGGGGTTCAGCTGGTTTTGGAGAAAAGGGCAAAAAGGGGACCTTTGTTTGGGGTGGGCCCGCCAGCTGCCATGACAATGGCCCAGGCGCAGCCCCGCAGGTACGTTTGGACCCGGACACCGGGGGGCGTCTTCGTTGGCTGGAGACCCCCCGGGCCGGCTCCAGCCCCCTGCTGTCGTGAAAAAAGGATTGTATGGTGGCAGGGTATTCTGCCACTCCGCACACACACACACACCCACGCACGCACGCACGCCGTCACAAAGAAGAATGCCGCATCGAGGCCCGCGGCCATCTGCGGGTACGGGTTGCGCACGGTCCGGGCCTGGCGAGCACTTCGGGACTGCGCACGGCTCCCTTCGCCGCTCGGAGCTCGGAGCGACTCTTGCGGCCTGCAGCTGCAGGTTGTGGTTCTCCAGAGGAGGCGTCCTCTCGCACCTGCGGGCCCCCGGTCACAAGGTCGCATTGGGCATACCGCGTCCAAATCACTCCTTCATGTCCCTTTCTGGGCTTCATTGCATCACCAACTAAGAAAGGTGCCGATCTTTTGGCAACACCCAGAATGCTCCCATGAACTTCCCAAAGGTCCCTCATAAACCACAAGGTCCCGAGTGTTTGAACGCAGAGCACTCCAACTGGAGCCAACCAGGCCGCCGACCACTCAAGCCATGCCGGCCGCTCCTGGCCCGGGCCAAGTTGGCCATCGACAACGCAGGCGGCTGGTTCCAGGTCGTCTTTTGTTTGGCTCTGACGCAAAGGGAAGATTTCCGTGCCTACAACTGAATAGAGCGCAAAGGAGGACCACAACACTGGCAACCCACCAAAAAAATAATGTTCTGTCATCCTTAGAGAAATACCATGATGTGTGTCCACCAATCATTTTGGAGGGCGTTCCAAAGACAACGGACGCACCCCCCCCCCAAACCCCCCGAAATCCCGAGAACGAGCGGCGCCTTCAGGAGCCCCAGCTCGGCGAGCTTGCGCACTCTGCCCACCACCTTGGCCCAAAGGGGGCGGGAAAGTGTTGAGGGGAAGCCTTAAGGTTTAAGGGGGGGTCGAAATTCAAAGGAAAAAGCCAAGAGCAAACCAAATCTAAGAGGATTCTCACCCAAACCGCGGATGGAGCCGAGCCGAAGCGCCGAAGCGCCGAAGCGCCGAAGCGCTGTTTCCCGCTTGCGACTGAGCGAAGGTTCCGCCCAATTTGGCCGCCCGGCATCGAGGCGTGCGACCCGCCGGAAGTTGCTGCCTAGGCAAATCGCTTGGCAAGCCTCATTCCTCTCTTGGGGTGTGTTTCGAGGGTACCTCTTTATGGGGGTGGTGTAAAGGGAAAGGAGCACTTGTTGGGGTCCTCACGATTTGACACATACCCATTTGAAGTCAGCCATGATCAAGAAGCCATTGAAAACAAAACACACCAGGGCTTAATTTGGCCTCATTTGACTCATTCGAATCATTTGACTCATTTGACTCATTGGACTCATTTGACATGCCTTGGCCAAAACGCTGCTGTCAAACAGAAAACGTGCGATCTCTTACTGCATTGCAAGTCAGAAGTCATGGTCAAGACCAACGTATCGAGTCACCCAAAGGTGTGGCCACGCCGTGACGATATGCTAAGTCCTGGGCCGTTCGGGTGGCAAGCGCCCTTGACCATGAGGCTCGAAAGTCAGTCGCTTTGGTCGGTGAGGCTATGTGAAGCTCAGGGTGTTGGCTCTTGGTATGGCGCCTCGCGCAAGCTGGTGGTCTGGGCCAGTTGGCCGGTTTGCCGTGCTGTAAAGCAATCCAGCCACGAGACACGGCTGCCCACGGCTGCACATCAATCTCCCCGCTTTCCTTTGAGGCTCCATGATTCTCCCCGTGAAGGGCCAACCATCCTGCACCAGTCATGACGGAAACCCTGGGATAAAGCATCCCAACTTTTGCCCGTGGCATTGCTGTTGTTCTTTGATTGAGGCGACCCGCATGCCAGGTGCACCGGAACAGGGGCGAGACATGGAGCGTTGCGGCGAACGAGGCCATCGACGTACAGTCTCCAATCCCAGAGGGTCCCTTGGTACCTTCTGAGGAGCTACTGAACGACCCATTCTCATGAGGTACCAAGGGAACCCTCTGCGAATGGGACACCGGAAAAAAAAGACCTCCCGTTCCTTTCCCCATCTAACTCGAACCTCCGAAAGGAGCGGAGGTTCAGCAAATTCCTCGGCCTGAAGAAAAATCGGCGAGTTTCCGTCTCTCCTCCGACACCCGCAACGCTTCCTTGAGCCGCGCCACCTGCGAAGGCGAGCTGGCAGTAGATTCTCTGAGCCCTTTTTGGTTGGGTTTGGAGGGAACCCCTCTTGGTTTCAAGTGAGATGCTTGTTGATTCACATCATCCAAATGGGGGAGAGGTTACACATTGGAGTTGCGTCTTGGGGAAGCCTAAAGGAAAGCTTTCCCAAAACTACGCCGACCGTTTTGGGGATGGCAGCAGGCACGAACCACGCCCACCTCATGGCTGCAGCTTTCCGAAGCCTGCCATTTCTCCGAGGGTCAAAGAGGTCAAGAGGCTAGACGAATGACACGTGCCAACCGGAAGGGGACTTGTTCCAACTTCTCTGAACCGAAATCGGAGGCTCAGGACGTGCTGGCCTCAGCGCGCTTCTCCTCCGGGTCCCTGCGGCCGATCAGCCCGCAAGCATCAAGTGTGCAGGACTCAAACCAAGCTGTCGCACTCACCACACAGGCGGGATGAAACCAACAGCTTCCACCCGGTGAAATGAAATGATAGAATGGGCCCTGTCCCTTTTTCCATTAGCCTTCGCAACCACCTCAAGGGCACCCGTTCCACAATTCGAATACCCATATATCCATCTCCGGGACGCGCCGTCCTGGGCCTGACTGCAGCCTGGGCTCATGAAACCGAATGCGAGCGCTCAAATTTGATCCATGCCATCAGAGGTAATTTGGGACTGACCGGGGCCTCCTTTTTTTGTTCCCCTCCCAGCTGAGAACCTCGTATACGACATGCCCGGACAGGATGCAAAGCAAATTGCAGGCCAAGGAGCGGCGGAACTCGGCCGGCGCCGGGCTGGAGCCTGCGCGTTTCAGAGGCTAACGAGTCACGCACGTGAATCCCTTCTCAGACAACATGGGAATCACTCCCATCCTGTGGGGCATACGGGGCATTTCTTTCATACTCCTTGCTTGAGCCAGGACATGCCTCTCTAGGTCGGCATGAGACGATAGCAAGAGCCACCGCCGGCCTTGGCCACTGCCTTGACCTTGGCCGCCTTGCGCTCCGTGGCTGTGGACCCGCGGCGGCGGCACTCTCAAGGGAGACCGCTGGGGAGCCCACGGCTCGGAGTCCTAGCTGTTTGGATGGGCAGAAGGTCTGGATGCGATTCACCTGAAATGACTTCTGGACTGCTTGAAAAACTGGGATTGCTCAAAGAGCCTGCTGGCATGATTCTGTGCATTCGGGTTGTTGAAGACTCAGCTCCGCCGGCATGTTTCTTTTTCGACCAGTGGCTGCGGTGGATGGCAAATTGCAGGACTTGGTAGATCTGCGACTCATTGAATCCGAACTTCTGGATGTGACAGGCAAATTCCTTGCAAGGCACGTTCCTTGAAAACATGATGTTCGACAAGCGAACAACCGCGCAAATCACAAAGGATTTGCAAACCACCTATACCGCATAGGCTGGTCCCTCGCCCCTCAAACTCATAGCCTTGGGCACATCCTTCTTCCGGCCCCTGTCATGGCCTTTTCCCCGGTCGCCGACTGACGTAGCGCTTTGATCCGATCGAGGACCTGCGGTGCTGCGGGACTTCTTGTGACTTGGACATTTTTAAGTGATTGGAGAGGGGATGCGGGATACTTGAAACAAGAATGAGTCACGCACAGCTGTCTTTTTTCCGCTCGGCAGCACTACAAGCCAAGCTGTGCGTTGACGTCTGTCCTCTCTACTCTGCTCGGCTGAGCAAGGAGCACATGGGACTGATCAAGACTGGACTATACAAAGAGGCCGGCCAGAGGCAACCTTTACAATGCGACGTCTCTGCCTCATGAGGCCTGCCTGTTGAGCCTAGCTGGAGGCTAAGGCCTGCAGCACAGCAGCGGCAGTGCGCTCGCCTGACTCCAAAGCCCCCTCGATGTAGCCACGCCACTGGTGCGCATATTCCGTCCCAGCAAAGCTAATCCTTCCCGTTTTGGGGAAGAAGCCTTCGGGCAGCTTCTTCCATTGACCCATGCCGGGACTTGACACGTATCCGCCCAGGGAATTCTCATCACCGATCCAGTTGTGGTAATGAAAGGACTGGATGTCTTCGTCCAAAGACCCCAAAGATCTGCGGAGGAACTCCGCGAAGCTGGTCCGGAGCTCCTCCAGCGGCTGCTCGCAGATGTCTCGCGCCTGGGTGCCTACCACGAAGCCCGCCAGCACGCCGTTGCCCGTGGAGTGGCTCAAATCCGCCACTTCCGACACCTCCGGCGCGCCCGAACTCCCGGCCCCGATGCAGGAGATGGCGCCCGTCAGGCCGCGCTTGCGCCACCAGGGCGTGGGAAAGACCGCCACGAGTTTCACCACCTGGCCCAATACCATGGACGAGGCCACTTCGCTGTAGTTGCTTGGCAGGGCAGGCCGGAAGCTGATGCGCCCCAGAAGCTGCGGAGGGAATGCCAAGATCAACTCCTTTCCCACATAAACCGCGCCGGTGTTGGTGGTCACCACCACCTTGTCTCCCGTGGTGTCCACTTCCACCACGCGCGTGTTGAGCTGCACATCAGACCGAAACTCTTCTGACATGTTCACGAAGATGTTCTGAAGTCCTTGATCAAAAAAGAATGTGTCGGCCTTCCCCTGCTGCTCAAATGATCCGCATGTCTTCACCGTGTGTGCAGCAGCATAAAGTGAGATGTCCCTCGGGTCGCGGCAAAAGCCGCCCTTCAAGAACGAGGACAACAGAGTGATGGCACCACTCGTCCATGATTTCTTCTCCACATAGTAAGCCACGCTGGTATTGTCATACGTGTCCATGTCCTGCTTGAACCCGCTCAGTGAGATACTGTTGATGATTCTGCTCATCCTCCACATTCTCACCAGAGAGTCAAGGCCAGAGAAGAATCCAATGCCATAACTGCCTGAAGAGTGAAGCTGTTTTGTCCCATCCCTCCACACCACTCCTTTTCCTGCCTTGTAGTGTTGAAGCTTCCTGTATCCATAAGTGTTCAACAGCTTCTCCAAGCGATCATGGCCCTTTTCTGCCTGCCACTGCGCACCCAGTTCCACGTGAGTGCCTGAAGGCAGTTCTTCGCTGTAAACTCGGCCACCGACCCGGTCGCGAGATTCCAGCACCACCACCTTCTTGCCAGCCTTGTGCAGGATTGAGGCAGCATTCAAGCCAGCGGCACCGGCACCGGCGATGATTACATCGACTTCCGCCATGAAGTTGACTTCCGGCCCTTTGGCTTCAAAATGGCTGGCTTAAGCCAAAATGGCTACTTTCCAGTTGGGTGGGTGCCCCCCGACTCAGCTGAAAGCCCATGATACTTTCCCCCTCTCCAGACTTCCTTAATGCTCGTGGGGATCCTCTAAAATCAGCTGATATTTCATGGCTACTCAACTAGCAGCTGCCCTTTCAAACGCATCCAATTTCAGCAGCTCCTCTCCACCCCCTTCACCCGCCTGCGCATTGGCGCGGAAAAGCTGCGCCGCAAGGCCGCGGCACTGCTGAGGCCACGCCTCGCCCAGCTCAGCCAGCAGGTCCCGCGCGCCGCGCCTCGCTGCAGGGCAAACCTTTTGCCTTTGAAACCAAAGGGAAACCGCACAACGCGCACATGTAGAGGGCTTTGCATATTCTATTTTGGAGACAAGTCAACTTGACTCATCACCGGACCTACACAAGCCCAAGAAGGCTGGTTGCTACTCAATCTGTCTTGACCCAATACACCTCGAACGAACCTAGACGCTAGCACAGCCCGACGGGGCATTGAGCAGAGAGAATGGAGCTTTGATACCCACCATCGTAGTCTCATCCATCCACATAGCAGACCCCTTCAACACGCATAGCTTGGAGCGCCAACATGCACATGTCCCCGATTTGCAAATGGTCATATTGGCTGCGCATCAATCATGAAGCATGCATGTCCCCTTTTTAACAACATGAGGTCTCTCAGAAAACTCTCCGTTCTGGTTCATTGGGGATGGTCCCAACGTCAACCTTGTGCCGGATTTGTCTTGCCATCACTTGTGGGTACGTTCCATCGCAACCGGGGGGGGGGGTCTGACACTTGAACTAGAGCCAGTCCGTTACAAAATGGAGATATGGATTCGGCAGCTCATTGGGGAGAGATTGGCTCTGCGTGAAGGCTGCGAAAGCGAAGGCGCACGTCACATGTGCCATGGCAAGCATCCAATTCTGCATCACGGTGACCGCTCCTAAATCAGAAACACAAGGGTTGTCTAAATTCCCAATTCAGGGGTGGACCATCCCCAACCCCAGATAAAAGAATGTCTCATTACATGTGACGTCTAATTTCTGATCCAGGTCACAAATGCCAGCGATCTCTTTCCTGCCATTCGCTGTCTTCCTCGCCCATGGCGCTAGCCACCTGGCTCTCAAGCGCGACAGCTTGATGTTACCGGGGCCAACCCAGAATATAAGCCCTGGTCAAAACATGCTAGGGGGGTCGTAGTCATGGTTGCCTCGACAAATCAGCACTTTACCACTGGTTATCTAAGACCCCCAGGCAAGAAATTGATGACCGTCCCTACCAACCCCAAGTCCAAGGAACCGGTCTTTTGACCATAGAGCATCTTACCAAGTGGCAAAATTAGTGAGTGCCCCCATGTCCTTTCCCAATGGACTATAGACAATCCATATATGTTGCCAGAAGCACAAGGAAAACTCGGTGGGCCGCCTGGGTGGGAAAATTGAGTGGGCCCCCATGTCCTCCAGTAGACCAGCAACTTAGTGCCAAAAAAACACAGAAACAACGAGGAAAAGCAAGCAACGAGTAGACTGCCAACATGTTTGCCCATTGCTCATATGGAGGTGTCTCAACATAGTGGTCCCCTCAAGCACCTGATTTTTTTTGTTTTCCCAAAAACCAAGCAAAAGGGGGTCCACCAGTTTGAGAAGCCCCAAAAACGAGGCAAAAAAGAAAGAAAGCGAAAAACAACTCCGCCGCAGAGCGGCCTCCGATGCGTTGGCTCGCAGCCACTCCTCCATAGATCCCAACGCCTCCCGCGCTGCGGTTCGCGCAGCGGTCACCTGAGCGGACAAGCGGAAAGCCGGGTCCACATCGGACATAGGCGAAGGGATTCTTTCAAGGGGCCCTCCTCTTTGGGCCTTACATCGATCCTGGCAGGGAGTATATACCCTCTTTCCAGGCATCCTGGAAGTGGAGGGATCGTTTCAAACAAAGATGGCCCCTTGTCCACAGAAAGCGATTGTTTAATTGAGGATATGATACAGGGAAAGCAGGGCGCAATTCCAAAACCAAAGAGCAAGAGGCAGGCTTGTGTTTCCAATAAATGGAACGAGATATATAAAAAAAAAAAACAAGTAAAATTATTTGATAAATATATTTATAATCTAATTAGTAGTATATATAATGGTTATTGATAAGAAACAATTGCTTTTGCGTCGTAGAGAAATTTATGACAATGTTGCAAACAGAATAACAGAACCACAACGCAAAGATAAACCACATATCAGTCATGTTATCGATAGAAAAGCAGTTTTTGAAACAAGTAAACCAAAAAAGAAGAATAAATTTAAATCAACTCAACATTACTATTATGAAGGAGACAACAAGGCACATCAACCTAATTACACATATATGAAGGAATTACAAGAACAATTAGAAATTCATACCGCTAAAAAAGATTATGCTGTATTTCAAAATAAAAGAAGATATATGGATGAAGCACAGGCGTAGTTTAATGAAATTCAAAGGTTGGAAGATGAACAATTGAGACATCATCCATCAAGTGAAACAGGTAAATCCTATTCAGAAATTATTAAGAAGAAGAAAGGAATAATCAATCAATTAAGAAAGGACGTGAGTTTCTATCGAACCTCACGAAATAATTTAATTAGATTAATAAATTATAACCTAATTAATTTTATATACTAATGAGATTAGACAATGCACAGATGAAACCGCTAAAATCACAATTGAGATTAAGACCGTCTTATAATGAACTCATCAAGGGAATTACAAAGGAAGAATATAGAAATATGAATATCAGAGATGTAATAGACAGAAACGCCTATTATTTTCGTGACAGTCCATTAGGAACAGTGTATGATAATAATACAGTAGAATTGAGACAACAACGCTTTCAAAAAATGTTAGAACAACCTAAAACAGTCCCGCATTTTGATATGGCAAAGGATGATGAAATGGATGATTTAAGAGACGGATCAATACAAACACTAAGTGCCACAATGGACGATGCAGAGGAACAACACGAACGACAAATCAGTCAAGTTTCAAAAAGAGATAGTAGCGAACAAGTAGCAGACCTACATGGACGAGCGCAACGGGCAAGACAATTAGACGAGAGAGACGAGTCGCAGTCAGTAGTATGATCAAAATCAAGCAACTATGATGATTTGCCGCCATTGGAAGATTTACGACCAAAAAGAGTTTCAAATTTACAGAAAGCAAGAGCAAGATTGGAATTGAAACGATAAATTGATGAAGATAAAGACAGTCCTGAACCAAAAAGAGTTTCAAATTTACAAAAAGCAAGAGTAAGATTGAAATTGAAGCGAATTATTGACGAAGATAAAGACAGTCCTGAACCAATGGAGATAAAAGAAGCAGAAAAAAGAAGAGAGCAAAAATTGGACAGCGCTGGCAGTTCATCCACAGTCCCACTAAGACAAACAAGAACACATAAGGAAACCATTGACTATTCAACTGATATAAACCATTGGAAGGGAAGCACCGTAAAAGAAGAATACATATTATTTCAATAATTCCGCGTTGGTTGTTCTCATGATCTTCTTTGGGCTGAAATACCCCATCTTACTGTATAGGAGGCTCCTCAAGGGTCGATCCGTCTTGGCCGATCATTCAAATGGCTCAGCCTGGTGTGTTTACATGAGTATGTGCCAAAATCGGGTGACCACAGAGCCCCATATGGCCATGGGTCAAAAGCCCGTACCGCCAGTGAACATCCCAATCGCCACTAAAATAGACTACAGTGGGTGGTGCACCCACCTCAAAATCGTACCATTGGGTTTGAACCACAGCCATATTTCCGCCTTGCACCCAGAGCCCCCCCGAGCCCGCAAGGCCCGCAAGGCCGAGCCTTGGCCTCCGCCTGCTCCGCCGCGCGGCCCTTCCCGCCGCTCCGTCGCTGCGCCGTCTGCAGCGGCGCCTGGATGGCCTGGCACCGAAGGCTCGCGGAAGAAGCCCTTCCTGTTTGGAAAGAAAGAAGCTCTCAAGGGGGGGGTTGTGCGGCAGCCCTTTATTTTGGAAAAAAAAAAAAAACTCCGAAGGGAGATGTTTGTCATGTGGCTGGGAATCCGATGACCTTTGCACCCTTTGCGCCTTTTTGCACCTCCACATGCCTTGAACGCCCCGCTCGCATTCCGATCGCATCCGGGACGTCCCAACTCCGCCGCCTCCAGCGCCCGCTTCAGCTGCGAGATGTGCCTCCGGAGCTCCGACAGGAGCTGCGTCTCCGCCGTCTCCGGCACCTAGGGCCCGCACGCAGACGGCAGCCCCTCGAATTGAACAAGCCCCAGTGTTAGCCACCAAGACTCTGCAATAGACCACTTCACCAACCAGAACTGGAAAGTAGCCCTTGTGTTTCTTCCTTTTCGTGCGGTTTGAACAGCAGCTTTTGGGCAAAAGTGGATTGTTGACAAAACATGCACCAACACGGAAAATCTGACCCCTCAACTTTGGGCGAGTGAAAAAACCCGCGCGGTCCAAGTCTCTGCCTGCTGCTCGCTGTGTTCCTGGCACCGGAACGTGTGCCGAAGCCGTGGGAAGGGAGCACGGCCATTCATGAAACCAGCTGTCCTGCCTCGTTTGACCACATTCCAAAAGATAGGGAATCCCCAAATGAAGTACCCTCTACCCTAGAAGGTATTAAACATACACAAGAAAGGCTCTTGCCATCCCCAAGAAGCCTGCACGACCACTGTTCGGGCTTTGGTTTACGCAGGTACGTCAGCAAAGAACGCGTGTTCGTTGCGGTCGCCCACAACGTGGCTAGCGAAGAACAAACTGGGCGTGTCTTCTTTTGAGGGTACCTTTTCTGTGGTTTTGAAGGGAAACCGAAAAGGACAACCGCCATTTTTGGGGGTTGGGGGGGGGTTCTCCTTAGATTTTGCCGTGGCTCAAAGCAATGTACCAAAATGGCACCTTGGCAAGTGGAACCAAAAACCAATCCCTGCTTAACCCTAGCTCTTTAATTCTGAGCCACACCCATTTCGGAAAACCAATCTCAAAACAAGCTTCGGCAACCACCCATTTAGGAAAACGGCAGATCGTGCGTGTTGTCGAACGGTTATGCGGAAAGTGTGCTCTTCCATTTAAAAAAATATCCATTGCAACTAGTTCTGCAAAAATTGGGAAAGTACGTTGCAAAAGTCATTCTAAATGAATTACACGATTGGTGTTCTTTCTTTTTGGCTTCCCTTTAAACCCACAAAACAGGGGTAAACAATTGGAGTCAAACAACTCAGAACGAAGCCGGCCATAGGCCCCGGGCCTCCAGCTCTGCCGAGCCCCCGCGGTCCAGCGGCCGCTCCGGCTCGGCCCGCTCCGGCTTCGAAGGCGCCTGGAACGGGTCTGGGCCTGTAACGGAAAACATTCGGTTGCACAACCAGACTTAAACAAACAAACCAACAAAACAGACAAACAACCAACCAACCAACCAAGAAAACAAACCAACAAAACAGACAAACAAACAAAAAACACACAAACAAAAATGACGAAGCAAGCATATTTCAAGGGACCATATTTCCGCGAAAGCCTGTGTGGAGGCCCCTGCAAAGCCGCCATATGAGCGCTATGAAGTTGATACAATGTTTCAAGGAGAGGACAAACACTGGATCTCGTAAAGTGAACATCTGGAGGGGTTCTCCAAATTACATTAGCGGGTGCAACGACGGTTTAGAGGGCACTACTTGAAAGGACCCAGTGACAGGCCGTTTGATTTTCGTGATGGGCCTCGGCTTGCAATCAACCAGTGTCTTGCAAGTTGACACAAAACCCCAAACAGGTGCCAAACAGCAAACAGAGATTCCTCTACCGCCGGCCCTGTGTTTGTTTTGCGGGTACCTTTTGGGTTTTGATAGGGAACCAAAAGGAAACCGTCCATCCGGAGAGGTCCATTGAGAGACAAACCGCAGAGTCCGGCTGACCAGAACTGCTCCGCCGTCCTGCCAGACACGGTCGTCGATCTCGGGGTTGAGTTGGCTCAAGCGAGTGGACGAGTAGTTCACGTAGATGCAGTACCTTGTCTCCAAAAAGGGGAGCCCTCAGCTAAGACTCCAAAAAAGAAGAACCCTCGAAGTGTGGCCCAATGGTTGGTGCCTTTTCCCTGTCTACATCGGGTAACTCAACAAAGACATGCGCACTCAACTTGCCCAGACATACCCACCTGAAGTCTTCCCCCTCAGCCTCTTGGCGGCCCGGCTGGTAGACCAAATTGGGTATGCTCGGCCGAAACTGCGCCTAAGCCAATCGAGCGAGACAGGCCAAAGAGCTCTCGCTCACTCGAGCGGCTGGGCCTTTTGTACACCCTCTCGGATTCCCTTGGATGTCTTGCCAAAAAAACATGAACGGAATCAAAAGGGCAAGTATCCACATCTCCGTCTTAACCCGCAACTCCGGGCTTCTTGATCTCCCACCAGCTCGGTCTTGGGGGCTCGGCCGGGCTCACCTGCAGCAGCTCCTGCATCATCGCCCCATTCTCCGCTATGGTGGTGCACAGCAGCTTGGCGCCCTCGCGGCACAGAAGGCCTCCACCGAAAAATCCCACGCCGAGCGGTGACACGGCTGAGGATTCGGGTGACATGTTCGCGCCCAACTAAAGGCCCCCGGGATTGGTGGAGCGGCAAAACGTCGGTGGGAGATGTCCAAACGTGCATGTGGGCATGTGTGCATGCGCATGTGTATGTAAGGGTTCGAGGGGGGGATTGTGCTTCTCCAAGCTGGCTTACTATGAATGCCTCCTGCTCCGTTCACCCTCCAAAATGAAGATCTCCCAGCCACAGCATCTGGATGACAGCCCTTTAGCACTTTCTGGGCGTGGTTTTGAGGGAAAGCCAAAAGAAAGCACTGCCCGTTTTCGAGCCAATTGTTGATCACTGCCAGGAGGCGAGCAGTCACCGCATATTTCTCCCAGACCTGAGGCGGCAGTGCAAGTGGTTGAGCCAAGCCCTTGCTTCATGTTCAAGCACTGGTCGAACAACCTCTTCTTGGTTCTCCCCAGGGGCAAACTTGGCTCTTCAAACCACCAAGGAAAAGCGCGCACGGGGTCAGCCATGCATCGCACCTCCCGAGTGATGAAGGGGGGGTCTATGAGGACAAAGTCAAAGGATGCACGGAGCTCCTTGCCAAGTGAATTCAGAGGGTGACGAAACACTGAAGCCTATGGCATGCTGCCCAGAAGCTGGACTGCAAGCACAAAAACCCTCACAGCTAAGTCCCCTCCTCTGGCAAGTCTTCTGGCTGGTTGAAGTCGTAGAACACGAAGCCTCCCGTAAAAATCATGCTCGGCTTGCGGGGGAGACACTCCCCATGGCCTGGGTCCGACGTCCACTGGCGGTCGAAGTCCAGGACTTTGCAGCGCCGCCGCACGTCCTGGCTGAGGCGAAGGAGGGAACAGCGCGTGGGTGTGTCTCAAAATGGGGAAAATGGATGGGAACCCCCAAAACTGGATGGGTTTAAAGGGAAACCAAATGGATGGGAACCCCCAAAGCTGGAGGGCTTTGAAGGGAAACCGAAAGGAAACCATTTTGATCCCAACCTCCAAGCCGAGAGCCAAACCTCCGGCTCAACTTCTCTGGGATACGACGCTGGACCTCTTGAAGCGCCAGGGTTCCCAGGGACACGGCTGAGAATGTGACGGCTCCCGATATTCAGCCCAGTGTAGGTTCTGTTCTAAGTGGCACCTGTGGCAAACTCCCCCTATAACCATGGCTTCAAAGCCACTGTGAACCAGCCTTTTCTCCTCAGAACCAGTTCTTCAAGCCATGTTCTCCAACTGAGACTGGACTTGTCTATCATCCCCCCTTCCCCTGGCGTCTCCAATTGACCGTCTCGACCGTCTCGACCCATCCCATCCTCCGGGAGGCTGAAGTAGACGCTGGGCGTGGACACCAGCGCCGCGCTGCCGGCTGTCTCGCAGATCTCCGCCACGAAGCAGGAGACCGTGCCCGGGGAGAACCAATACCTGGGCTCAGGAAAATCCACCGGAACCCACAGCCATACTCAACACCCGGCAATGAAATGGTCGTAATCCCAGAACCAGGCTTCAAGAATTACCAAGGCGGGCGCAGCTATTTATGGCAAGGGGGTTGTCCCTTACTAACCTTCATCTATTGTGGCTCACAGGCCTAAGAAGCATGGTGGGAGGACAAGAGTCTTCCAACAAGTGCACTTTGTTGGTTGGATGGAAGGTAATAGGATAGAACCATGCTTTGTGCTGGGTGAAACGAGCGCCCCAGACATCGGCATGTGCCATGATTATACATTGGCTTCGCAACTTTGCGAGGCACCCACGTTTTTTTTTTCGGAAGAGATTATTTTTGCGCCTTGAGAGGACATGGAAAGAACTGGATGACCCTGCTAATCTGGAAACGCTAAAATGCTGCAAAGGTCCAGAAGACACAATCTGTTCAAGCCTCAGAGAATTGGCTTTTTGGACCTTACAGTATGTTGAGGCCTGCGCTAAAATGCTGTAAGGTCCAAAGGAAAACCAAAAACAAGAAGCAATTAGAGGACTTGATAAGGTTGAGTATGTTGCTCCATTTCCCCAAGACCGTGGACTCATGGACCAGATAACTCCCAGATTCGGGCCGGCCATGTGCCTCAGCTCAGGAGGGAAAATGAAGCCACCAATGGCCCATCTCTACTGAAATCATTGCTCAAGGGCTGATGATGGCAAGATTCCGCGGGCTCGCCTTTCTCTTGCCTCGATTCTTTTCTGGGAGGCCTTCCATTTCAGCGCCCTTTGCTTCGCGGGTGGGCCTTGGGTGGGTTTAGGGTAAGCTTAGGACAAACTTCGGGTGAGTCAGCAGGCCTGTAGGCTTTGGGTGGGCTTAGGCTGGGTTCAGGGTGGGGATGTAGGGTAATGTTCAGGGGCATGACTATTGTGTAGGCTTACGGACCCAAATCTGGACCCCCACTGGCAAGCACACCAGTCAAGGTGGAATGGCAAGGTGCTGATTCAGGTCTGCCCGCTCCGCGGTGGAATCCAAGAAGTCCTTGGCGGCGTCCATGGCGCGAGTCAGCCGCGGATCTTGGAGGAACCCACGGGACGCGGCAGTGCGACCAAATTCCCTCTGACTGTCTGCGTGCTCCTGGGATACGTCCCCCAAGGTGAACGGTCTGCGTTGGCTCCTTGAAACGGCCCAAACAAAAGAGTGCTTGGAGAAAGGCACACATGAGTTGCCTGCAGCCATGCTCTTTGGCACGGCTAGAGCTGAATTGGCGCACGTCGGCTGGCTTTTGCAAGCTGGATTGGCTGTGGCTGAAAATCAGCCCCCGCAGCCCCCCCACCCCGTGCGTAGGAGAAAACTAAGACAACAACATCTGTGGCCCAAGAGTCATGCCTTTTACCAAGCAATACGCTCGCTGCTGGCGAAGGGCATCAGCCCGCAGCAGAAGTTGTAGCCTCCGGCATTTGGCCATGTGTCATAACCTATGCCTCCATTTTGGGGCGGATGACCACCCATGTACCACCTATTTTGATGTTCACCAGAACTACAGGGTTGTGACCCACAGCCACGTCAGTTCTGCTCCTTTCCTCTCAGATCACGGGTTTGGGGCCCAGAAGCCCAGGAAGTCCTCCGAGCCTCCGATCCCACCTGGGACCGCGGCTGAGCGTCCGCAAGCCCAGGGGCGCGGTGTCCGGCTGGGCACGGGTGACCAAAACCCGGCAATCACTGCCACTCGTCTCTCGACTGTGGTCAACAGGGCAGGGCCAGTATGTGATATGGAAACCAGAATGAGGTCACAGGGCATGCCCTTGTTACGGACCCCGCAAGGAGAACTGGACACCATGTTGGCCCAGCTTTCCCTGAAAAATCCCTTTCTCCGTTTGATTTCCAACGGAAACCGGGACTGAGGCCCAGGGTGCCGTGCTCCTTTGGCTTGAGAGCTTCGGATGCCGAACCCTAGGCTCCGACCCAGCAGGCCAGGTCCCCTTGAGCTCCTCTGCGCGTGTCGCAGCCTTAGCCGCAAGCCCAAAGCAAAGCCACAAACAAATACATGTATACAGAATACAATATGTATATGTATATATATATACATAATTTAATGTATAATATATGTATATATTTAGATCAAATATGTATTATGTTTTCCTACTTACACAAAAAGGAAATGACGTTCGGCAGTGGTCCTTTTTCCTGGCAAGGCTGCTCGCTTTGTTGCAGACTGCACTGCACCCTTGCCGAGGCTGGCACAGCGCTCACATGGGAAGTAGGCATCGAAGCAGTGCTTCTGAAGGCGTGAGCATTGCCATGTCCGTTTGGGCGTGAGGGCTATGTTCTGTTTTGGTTTTTGAGGGAAACAGAAGGGACACCATCCATATTAAGGCTCCCTGTTTGGATCCAGGGTGTATTGATATGCAGGGGTCTGTCAATGCGGTGGGTGTGCTGTTTAAAGTCAGTGAGTTGAAATCGAGATTCCCCTGAAAACTGCGGCAAGATCCATTCACTGCGGGAAGCCCAATTTTCCATAAGGAGATTTTTCTGAAGTCCAGGTGAAGCCCAACCGCACGCGCGCTGCTTCCCCCAGGGGAGCCACATCGTGCGGCCTGCGCGTTTGGAGGGCACGTCGCGGGACCGGAGAGGTGGTCCATGGCAGGCAGCAGCGCCGCAGCCTGGCGATAAGAGAACTCAGCACCCAGCCACATGCCATGGGGCTGCGCCCCCCTGGGTTAAAACCAAACCCGCCATTTTGAGGGGGATCATGGGGATCCCGGATACAAAAAACACGCCTATGTAGGATTCATTGGCCCTTGGCTCTTTGAAACGGAAATCACGAGAATCCAAACGCGCGGGGCAGTTAGCGGGTCAGGGCTGGTAAGGGTCAGGCTGCTCCTTTTTGCTTGCAAGCTGTTCAAGCATCAACCAAAGTGGCACGAGTGAAACCCAGCTGGGACGCACTCCATGCCGGTTGTTTCAGTTGCAACCATTCCCAGCAGGGTTTTCGGACATTGCACATCAAAACGTCCAGAACTTTGCAAAACACATCCCTGAAGGAGTTGACTTTTGGTCAAACCAAGCCCACTTGTCCGGAGAAAACGAGACCGGCGAAGCGGCTTTGTGCTCCAGGCCTGCATGCGCATCCTGGGCTTCCAGAAAATCAACACGGAGCTGCCGAACAAGGAAACTCTCAAAGCCAAAAGGTGTCCGAACTACCACCAGATCAAGTCGAACCGACTAGTGCTCGCTTTGAACCAGATCGGGGAAATAGAAGTGGGAACTGGAACAAGGCGAAGCCCTCGGAGGCCTTGTGTCCTCAGGTAGGGACGTAGTCACCAGTTCAAAGGCTGAAAGAAAAGCTATGGTTTTACCTCCAGGCATCCAATCCGAGTTCAAAGGCACCTTTTGGTGTTTTACCGAAGAGCAACTCTGAATTCTCCCGGCCAAGCTGCTTGGTGAGGCCGCAGCACGTGGGGAAGCGGATGTCGCCCATCCAGCAGCTGAGCTCGCCCACGGGGATGGCCCTGGGACGCGCAAATGGATGGATTCCTTCGGTCGCCGCAAAACACACCCACCCTTTCAGTGTGGGGACTGGGACCCCTTCTAAATGTGAAAATATTATCTTTTTGTTGCTGTCCAAACGACCATTCGCATGTTTCCCTTCTTCAAAACACTGTGGCCCACTTCACAAGACACATGAACGAGCTCGGAAGCGGCGCCGTTTCTCGGGATATTTTGCTTGGAGAATCTTCCGCTCAGTTCGGAGATGGCTGTGTCTTGTGACCGCAAATCCCTGATCCGAGAAGAAACCGGGGTCCAAGGGGGGGACATGTACCCGCCTGGTGTCGCAGCAGCGCTCACAGGTGAACTCCTGCAAAGCAATCGATGGGGAAAGCGGGGGGGGGGGGGGGTTGGAGGGGCGGGGGAGGGAGGCAAACGGAAAGCCTGCCATGGCCATATCTGTGGACTCCCCCAGCCCATCCAGCCGTCTCTGTGTGTCGCCTTCAGAGAATCGGGTTGAGCAGAGATCGCGTTGCGGCCCTCTCATTTTTGGAGGGATCAGAATGGTTGCCATGCGTGTCGGTCAATGCAAAAATGCAGCAGGCATCGCGGCATTGCAGATTCCAGCAACGTTGCTTGCTTGCATGCACCGCTGCTCGTGCTTGTCGAGTGCACGGATGTTCATCAATTGTGAAGACCAAAGACGCTGATCGCACCCCACCAGTTGTTCAGCTGCCAAACTCACCGAAGCCACAATCACAGGAGTCCACCCGGTAGCCTACCCCTTTCCAGATCTCATGTCTGCCTTGCGGCCCCAGTCCGCTTCAGGTCCACAAGACACTCGCTCGCCCTAAACTCCTGGTCGAAGCAGCCCGGCTCGGCCAGCGCGGGGCACCTGGGCGGGTGAAGGGGTGAAGGCAAACCCAGGAAAACGTGAGGCTAGCAATGCGGTTGCAGCATGTTCGCAAGGCGGGTCTGGCTGGGCTGGTGCGGCTTTTCGGTTTCCCATGAAGCTGAACCGGGGCAGTGTGCAGCCCAGCTCTTGCGGGCACCGCAGGCGTTGCATAGCTTGATCCAAACTTCTTCAGCCTGAACCAGCCAAAAGTTAGCTTAAGCTTGCGTCAAGCACTCATTCCTCAGCTTTGCTGGTAACACATGGTCTAAAAGTCATAACATGCGGACCCCCGCATGTTCTGTACTGCAAGGTGATTGAATTGTTAACCCTCAGCTGTACGCCTTGGCAAAAGGGCACTGTTGCCCAGCCTTCACCAAAGTCAAAAGTTGCAGGTCTTGTCAACGTGTCAACCTCATCTTGGCCTCAAACACGGAGTGGGCCGTAAGGGCCATCCCGGCCGTCCGTGCCATCCGTGTGGTTCTGCACAAAGTTGGGGCTGGCACCTGGGCACCACTGGCAGCTGCTGCGGGGCACGCACATGCAGGTGCCGCAGTCAAAGTACCCCGCGGGGCACCCGATGATCGTGGAAGGCCTGGGTGCCGGGGCCGGGGAGGGAGGTCCTGGCCTGGGCACGGGCAGCTCGCTCTGCTCCCCGCCGCACCATTGACACGTGGACTCCGGCACGCAGAGGCACCACCCGCAGTCCTTGTAGTTTCGGGGGCAGAACGGCACCTCGGAGGGTCGCGGCGCCGGGCTGGGCACAGGTGTGGGCGTTGGTGTGGGCACCGGCCGCGGCACTGGGGTTGGAGTCTCTGGTGTCGGGGACGGGACGCCGGGGACCCAGGCCCCGGGGCACCACTGGCAGGAGGATTCCGGCACGCAGCGGCAGGTGCCGCAGTCCACGTACCCACGCGGGCAGAAGGGCACCTCTGAGGGCCTGGAGACGATGTGCCAGCCCATGGTGGTCGTCTCCGTGGTGTCGGTCACGTTGGTCTCGTTGTCAAAGTCGGGCTCCTCCGTGGTGGCCGTCTCAGCGCCAGGGCACCACTGGCACGTGGACTCGGGCACACATCGGCAGGTGCCGCAGTCCACGTAGCTGGCCGGGCAGCCGATCACATCCGAGGGCCGTGTGGGCACCGTCTCAATGGGACCTGGCACACCTGTCCCTGACCCGGGGCACCACTGGCAAGTGGACTCCGGGACGCACCGGCAGGTGCCGCAGTCCACATAGCTTGCGGGGCAGCCGGGGGTCTCTGACGGCTGAGGTTCCGACCCGCCGGACGGAGGAAACGGGGGCCGTGAGCCGCCGCAATACTGGCAGCTGGAGCGCGGCACGCATTGGCAGCTGCCGCAATCCACGAATCCGCGAGGGCAGCCGATGATGGCAGAGGGCACTGGTTCGTTGTCCGAATCACCAGAAGGATCCGCAGAGGGAGCAGCCACCGGCTTTGATGCTGTTTCTGCTGGACACTTGCTGCACACTGTCGGAGGTACACATCTGCATTGGCCACAGTCCTTGTAGTCCGCAGGGCACCCAGTGATCGTCGAGGGTCTCGGCTCTGCCAAGCGTCGAGTCCTTAGGCTGAGCGACTGCACACACATCCAAGCACTTCCACAACTACTTGCTGGCTCGCTCCTTCTTTCTGCGTGCAAAAGTTGCTGGCCTTGCCCCCAGAGCCAAAAACCACTCCCCTTCAAATTGATACTAAGTCTCAAAAAGGCGACCCGCGCAAAAAGGACATTCCTCCAACAAGGGGTTTGCTTACAAGACCCGAGCCGGAGAAGTATTGCATCCGAACCTTGCAGGCAGTGTGCAGCCAAATTGCCGAGGGGCCCCGTATTGAGATTCACGGCCGGTTCACGGCCAAACGGATTCTTTGGGATTCCCAGACCCAAATTTCCACATGTAAGCCTCTGTGTTGCGGCCCGAGCTTCAGGTTGACGTCCGCCACACGCAGGGAAGCCCATGCGCACGGGAGGAGAAGACCTCGCAGAGAGGAAAATCAACAGCGCGGAGGCTTGGGGCGAGTGCATGTCTTGTGTCAAGGGTGGCCCTGTTCGGCGGTTTCAAGGGGAACGAAAAAGAAACCGAAGCCCCATTTTGCAGGGTCCACCACTTTGGGACGAAGCGGAAAAGCGAAAAGGGATGCCCTTTCAAAGAGGGGGCCCTGAGCGCCCTTTGCCATTTGCCAAGGATTGGCTTGAGACATCAAGGGACAACATAAACCGCAGCGATTGTGTTCATGTTGCGACTGGAGCATTCTGGGTGCCAATTCAATTTGCGGGGGTGCGGCTGTTCAGTCGGCGCTAAGTGTTTCTGGCATGCAAGATCAATGCTTCCAGCCGGCATTGCATTTCAGTTGTGGGGGGGGGGGCTTTCGTGGACATCCTGTAAAGATCCTCAACCTTGCAGGGCCCAAGAGCCACACCTGCAAGCAGCTTTGTGACTGCCATGGCAACTATCTGTGCCAGGATTGGTGAGCTGAGTGGCTGAGTGGCTGCGCGTGCAGCTATCAAACTGCAACGTACTCATGTGGATTGCTTCCTGCAAGTACAGCCCCCTAGAACAAAACGCAAACTGAAACAAGATGTTTGGTGTCCCCTAATTATTCTAGGAGCCGCCCATGTACGACAAATGCCCGTCCCAACCACCAAGAATCCCAGGCAGACTGTTGAGAGGTTGCCGAAAGGCGATGCAAATGCGCTGGGCATTCCGCCTGAATCAGCCAAAAGTCAGCTTGAGCTTGCGTCAAGCATTAAGCACTGATTCCTCAGCTTTACAAATAACAAGAAAAGTTCTAAGAGTCACAACATGCTGACCCCGCATATCTGTACTGCAAGGTGATTGAATTGTTAACCCTCAGCTGTACTCCTTGGCAAAAGGGCACTGTTGCCCAGCCTTCACAGGTCTTGTCAACGTGTCAACCTCATCTTGGCCTCAAACACGGAGTGGGCCGTAAGGGCCATCCCGGCTGTCCGTGCCATCCGTGTGGTTCTGCACAAAGTTGGGGCTGGCACCTGGGCACCACTGGCAGCTGCTGCGGGGCACGCACATGCAGGTGCCGCAGTCAAAGTACCCCGCGGGGCACCCGATGATCGTGGAAGGCCTGGGTGCCGGGGCCGGGGAGGGAGGTGCTGGCCTGGGCACGGGCAGCTCACTCTGCTCCCCGCCGCACCATTGACACGTGGACTCCGGCACGCACAGGCACCACCCGCAGTCCTTGTAGTTTCGGGGGCAGAACGGCACCTCGGAGGGTCGCGGCGCCGGGCTGGGCACCGGTGTGGGCGTTGGTGTGGGCACCGGCCGCGGCACTGGGGTTGGAGTCTCTGGTGTCGGGGACGGGACGCCGGGGACCCAGGCCCCGGGGCACCACTGGCAGGAGGATTCCGGCACGCAGCGGCAGGTGCCGCAGTCCACGTACCCACGCGGGCACAAGGGCACCTCTGAGGGCCTGGAGACAATGTGCCAGCCCATGGTGGTCGTCTCCGTGGTGTCGGTCACGTTGGTCTCGTTGTCAAAGTCGGGCTCCTCCGTGGTGGCCGTCTCAGCGCCAGGGCACCACTGGCACGTGGACTCGGGCACACATCGGCAGGTGCCGCAGTCCACGTAGCTGGCCGGGCAGCCGATCACATCCGAGGGCCGTGTGGGCACTGTCTCAATGGGACCTGGCACACCTGTCCCTGACCCGGGGCACCACTGGCAAGTGGACTCCGGGACGCACCGGCAGGTGCCGCAGTCCACATAGCTTGCGGGGCAGCCGGGGGTCTCTGACGGCTGAGGTTCCGACCCGCCGGACGGAGGAAACGGGGGCCGTGAGCCGCCGCAATACTGGCAGCTGGAGCGCGGCACGCATTGGCAGCTGCCGCAATCCACGAATCCGCGAGGGCAGCCGATGATGGCAGAGGGCACTGGTTCGTTGTGGGAATCACCAGAAGGATCCGCAGAGGGAGCAGCCACCGGCTTTGATGCTGTTTCTGCTGGACACTTGCTGCACACTGTCGGAGGTACACATCTGCATTGGCCACAGTCCTTGTAGTCCGCAGGGCACCCAGTGATCGTCGAGGGTCTCGGCTCTGCCAAGCGTCGAGTCCTTAGGCTGAGCCACTGCACTCAAATCTGAATCCAAGCACTTCCACAACTACTTGCTGGCTCGCTCCTTCTTTCTGCGTTCAAAAGTTGCTGGCCTTGCCCCCAGAGCCAAAAACCACTCCCCTTCAAAATGATATTAAGTCTCAAAAAGGCGACCCGCGCAAAAAGCACCTTCCTCCAACAAGGGGGTTGCTTACAAAACCCGAGCCGGAGAAGAAAAGAAGGGTATTGCATCCGAACCTTGCAGGCAGTGTACAGCCAAATTGCCGAGGGGCCCAGTATTGAGATTCACGGCCGGTTCACGGCCAAACGGATTCTTTGGGATTCCCAGACCCAAATTTCCACATGTAAGCCTCTGTGTTGCGGCCCGAGCTTCAGGTTGACGTCCGCCACACGCAGGGAAGCCCATGCGCACGGGAGGAGAAGACCTCGCAGAGAGGAAAATCAACAGCGCGGAGGCTTGGGGCGAGTGCATGTCTTGTGTCAAGGGTGGCCCTGTTCGGCGGTTTCAAGGGGAACGAAAAAGAAACCGAAGCCCCATTTTGCAGGGTCCACCACTTTGGGACGAAGCGGAAAAGCGAAAAGGGATGCCCTTTCAAAGAGGGGACTCTTCGCGCACTTTGCGTCTGCCAAGGATTGGCTTGAGACATCAAGGGACAACGTAAGCCGCAGCGATTATGTTCAACATTTGCTGGGGTGCGGCTATTCAGTCGGCGTTAAGTGTTTCTGGCATGCAAGATCAATGCTTCCAGCCGGCATTGCATTTCAGTTGTGGGGGGGGGGGGAGGGCTTTCGTGGACATCCTGTGGAGATCCTCAACCTTGCAGGGCCCAAGAGCCACACCTGCAAGCAGCTTTGTGACTGCCATGGCAACTATCTGTGCCGGGATTGGTGAGCTGAGTGGCTGAGTGGCTGCGCGTGCAGCTATCAAACTGCAACGTACTCATGTGGATTGCTTCCTGCAAGTACAGCCCCGTGAGAACAAAACGCAAACTGAAACAACCGCCAAGAATCCCAGGCATTTGAGAGGTTGCCGAAAGGCGATGCAAGCGCTGGGCATTCCGCCTGAATCAGCCAAAAGTCAGCTTGAGCTTGCGTCAAGCATTAAGCACTGATTCCTCAGCTTTACAAATAACGAATTGTTCTAAGAGTCACAACATGCTGACCCCGCATATCTGTACTGCAAGGTGATTGAATTGTTAACCCTCAGCTGTACGCCTTGGCAAAAGGGCACTGTTGCCCAGCCTTCACCAAAGTCAAAAGTTGCAGGTCTTGTCAACGTGTCAACCTCATCTTGGCCTCAAACACGGAGTGGGCCGTAAGGGCCATCCCGGCCGTCCGTGCCATCCGTGTGGTTCTGCACAAAGTTGGGGCTGGCACCTGGGCACCACTGGCAGCTGCTGCGGGGCACGCACATGCAGGTGCCGCAGTCAAAGTACCCCGCGGGGCACCCGATGATCGTGGAAGGCCTGGGTGCCGGGGCCGGGGAGGGAGGTCCTGGCCTGGGCACGGGCAGCTCGCTCTGCTCCCCGCCGCACCATTGACACGTGGGCTCCGGCACGCACAGGCACCACCCGCAGTCCTTGTAGTTTCGGGGGCAGAACGGCACCTCGGAGGGTCGCGGCGCCGGGCTGGGCACCGGTGTGGGCGTTGGTGCGGGCACCGGCCGCGGCACTGGGGTTGGAGTCTCTGGTGTCGGGGACGGGACGCCGGGGACCCAGGCCCCGGGGCACCACTGGCAGGAGGATTCCGGCACGCAGCGGCAGGTGCCGCAGTCCACGTACCCTCGCGGGCAGAAGGGCACCTCTGAGGGCCTGGAGACGATGTGCCAGCCCATGGTGGTCGTCTCCGTGGTGTCGGTCACGTTGGTCTCGTTGTCAAAGTCGGGCTCCTCCGTGGTGGCCGTCTCAGCGCCAGGGCACCACTGGCACGTGGACTCGGGCACACATCGGCAGGTGCCGCAGTCCACGTAGCTGGCCGGGCAGCCGATCACATCCGAGGGCCGTGTGGGCACCGTCTCAATGGGACCTGGCACACCTGTCCCTGACCCGGGGCACCACTGGCAAGTGGACTCCGGGACGCACCGGCAGGTGCCGCAGTCCACATAGCTTGCGGGGCAGCCGGGGGTCTCTGACGGCTGAGGTTCCGACCCGCCGGACGGAGGAAACGGGGGCCGTGAGCCGCGGCAATACTGGCAGCTGGAGCGCGGCACGCATTGGCAGCTGCCGCAATCCACGAATCCGCGAGGGCAGCCGATGATGGCAGAGGGCACTGGTTCGTTGTCCGAATCACCAGAAGGATCCGCAGAGGGAGCAGCCACCGGCTTGGATGCTGTTTCTGCTGGACACTTGCTGCACACTGTCGGAGGTACACATCTGCATTGGCCACAGTCCTTGTAGTCCGCAGGGCACCCAGTGATCGTCGAGGGTCTCGGCTCTGCCAAGCGTCGAGTCCTTAGGCTGAGCCACTGCACTCAAATCTGAATCCAAGCACTTCCACAACTACTTGCTGGCTCGCTCCTTCTTTCTGCGTTCAAAAGTTGCTGCCCTTGCTCCTACAGCCAAAAACCACTGCCCTTCAAATTGATATTAAGTCTCAAAAAGGCGACCCGCGCAAAAAGCACCTTCCTCCAACAAGGGGTTTGCTTACAAAACCCGAGCCGGAGAAGAAAAGAGGGGTACTGCATCCGAACCTTGCAGGCAGTGTACAGCCAAATTGCCGAGGGGCCCCGTATTGAGATTCACGGCCGGTTCACGGCCAAACGCATTCTTTGGGATTCCCAGACCCAAATTTCCACATGTAAGCCTCTCTGTTGCGGCCCGAGCTTCAGGTTGACGTCCGCCACACGCAGGGAAGCCCATGCGCACGGGAGGAGAAGACCTCGCAGAGAGGAACATCAACAGCGCGGAGGCTTGGGGCGAGTGCATGTCTTGTGTCAAGGGTGGCCCTGTTCGGCGGTTTCAAGGGGAACGAAAAAGAAACCGAAGCCCCATTTTGCAGGGTCCACCACTTTGGGACGAAGCGGAAAAGCGAAAAGGGATGCCCTTTCAAAGAGGGGACTCTTCGCGCCCTTTGCGTCTGCCAAGGATTGGCTTGAGACATCAAGGGACAACGTAAGCCGCAGCGATTATGTTCAACATTTGCTGGGGTGCGGCTATTCAGTCGGCGTTAAGTTTTTCTGGCATGCAAGATCAATGCTTCCAGCCGGCATTGCATTTCAGTTGTGGGGGGGGGGGGGGAGGGCTTTCGTGGACATCCTGTGGAGATCCTCAACCTTGCAGGGCCCAAGAGCCACACCTGCAAGCAGCTTTGTGACTGCCATGGCAACTATCTGTGCCGGGATTGGTGAGCTGAGTGGCTGAGTGGCTGCGCGTGCAGCTATCAAACTGCAACGTACTCATGTGGATTGCTTCCTGCAAGCACAGCCCCGTGAGAACAAAACGCAAACTGAAACAACCGCCAAGAATCCCAGGCATTTGAGAGGTTGCCGAAAGGCGATGCAAGCGCTGGGCATTCCGCCTGAATCAGCCAAAAGTCAGCTCGAGCTTGCGTCAAGCATTAAGCACTGATTCCTCAGCTTTACAAATAACGAATTGTTTCAAGAGTCACAACATGCTGACCCCGCAAATCTGTACTGCAAGGTGATTGAATTGTTAACCCTCAGCTGTACGCCTTGGCAAAAGGGCACTGTTGCCCAGCCTTCACCAAAGTCAAAAGTTGCAGGTCTTGTCAACGTGTCAACCTCATCTTGGCCTCAAACACGGAGTGGGCCGTAAGGGCCATCCCGGCCGTCCGTGCCATCCGTGTGGTTCTGCACAAAGTTGGGGCTGGCACCTGGGCACCACTGGCAGCTGCTGCGGGGCACGCACATGCAGGTGCCGCAGTCAAAGTACCCCGCGGGGCACCCGATGATCGTGGAAGGCCTGGGTGCCGGGGCCGGGGAGGGAGGTCCTGGCCTGGGCACGGGCAGCTCGCTCTGCTCCCCGCCGCACCATTGACACGTGGACTCCGGCACGCAGAGGCACCACCCGCAGTCCTTGTAGTTTCGGGGGCAGAACGGCACCTCGGAGGGTCGCGGCGCCGGGCTGGGCACCGGTGTGGGCGTTGGTGTGGGCACCGGCCGCGGCACTGGGGTTGGAGTCTCTGGTGTCGGGGACGGGACGCCGGGGACCCAGGCCCCGGGGCACCACTGGCAGGAGGATTCCGGCACGCAGCGGCAGGTGCCGCAGTCCACGTACCCACGCGGGCAGAAGGGCACCTCTGAGGGCCTGGAGACGATGTGCCAGCCCATGGTGGTCGTCTCCGTGGTGTCGGTCACGTTGGTCTCGTTGTCAAAGTCGGGCTCCTCCGTGGTGGCCGTCTCTGCGCCAGGGCACCACTGGCACGTGGACTCGGGCACACATCGGCAGGTGCCGCAGTCCACGTAGCTGGCCGGGCAGCCGATCACATCCGAGGGCCGTGTGGGCACTGTCTCAATGGGACCTGGCACACCTGTCCCTGACCCGGGGCACCACTGGCAAGTGGACTCCGGGACGCACCGGCAGGTGCCGCAGTCCACATAGCTTGCGGGGCAGCCGGGGGTCTCTGACGGCTGAGGTTCCGACCCGCCGGACGGAGGAAACGGGGGCCGTGAGCCGCCGCAATACTGGCAGCTGGAGCGCGGCACGCATTGGCAGCTGCCGCAATCCACGAATCCGCGAGGGCAGCCGATGATGGCAGAGGGCACTGGTTCGTTGTCCGAATCACCAGAAGGATCCGCAGAGGGAGCAGCCACCGGCTTGGATGCTGTTTCTGCTGGACACTTGCTGCACACTGTCGGAGGTACACATCTGCATTGGCCACAGTCCTTGTAATCCGCTGGGCACCCAGTGATCGTCGAGGGTCTCGGCTCTGCCAAACGTCGAGTCCTTTGGCTGAGCGACTGCACACAAATCTGAATCCAGGCACTTCCACAACTACTGTCCACACGACAACAATCACTTGTTCCTTCTGCTTTCTATAATTGCCTGCGCGCGCGCCAAAATGATGATTGACGTCAAGCCCCACACAAGACCCCTCAAAAGGGACTCTCCTCCCAAGATGAGTTTGCCTTTAACTTACAACTAGAAAACGGGTGGCCCGAAAGCATTTTCCTGCGCACGCAGCCAACTATGCATTTCACTGTCTACTCTGCGCATGCCTCTATGCAGTTCACACTGCACTTGCCCTGCGCATGCCTCTATGCATTTCGCTGTTTACTCTGCGCATACCTCTACGCAGTTCACACTACTTTCCCTGCGCATGCATCTATGCACTTCACTCTGTACTTGCCCTCTGCCTGCCTCTATGCATTTCACTGTCTACTTTCCCTACGCATGCCTGTGCGCATTTCACTGTCTACTCTGCGCATGCTTGTATGCATTTCACTGTCTACCTTCCCGGCGCATGCCACCATGCACTTCACTCTGCACTTGCCCTACGCATGCCTCTGTGCATTTCACTGTCTACTTTCCCTGCGCGTGCCTCTATGCATTTCACTGCGCACTCTCCTTATGCGTGCCTCTATGCATTTCACTGTCTACTTTCCCTGCGCACGCCTCTCTGCGTTTCACTGTCTACTCTGCGCATGCCTGTACGCATTTCACTATCTATCTTCCCGTCGCATGCCACTATGCACTTCACTCTGTACTTGCCCTACGCGTGCCTCTATGCGTTCACTGTCTACTTTCATTCCGTACTTGCCCTAAGCATGCCTCTGTGCGCTTCACTGTCTACTTTCCCTGCGCATGCATCTACGCGTGTCACTGTCTACTTCCCTTGCGCATGCATCTACGCACTTGCATCAGCACTTGCCCTATGCCTGTATGCGTCTACTTTCCATGCGAGTGCCTCTGAGCAGTTCACTGTCTACTTTCCCTGCGCACGCATCTATGCGCTTCACTCAGCACTTGCCCTATGCGCGCCTTTGTGCGTTTCGCTGTCTACTTTCCCTGTGCAATCTTGTATGCATTTCACCATCTACTTTCCCTGTGCATGCATCTATGCACTTCACTCTGTACTTGCCCTATGCATTTCACTGTGCACTTTCCCTATGCATGCCTCTATGCAGTTCACTGTGTACTTTCTCTACGTAGTTGAGCTGTGCAGAACGCAACGACTTTACCGGAAGACCCCTTCGCAATGCTTTCGGGAAAAACAGACATGTATGGCGTCTCTTTGAAAATAGGTGGCCCATGAATTTTCTTCCCAAAGGTACCCTTCTAGTATCCTGGTCTCCTTCAATCGGTCCATGACCTGCTGGGAGTTGAAAAAGACAAAGTAAAAGAGTTAGGATAGGAAAACACAATAGTATTGCGTGCGGGGGTAGCACTTCTGGAGCCCCCTAAAATACAGGTACAATATAATGTCTACCTCCTCCAACCATGCCAGGCCTTTCTAACAAGAAGATGCAAGAAAGCCATGCAAGGGGATCGATCCGAAGCCTTTGCACCTCAAAAGTTGAGGGGCCCCGCATTGAGATTCACGGCCAAAGAACTCGACTAGTTACGCCAATGTCCACATGGAAGCCTCTGTTTTGCGGCCCAAGCTTCAGGTTGAGGTCCACACGCAAGGAGGCCCATGCGCTTCCCAAAAACAGACCTCGCGGGTTTGGGAGGCTTTGGGTGCGACACCCTTCAAGGGAAGCCAAGGGTCGTTGCGTATCTGGGGGTGTCATTCTTTGAGGTGATGTCCTTCTTGGTTCCCTTCAACACCACCAACAAGGGGTTCGGGCTGGGGGGAGACCGCCAAAACGCTGAGCACTCTTTTAGGAGGGCCATTGTGAGAAGCCTCTTCAGAGTTCACGCAGTGATTCCCAAGCCCAAAGACAAGCGCTTCCACGCGGGCATGAACCTCAGTTGGGAAACTTTTTGGTGGACATATGGGGATTGACGTCGAAATATGATTGAGGGCGCTTCCCGTCTACTTTGTAGCCATGTTCAAACTTCCTCTTGCAAACCAAATGCCCTGAACCCCCACCGTCACCGCGCCTACGAGCAGCTTTGTGACTGCCATGGCAACTATCTGTGCCCGATGGGTGAGCTGAGTGGCTGAGTGGCTGCGCGTGCAGCTATCAAACCGCAGCCACTCATATGGAGTGCTTCCTGCAGCTCCAGTGCGCACCTCCTGGTGGATGGTGGAAAGTAACAAAACGCAAACGGAACCAGGTGTTGACATCCCCCATTTTGGGAACATGTACGACCAATGCCGGACACCGCACATCCCGGGCGGCGCGCTTTTGAGAGGTCGCCGACACAAGGCCGGCGATGCACATCACCTGGGCAACAGGCGCAAGGCTCTTTGGAAGTTTGGATTTCTGGGGACCCCACGGCATGTCTTTGATGCCAGCCCATGGCGAATTCGGCACGAGTTGCGCTATGTGTCTTCATGGCTGGAGTTGCTTGGCTGCTGCACAATCAACCATGAGGGTGTGTGCTTTTTAGGGTACCCCCGTGTCCGGGCTTCAAACAGAAGCAAAAAGGGAAACCAGCCATGTCAAGGGCCTCCCAATATTGAGATAAATTTGCAACAGCTCTGGAAGAGTGCTTGGATTCAAACCGCTTCAACGCGCAGGCTCAAGGCCTCGAAATCGAGCCAATCTTGGGGAGCCAAACCGTACATGGCTCGAAAGAAAGTCTCCAAGTGACCAAACATTGCACGTCTCAGATGGGTTCCACTAGCCCCAAACCAGTACCCGCCAGGGGTTCATGGAATGTACATCCGCCCGTATGGGGAAAACGGCCAAGCAACATATTCCGCTCCTCTCGCGCACCTCTCGTATCGGTTCCGGCCGAAGCCGTGTGACTCCCATGACTCCTTTTTCACGTCACCACGCAGCCACCCGGACCTCAGCAGCTTGGGTGGGCCCAAAAACGCTGTTCAAGGTGGCTCTGGCTGTCCCCATCCCAGCAGTCGGATACAAACGGGAGTGGCCCCTTCGTAAACTGAGGAAAGGAATACGGACTGTACTTCAACAGTCCACATAGCAGCCGCTCAGCCCTCCCTTTGGATCGGTGTTCCCTGGCTTTCTCGCGGTTGGCCCCCCCCCCCCCCGCCCCGCCAATGCCAGCATGCGCGCCTGCGTCTTTCGCTTCGGGCGCATCGCCCGCGCTGGGCTCAGCCGCGCCTTGCACAGCGTGGCTTTGCAGCAACAACTGCAACCGCCAGAAAGGCGCCATCCGTATGCAAGGTATGGATGTTCCGCTGACGCTTTTCAAGGTCGGTCATGTAGTAATGATAGCTAGCGTCTGGCCACAACACGGAAGGTGTGAAACCCCAGCATTCCCCCGCCCAAGGGAGCACCCTCAGGAACGCATAACACTAACCCTCGAACTTTGCTGCTCGCTATCTGGCAGCTGGTTCCTGAGTTGTTCAACCTGCATCATCCTGATCCTTCAATTCAAATTCTTACACAAGCCCTGAAAGCCCGCACATGACCGTTTTGCGGCTGCTGCCATGCATGTGTCATGGGCTCCCCACGTGCTTCAGGTGACAGAGCGCTCATGCAAGCTGACATGCCCAGGTCAACGCATGGCGACTACCAGAGACTCTGTTGGAATACATGAAGTTTATGGATCTTGCCACAACCAACTGATTTGTTACATCAGTCGGCAAAAACGTCACACCCCCGCGAGGCCTGCGTCTTTCGCTTCGGGCGCGTCGCCCCCGCTGGGCTCAGCCGCGCCTTGCACAGCATGGCTTTGCAACAACAACCGCAACCGCCAGAAAAGCACCATGCGTGTGCAAGGTATGGATTTTCCGCTGACGCTTTTCAAAGACTGTCACGTAGAACTGTATAGCCGGTGTCTCGCAAGAACAGGAAAGGTGGCAAACCCCAGTGGCACCCCCTCAGAAACGCATAACACTAGCCCTCGAGCTTTGCTGCTCGCTATCTGACAGGTTGTTCCTGAGTTGTTCAAGCTGCATCTGCCCAACCCTGATCCTTCAATTTAACTTCTTAGACAAGCCCTCAAAGCCCTCACATGGCCGTTTTTAGCTGACGGAGCGCTCAGGCAAGCTGACATGCCCAGGTCAATGCATGGCGACTAGCAAAGATACTGTCAGTCGGCAAAAAGGTCACACCCCCGCGATGCCTGCGTCTTTCGCTTCGGACGCGTCACCCGCGCTGGGCTCGGCCGCGCCTTGCACAGCACGGCTTTGCAGCAAGAACTGCAATCGCCAGAACCCTAGCCCTCGAGCTTTGCTGCGCACTGTCTGGCTTGTCTTTTTCTGAGTTGTTCAAGCTGCATCAGCCCAACCCTGATCCTTCAATTCAATTTCTTAGACAAGCCCTCAAAGCCCTCACATGACAGTTTCTATGAGACAAAGCGCTCATGCAAGCTGACATGCCCAGGTCAACGCATGGCGACTACCAGAGACTCTGTTGGAATACATGAAGTTTATGGATCTTGCCACAACCAACTGATTTGTTGCATCAGTCGGCAAAAACGTCACACCCCCGCGAGGCCTGCGTCTTTCGCTTCGGGCGCGTCGCCCCCGCTGGGCTCAGCCGCGCCTTGCACAGCATGGCTTTGCAACAACAACCGCAACCGCCAGAAAAGCACCATGCGTATGCAAGGTAGGGATTTTCCGCTGACGCTTTTCAAAGACTGTCACGTAGAACTGTATAGCCGGTGTCTCGCAAGAACAGGAAAGGTGTCAAACCCCAGTGGCACCCCCTCAGAAACGCATAACACTAGCCCTCGAGCTTTGCTGCTCGCTATCTGACAGGTTGTTCCTGAGTTGTTCAAGCTGCATCTGCCCAACCCTGATCCTTCAATTTAACTTCTTAGACAAGCCCTCAAAGCCCTCACATGGCCGTTTTTAGCTGACGGAGCGCTCAGGCAAGCTGACATGCCCAGGTCAATGCATGGCGACTAGCAAAGATACTGTCAGTCGGCAAAAAGGTCACACCCCCGCGATGCCTGCGTCTTTCGCTTCGGACGCGTCACCCGCGCTGGGCTCGGCCGCGCCTTGCACAGCACGGCTTTGCAGCAAGAACTGCAATCGCCAGAACCCTAGCCCTCGAGCTTTGCTGCGCACTGTCTGGCTTGTCTTTTTCTGAGTTGTTCAAGCTGCATCAGCCCAACCCTGATCCTTCAATTCAATTTCTTAGACAAGCCCTCAAAGCCCTCACATGACAGTTTCTATGTGACAGAGCGCTCATGCAAGCTGACATGCCCAGGTCAACGCATGGCGACTACCAGAGACTCTGTTGGAATACATGAAGTTTATGGATCTTGCCACAACCAACTGATTTGTTGCATCAGTCGGCAAAAACGTCACACCCCCGCGAGGCCTGCGTCTTTCGCTTCGGGCGCGTCGCCCCCGCTGGGCTCAGCCGCGCCTTGCACAGCAGGGCCGCGCAACAACAACCGCAACCGCCAGAAAAGCACCATGCGTGTGCAAGGTATGGATTTTCCGCTGACGCTTTTCAAAGACTGTCACGTAGAACTGTATAGCCGGTGTCTCGCAAGAACAGGAAAGGTGTCAAACCCCAGTGGCACCCCCTCAGAAACGCATGACACTAGCCCTCGAGCTTTGCTGCTCGCTATCTGACAG
Organism: Effrenium voratum; assembly: GCA_963377175.1. Taxonomy (NCBI): domain Eukaryota; class Dinophyceae; order Suessiales; family Symbiodiniaceae; genus Effrenium; species Effrenium voratum. The sequence continues at coordinate 271,445 of CAUJNA010003417.1, forward strand.
GCTGTTCCTGAGTTGTTCAAGCTGCATCTGCCCAACCCTGATCCTTCAATTTAACTTCTTAGACAAGCCCTCAAAGCCCTCACATGGCCGTTTTTAGCTGACGGAGCGCTCAGGCAAGCTGACATGCCCAGGTCAATGCATGGCGACTAGCAAAGATACTGTCAGTCGGCAAAAAGGTCACACCCCCGCGATGCCTGCGTCTTTCGCTTCGGACGCGTCACCCGCGCTGGGCTCGGCCGCGCCTTGCACAGCACGGCTTTGCAGCAAGAACTGCAATCGCCAGAACCCTAGCCCTCGAGCTTTGCTGCGCACTATCTGGCTAGTCTTTTTCTGAGTTGTTCAAGCTGCATCTGCCCAACCCTGATCCTTCAATTCAATTTCTTAGACAAGCCCTCAAAGCCCTCACATGACAGTTTCTATGCGACAAAGCGCTCATGCCAGCTGACATGCCCAGGTCAACGCATGGCGACTACCAGAGACTCTGTTGGAATCCTGCGTCTTTCGCTTCGGGCGCGTCGCCCGCGCTGGGCTCGGCCGCGCCTTGCACAGCAGGGCCGCGCAACAACAACCGCAACCGCCAGAAAAGCACCATGCGTATGCAAGGTATGGATTTTCCGGTGACGCTTGTCAAAGACTGTCACGTAGAACTGTATAGCCGGTGTCTCGCAAGAACAGGAAAGGTGTCAAACCCCAGTGGCACCCCCTCAGAAACGCATGACACTAGCCCTCGAGCTTTGCTGCTCGCTATCTGACAGGCTGTTCCTGAGTTGTTCAAGCTGCATCTGCCCAACCCTGATCCTTCAATTTAACTTCTTAGACAAGCCCTCAAAGCCCTCACATGGCCGTTTTTAGCTGACGGAGCGCTCAGGCAAGCTGACATGCCCAGGTCAATGCATGGCGACTAGCAAAGATACTGTCAGTCGGCAAAAAGGTCACACCCCCGCGATGCCTGCGTCTTTCGCTTCGGACGCGTCACCCGCGCTGGGCTCGGCCACGCCTTGCACAGCACGGCTTTGCAGCAAGAAGCAGTTGAAGTGCGTGTGCAAGGTTTGCGTATCCCGATGGTGCTTCGTGGACAAGGCCTAGGGGGTCACAGAAAGTTGGGAAAGTTGCTGTCCCATTGGTGGTGTGGAGCTTCTTGAGCAAGCCTTCAAGCCAAACCGCAAGCTCCCGTCTGGCGCCTGTGGCCTCCAAGGCGTCTGGCTCACCTACGCGTGCTCATGCCGCAGCCGGGTTTTGGGCTTCTGAGTGAGAAAAACGACCAGGGAGTTTCGACTCTCCTGGCAAGCCGTAAACAGCATGGGTTCAGGGGTTGGGTTGGGAAAGCTGTACTACGGGGGGGAGGGGGGAAGAATCCCACAGCGACTGAGTCTCCCACCTTTGCCAGCCTGGCACGCAGGAACCGTTTCATTGGGAACGACGCAATGGCCGTACCCAAACCGTTCATGCGGCCTTTGCCGTGTTTCGGGTGTCTGTGGGGCAAAGCCTGACAGGCCTCAATCGAATTGGGAACTGACTGCAAAAAAAACACCAGCAGGAACATCTCACTTAGGAGCAACATTCAAAAACTCCCGTGAGCCTCAGCACATCCCCTCGATTGCCAATCAATCACAATTAAAGCCTGGCACCAAAAGTGCTCAAAGCCAATGCAATAAACCCGCAGCAAAGTGCTCAAAACCAATGCAAATAGCCCGCAAAGTGGAAATCCGACCCCATTTCTGCTTGGAACCGTCCCTTGTTTCCCTTCATCTACCCAGGTGTTCACTGATGAATGAGCCCCGGACCTCCGCCTCTGGGTCCAGCAAAGGCAAAGCGGCTTCCACGTCCTCACCCTGAGCCGACAGGTCTAGAGATGTGTTGCCCAATGTGGCCATGGGTCAAAATCCAAATGGAACCCCAGTGAGCATCCCAATCCGCACTATGGACTAGAATGGGTGGTGAATTCACCTACCCCAAAATGGTACCATTGGTTTTGAGCCACAGCCATGTGGGATGGAAATGCCGTGCCTGGACGAAGGCAGTCGTCATCACCAAGCCTGGCCATCTTGGTTCGGCGGCAAGGACCCATTGGTGACAATCGGGTTCCTGCAGAGCATGAGATAGCCACGGTCAAGATATCAGCTGCTTGAACTATGGACTGCTGGAAATGGAGACCCTCTACCAGAATGGAACGACGCGTCAAGATTGTGCAATTTACTTGGGGCTTGAAACCCTCCAAGCGCCACAGGAGCCCCCAACATCCTGTTGGTGTCCCCTTGGCCCTCAAACCCCGAGAAAAGACACGCCCAGATCCAAACACATCGACCCTGAAACTGGTCAAAATCGTCCAGGCGCGCATTGGCCGAAGCGCTTGTTGCAGAGAGCTTTGCAGCAGCCCAGCTCCAAAATCTGGCGGAGAGCGGCGTACGCGGGCGGCATGCTCTCAAATAGAGGCTCCAAAAATGGATCAAGGGGTACGTACAAAAACCCTTGGGGCCCTTGGTCGTGGCTAAAGTGATCATGGTTTGTGGCCGGGAGACCAGCAATGCATCGGCGACTCCAACACCTGTCCAGGAGGAAACAAGGTCGCGCCTGCCTCTAGGCGTTGCACATGCCCGACGAGCGAAGGCTTTTGTCGGTTGATCATTTGGGCTGCGGTCAATTTGTGGCGGTGTTCCCAAATGACGCGCTTGCCGCGCTTCGAAGGCGGCGCACAAAGTGGGACGGTGTTTGGAGACGAGGCGCGCGGCTCTTCGATGCTCTTCGCGCATTTCTACGAGCACCAAAACCACAACGCGCCCTGCGGAAGCCTCGCCTCGAAGCCAAGCCGGCGGTAGCACTCATCACCTAAGCAACAGGGTCCCGTGCGCCTTTCAAGGGATTCCCCGGAGGGTCGCCATTTTTGAGTCAAGATCATGCTCGCATTTGGACGTGCCCTCACTGCCAAACTCAGAGCTATGGGAATGTGCTAAGCTTGGGAGCCCTCCACTTGCTTTGTTTGAGCTGCACCGAAGCTCTTCGAGGGTCCCTACCGTGTCGCGATAAGCTCAGGGCATTCCAAGAGAGTGGTAGAAGAATCGGAATGAAACGGCCTCGGCGGGACGCGTTGGCCTTTCCAAGTTGAATCCCAAACTGGTGCTCTCAATCCGTGAGACTGTCCAAAAACCCACACCCAAACAGGCTCGCACGCCTCAAATGTGCTTTGGGGGCCTACATTTTGGGGTACGAATTGATTGGACCCTTTAGGGACTTCATCTGGGGAAGTTCTCGGCAACCAAGCACTTCTTGAGGGGTGACCCAACCATTTCAATTCAGAGTGACATAGGGTTACTTTCCTGGCCACCATTGGGTATGTGTCAAAATCGAAGGACCCCAAAATTCGGTGGTTGTCCTTTTTGACGTCCTTTCTTCCACCTCAAACGGGTACCGAGCCTCAAACCACAAACCCCCTTGCGGTCCACGTGCCCGAGGTCCCCGCGCACCAGTGGAGGGGTCAATGAAATCGCACCACCGCCTAAGCTGGGGACATGCCTCGATGTGGGCGTGATCTCAGGGAAGCGATGAAAGGGCCCGTAAAGCAAACCCTTTAGTTGGATGGTTCATAGGGGTCAACTCCTGCTTCCTGGCTGAGAATATCCGCTTGCGGGCGGGGGAGGGGCGCCAAGTGAGTCATCAAGTCAGATCCATGCGGGCGGATCGCCAAGCTGACCGGCAACAGCTCGAGAACTGCACGGGTCCCCTACACCAACGGGCCGATTGCTCAAGACTGGAAGGCCTGACCTGAATGAGCTATGCCATTTGTCACGAGCAGCATGACGATACCGAAAAAGAGAGTCCCCCCATGTGTTGGGAAGCACCAGTTGGTCTCAGGAAGCAAGTTTGGACTTTCCCAAACGCAACCCCGAACCGAACCCGGGAGGACTTGGAATTGGGGGGCTAAGGAGAATTGGCCCACGAAACTCGGGGCTGGCGCCCCAAGCTGTCGAAGTGCTGCTTAAAGGCCTGGTCGAATGCGCCAGATGCGAATGCGCAAGGCTCGACTCGAGTCGGAAGCCAAGAAGCATAGGTGGCCTTTTGAAAAAATAGATGGCCGCGGGAAATGAAAATCAAAGCCCATCTAAACCAGTGCCATCAGCACCTATGGCAAGAAGCCTGACGATCCAAGCCTATCAACAAGCCACGGGCGCCTGCATCCTCGTGACCAGCTTCTCATAGCACACCTGCCTGTACGTTGGCTGGCATCTCTGCCAACATGCAACACCCGGCCGTCTTTTACTTCAGACACGCTGTCCGTCCTGCCTCTCACTAAGCATCTCAGCAGACCTCAGAGGCGAGACAGCACACTGGGAGTCGCAAAAGGCACCCAAAACAATCCCCATCTCACATATTCCCGGCCGTTCCCGTGGTAAGGTCGTTGCCAACCCTGCCAAACCCATGGAAACTGATCCGAGCCTGAGACACTCTTATACATCTCAGGCAAGCTGCATTGCGGACTGGCGGTGCTTCGTCTGTAGCGCCTGGCACCGTTTGCAGGGCCTCCCGGCCAAAAAAGAGAAGTCCATACCAGCAATCACGGCAGATTTAACTGTTTTCCTTTTCTTCTTCTTCTTCTTCTTCTTCTTCTTCTTCTTCTTCTTCTTCTTCTTCTCTTCTTCTTCTTCTTCTTCTTCTTGTCTTCCACCCCGTTGGGGTGGTGCTTAGTACCCAAACACGGGGTTCTAAGCAGTCGAGGTTTTAACTGTTTTTGCCACGCACAGGAATTGATTGATGCATGTCGCACAGGCGGGCGACACCTGAATGCACGTCAAGGCAGAACTGGCAGTTCTGCCGTGGGTGTCATGCTGGCGATTTACAATTTGGTGACAGTCCAAGTACTCCGAAAGGGAACACCCCCTCCTTCTGCGATATTGGCCAGAAGGGGCATCCAGATTTTCGGAGCTGGGCATAAACCGGGGGCGCCACGAGCTGGTGCCAGCGTGGCGGAGCCCAATCCAAGTGGTTCGATTCCAGCCCCCTTTAGGGGGCGAATGCGGTGCGCGAGTCAATCAACTGCCACACCCTTGGGAACTACTTGTGTCAAGACTACGTATGATGGCGCATTGCAGCCGGCTGATTTGGTCTCTCAATTTGGGTGTCAAAAATATGGGGACCCCGATTTGTCTGTTTTCCCTTTGGTGTCCCTTTAAACCAGCCAAACAAGTATAGAAGAGGTACCCTCAACAAACACAAGCCTGTGGCTGAGTCAGTGTAGAATGCGCCATCCAGACTCATAGAAGGGCAATCTTGAGGCCCTTATTGGGGATCAACTCTACGGTTGTATCCCAAAGCGTGCAAGCCATAGACGCGCAGAGGCAACGGGCAGGAAAAAGTTCGTTCAACGAACATTACAGGAACACGGACCTGGGACACAGTTGCGAGTGCATTCTACAGCTTTCAAGGCCCTTGTTTGTGGGCAAGTGGACCTAGCATCACACACCGCGCAACCATCCGCATGTGTCCAAGTGTTCCTTCTTGCCGGATCAACCTTGACATCGAGCGCTAATTCTGCCAGACAGTCACGCAATCTCAAAAGTTGTACTTGAGATGACGGAGGCGGAATAGCTTGCCATGAATCAAACAAAGGCTCCACACAATTCTGGCTCGGAGACTGGGGTTTTCACGCAAGCTCTTCCGTTAAATCGCGTCTGATCAGATCAAAGAGGAGAGGCTCAGGGCAAACCTGAAAAGCCACAGCCCGCGTTCCATCAAAAGTCCCCAATATTGGCCATGTCATGCTACCGTTAGGAAATCCTCACAGCCCTCTAAATTCTCTATCAAGACCAAGACCATCCCTGCCAACACCAATGCCCAGGAAAGACGGCTGTTGCGACCATAAATATTGAAATCCTGATCTTTGGACTCCTTTTCGGCCCATGTCTCGTTCCCAAGCGCCAAGGAATAAGCCAGAGGCATATCCCCAGCCAGCGAGCCTATGGGGGGCACTGACCGTTAAAGCCGCCCAAAGGCTTCACGATGTCGGTTTTGCTGCAGGGAATTTCAGGTGGGTTTCAACCGAAAGGCAAACTCCGCTTTGAGAAACACGAGAGCCGAGACCTAAGCGCCGAACTTGGAGCTTGCCTGCGGATCGTGGCTGAAAGCATGTCCAAAAAAGAGTCACAAGACAAACCCATGCGGCCCACAGAAACCGTTGCCACTTGGAGAACAAGAATGTCATACTGCAAACATTTGCCCACGTGATAATGAAGCACATGGAAGAAAATCGGTCGAAGACTGTTTTGCTATGTTGAAAGACGTATTGATTAGAAGAGATACTTAAAACATTAGAACTTCTATAATTAGAACATGGAGAAAGCTTATGTTGGCATAGCCTCATGTTGCGACACGGTGACACAGTGGGCTCCCTTCGCCAAAGTCAAGCCTGCGGCGGTTCCGTGCTCTCCGAATGCCCGCATGCCTCTTGAGACTTTGGCGATGACTTCGGAGATGTCTTCGGCGATGCAATTCCCATGCCTGACAAGCAGAAAAGTGTCTTCCAGACGTCAGAACCTCATACACCACAAGGACTCATTGGGTACGACTTGACTTTTCGCAGCATTGACAACCATCATCCCCGCAATCTCAACACTGAGGCCGCAGCGCATCATGGATTGCTTCATCTTCCTCCGACGTTGAATCTCTCCGGAGTCACACATGTGACAGTGCTTGCACTCTTTGCCTCAGCGAGCCAAGAGCAAAAATATGGCCCAACCCACCACAAACCAAACGGCGCTTCTCGTCGGCGCTTGCTCCTCAAACCTCAGGTGCCCGCCATTTTGGCAGCCGGAGAATTTCCAGAACCTTGGCCAACTCGCCGGAAGCGAGTCGAAGACACGCCGCTCGCATACATCTGTTTGCGTGCAAAGGGGACCCCAAGCATTGTGGGCTTCCTTTTGGCTTCCCTAGGCCACCCCAAAATCGCTAGCTTCGAAAGAAAGGCAAACCATGACAAAACCCATCTCGCGGTCAGAGACACGAGTCAGACTGAGGCTCCGGCCAGGCACAGGGCCTGCAGTTACCCGTGCCGTGCAGCTTCGAGCCCTGACGCGACGACCAAATCCGATGGAAGACGTGCGAGGCAAGCTGCTCACGGACCTCGCCTCACTCGGAAGATCTTCTGGCAAGAGTCCTCACGAGTCAATCACCAGACTCTCGCAAGGCAAACGATTGGCCCACACAAGCGGATGAGCAAAGGATGCCGCGTGTCCTGCATCATCCTCGGGCAAACCTGAGCAAGGAAGCAGCCCGAAGTAAAGCCAGACGACCACATGACTAGAAGACCACACCCAGCCTGGCGGGAAATTCATTTTGGCTGCGGTCCAGCACTCAGGGCCTAAGTGCAAGACAGCTGGTGGCCGGCAAAGATGGAGTTCTATGTCCGACATGAGCAATGTAACAGGTCCAAGCCCCGGCCGTAGCCCTATCTCAGTGGTGTCTGAGCCGCAAGCTGTGGTTGCTGCCATCCGACATCTCATGCCTCAAAGGCTTTGGAATGCCCCCGACTACTGTGGAGATCTGAACCGCCAGCTCTCGCGGGGGTGAGGTACGGACTCCGAGCCGACGCCGGTGGTGGATTCCTCTTCCGACAGGCTTCCTCCAAATGCAAGAGCGGCTGTCGGACTGCGCTTCACGGCGCAAAGCGGTCCTTTCTTCGTGTCCCATATGGAGCCCTGCAGGATGCTTCTCTGGTCACACTGAAAACATCTGCAAGCACACCAATTCTACAGCCTGAATCACTCCATGAATCAGGTTGCGCCTTCTTGCGAGAAACCTGAGCCTTCGGTGATATGATTCCAAATGCCTCAGCTCAACTTTTGCTCTCCAACGCAGCCCGGAGCTTTCTTCACCGCACGCGCCAAGCTCCCGAGTCCCCGGCCATCACCGAAGACTCAGCCTCCTCCTCGAAATCGCCGACCTTGGGCCTGGGATCCGCGCTGAACTCCAGTGGCTCCCATCCAAAGAGTGGCTTCCAATGATCGGCACCCCGAAAAAGGCGACGAGCAGAAAGACGATCGACCCCGCAAAAAACCCTTCCACTTTGGGCCCCGAGCGTAGCCAGACCCAAACGCATGACGGTCTGCTTGGTGCGCTTCCTCGCCTGGAGGGAATAAGCCACCAACTCATGAGCCCTTCCAATGATAGCAGCGATCCAGAGACTGGTTATACGTGTGCGTGGGTGTGCATTCCAAGAGCAAAGCAATATACACCAAAACCACACCACTCAAGGGAAACCAAAAGATTCCGGATCACCCGGGAAGAGCTGCTAGTCAGGCCTAAAAAATGAGTTTGGACCCCTCATCCACGGGTTTTCAAAACGATCTGGTGGCTAGTTGGCTCGCGAAGGATCAAGCAAAGTCCATTCAGCTTCATCTCTGCTTGTAAGCTTGGGCAGTGCAAAATAGGATATGGACCCCAAAAAATGGTTGGTGTCCGCTTGATGTCCCGGCTGAAAAACCATCCAACCATATTCCTGTCACTGCCCCCAACAGTCGAGGGTGAGGGGATAGAGGAGGTCATGTGGTGCTTGTGCAATGCGCCCCTGCATGCAGATCCCGGAATCGCAAGCAATGGCAAGCGTCCCAACTCCTGTTCTGCAAGAGTATTTAAAAACCCGTTGGCTGGCAACGAGAGAGTGTTTTGTTCACAACCTGAAGCAGAGGCTGCTTACCCTCCCTACCAGCCTTCTGACCATCTTACCATCTCACTGGCTCAGAATCAAAGAAGTCATGCCTAAGACTGCCGCATCTCTGGCCTTGATTTCCCCCTCTGGGCAAAGGTGACAATGCCCGCAATCCTTCCCTCGGGGCCATGACACGAAACACGACACATGACACGAAGAAAAGTGTGACGTCGAGTCCGTGGGCCCCGCCATTCTTGCATCCTCCAGGCTTATGGAACCTCGGCCGAAGGCTTAGCCGTACGAATTGGGATGGAGGAAACGCAGCTGAAACCTCTGCCGGGCTCTGCAGCAAGACTGTGTCCAGCAAAGGAACGTCCTTAAAGATACCCCACAAATGGTGTCGGCTCCGAGACTCCCGGCCACGCGCAGGGACGGCATGTGCCCTGATCATGGAGCACGGACCCGTGGCTGGGCCTCGGCCACGGCAGCGTCAAACCCACAACGGGTCGTGGCAAGGGCCTCAACCCACCCTCTCCAGGGAACAAGCCAAAAAAAGACATCGATCTGGCTGGTGGGGGAAGAGTCGTTTTCCAGAAGCTTGAAGCGATTAAAGATCAAACCAAGGGCCATCACCTACGCTCAAGTTGTGCAAGAGTGGCAATGACAAAGCATGGCTGCTTAAACATGCGCGTGTGCGTGTGCGTGTGCGTGTGCGTGTGCGTGTGGGTGTGGGTGTGGGTGTGGGTGTGGGTGTGCGTGTGGGTGTGGGTGTGGGTGTGGGTGTGGGTGTGGGTGTGTGTGTCGTCAGCGTTACGCGGGTTTGGGCTTGCCGAATTGACCGGTTCTCCTTGTTTTCTTTCAACCTGACTAACGGCCACTTCCGCCCCTCTCAGGCTGCCTTTGATTCATGGGTCTGCCAACCTCTTCAGCTGCGTGAATGAGTGCATCTCTGTCGATGCCGACCACTTTAAGGTGATATGTCCGGTCAGGCCAGCGCAACAAGAAAACAATCTGTCTCCTCAAGTCAAAACCATGACGTCCGACCCAAACCAAGAGCTCACCTTTGGGCTCAAGATTAAAGATGCAGGTTTTTCTTCTCTGCCGAAAACAACATACTGGTGGAGATGCAGGTCTCCCGGCCCAAGCTTGGGCTGAAAAGGGACTTTCTCGGTTGCTTTCTGCTCCCGTGCTAAAAGCTTAACTTCTAGTGGATTAAGGGAAAACCCATTAGTGGGCAAAAGGTTAAGTGCGAACATCCAAGCAAGATGCACCTCTGACTTAATTGGCAATCCCCCGTGCAAATCGAACAACCCGGCGGCACGGGGCTAAGGGGGCGCCATCGACTCCCGGGCCGCGGACGTGTTTGGCGGCGGCTGGAGCCCAGGTGGGAAAAGCACGCCTGGCGTGCACGCGCCAGTCGGCTACCAACTTCTGTTGTGGGGGGGCGGGGTCGGTGCAAAAAGGACAACCAAAAGCAAGACCGTTGTGTTGGGCTGGGCTTTTCAAAATGGCATTTATGAAAACCCAAGCCAAAGGGAAACCACCATTTCGTAGAGTCCACCATTTTTACACAAGCCCACATGGCTCCAGAACACTGCGGGCACTGGGAAGCTTTGTGGAGAATGCTTACTGGCAACAGAATGCTTAGCCCCGCACATTGCCCACTGCCTAAGATGTCAGGCATACATCTGGCATTGAGGGACTGCTGTGAATCATGGAAACCTCGAACTGCAGCCTGACGAACCTGTTTCCACCTATCAACTAGCTGCTTCTTGAAGATCCACTCCACTTCCCCCGCACCACAGTTTGCTGTCGAATATTTTTTGCCCTGGGAGTAGTTGCCGACCGACCGGAGATCGCTCGCACGCGAGATTCTCAGGCAAGAAGCGGCTCTGGCCAAATGGAGTGTCCTCATCCTTAGGAGAGCCTCAGAGGCTAGAGGGAGGCGCAGGTAAAGCCGCCTGCGAAGCAGATTTCCCCTTCGTAAGACCGCGGCTTGCCATCATGCCACAGAAGTCGTCGGCCTCGCAAAGCAGGCAGCTCAACATTCCAAGACATACCAAACGACCACAAGAGTTGCAGAGCTTGCTTCGCATGTGCCAAGGCAGGGCACATAGTCCTCACCCAGCGTGTCAAAGCCTCGGCAATCTCCCATCCAGCTGCCGCCGCAGCTTGGCTCAAGTCAGGGGACTCCAAAGAATGCTTGACTTCCTTCAGGTTTTAAAGACAAGTCCGAAGAAACACATCCCACCGGTTCCCTTCCCCCCTCCTTAAAGCAGATCCACGTGCTTCCTGCAGCATACCCCCCCCCCGGGCGCCGCACGAAGCATCTTGGGAAGCAGCAGGGCTGCGGCGCCATCTGGCCACGGCACTCCAAAGCAAACAGCCTTCAGCCCTTGGGCGTCCCAAGTCAAAAGTAGGAACTGGGGCTGGCGGTTCCCTTCTGAAATTGGATTTTTTGTGGGGAGTTTCTGGTTGAAATTGGAGGAAGCAAAGGAAACCAAAAGCAAGCAAACCAGCTGCAAGGGTCCAGACAAGACAATCCCGATATGCCCATCTGCCTTTGTAATTGTTGGCGCAGTCATCCAGCGGAAGGTGGTCGTTCAACTCAGCCTGGGTCGGAGCAAGTCCAGCAACTCGTGGAGAGTTGTGGGGAGCTCAGATCTGAACTCTTTTGAAGGTACGATTGGACATGCGAATAGAAGTGCCCGGATCTTATGACGACTTGAATGTGGTCTACATGTGGCAGGCTGCTGGTGCCTGCTCTTGTGAGATTAAGCACGAGGTCAAACCTATTACAGGCCCAAGCTGTTGGTATCCAGGAGCTGCCCCCCACATCGGCACAAAGGGACCTACCTCACAAACCCAAGCTGGGCACATCGAAAGTTGGCCTTTCCTCCGATGGTCTGAGCTGTGGGCTCTTGTGGCAGGCGATGTCTTCGGGGAGTCCTGAGCTCGCAGGGATCCATGTGACGACTCGGCAATCCTGGGAGGCTGTCACACACAGAAACACAACGAGCCCAAGGGACGCAGAAGCTCATGCCCCGCAAAAAAACTGCTGGAACCCTCACCTCGGAACCTTGGAACAAGGGCAGACCCCTACAAACACCACTGCCCGACTGGGGTGGCGGCCATGCGTGGGTAAGGCACAGACGCCGGCCTCAGGCGCTATGTCACCTTTCACATCGGTGATCAAACATGAAGGCTCTTGCGACCCCCCAGGTCAACTCTGATTGCAACCTGTTGTGGATGTTAGAAGCGTCCCAAAGGTCGCCACTTTGTCAACATGTCCTGGGCTGATGAGCCCGAGACCCCGAGAGTGCCAAAGGCGAGCCCAGGGGCGAGCCCAAGGGCGAAGGCAAACCAGACCGGGAGATCTCCTCACAGCTGATCAACATGGCCTCTTGGCCCTTGTTTCAGGCAATCCCGAGGCAATCCGAGGGAGGGCGGGTTCCCTTGCCCAAGCAATAGAAGTTGAGAAGGCAACCGCCCCGCACCCTCAAAGAGTTGAAGGGGCTTGGGTTTTTGGTTGGGCACCCCCACCGGACAGTGAGGATTTGTGGCAATGCTGGCTCCCTATCAGCTCCTCAAAGACATCGGGCGAGTCCAAGGCCAGCGAATTCAGCTCAACCTGGCCATAGCCCCGGACCCCGGACCCCGGACCCCACTTGGCCCGTTCGAAACACCTCGCCTTTTTCGGCTCCATGGAGAGAGAGCCCAGCGCGGTTTCCTCCGGAGCCGCTGATTTGAGTGTCTTGCTTGTTTTTGTTTGAATTGCAGCTGGGGCGGCCGCGAGATTGAGGTTGAGCTTCTGAGGCGAGGATCCAAAGCTCGGTGAACCCTGGCCGCGAACATCCATGCGCAGCCGGCTGGAAGCCAAACTCTCACCTTTCAATCGACTTGCAAGCCAAAACGAGGTTACCAAAAAAAGAAGAGACCCCTGAAGAACAATGGTAGTTTTGTTGTTGTAATAGTTGTTGTTGTTGTTGTTGTTGTTGTTGTTGTTGTTGTTGTTGTTGTTGTTGTTGTTGTTGTTGTTGTTGTTGTTGTTGTTGTTGTTGTTGTTGTTGTTGTTGTTGTTGTTGTTGTTGTTGTTTGTTGTTGTTGTTGTTGTTGTTGTTGTTGTTGTTGTTGTTGTTGTTGTTGTTGTTGTTGTTGTTGTTGTTGTTGTTGTTGTTGTTGTTGTTGTTGTTGTTGTTGTTGTTGTTGTTGTTGTTGTTGTTGTTGTTGTTGTTGTTGTTGTTGTTGTTTGTTGTTGTTTGTTGTTGTTGTTGTTGTTGTTGTTGTTGTTGTTGTTGTTGTTGTTGTTGTTGTTGTTGTTGTTGTTGTTGTTGTTGTTGTTGTTGTTGTTGTTGTTGTTGTTGTTTGTTGTTGTTGTGTTGTTGTTGTTGTTGTTGTTGTTGTTGTTGTTGTTGTTGTTGTTGTTGTTGTTGTTGTTGTTGTTGTTGTTGTTGTTGTTGTTGTTGTTGTTTGTTGTTGTTGTTGTTGTTGTTGTTGTTGTTGTTGTTGTTGTTGTTGTTGTTGTTGTTGTTGTTGTTGTTGTTGTTGTTGTTGTTGTTGTTGTTGTTGTTGTTGTTGTTGTTGTTGTTGTTGTTGTTGTTGTTGTTGTTGTTGTTGTTGTTGTTGTTGTTGTTGTTGTTGTTGTTGTTGTTGTTGTTGTTGTTGTTGTTGTTGTTGTTGTTGTTGTTGTTGTTGTTGTTGTTTTGTTGTTGTTGTTGTTGTTGTTGTTGTTGTTGTTGTTGTTGTTGTTGTTGTTGTTGTTGTTGTTGTTGTTGTTGTTGTTGTTGTTGTTGTTGTTGTTGTTGTTGTTGTTGTTGTTGTTGTTGTTGTTGTTGTTGTTGTTGTTGTTGTTGTTGTTGTTGTTGTTGTTGTTGTTGTTGTTGTTGTTGTTATATGCAACCAAATGTGCAACGCATGGAGTCCCACCTGCTACAACCAGCCTAGGCTGAAACATCCAAGGCTGAAACAGGGCGACCACGCTGACTTGCGCAGGGCGTCTTGGTGCCCCTACACATGGATCCCCCAGTGCTGATGCCCGTTCCATACAAAGCAAAGGTCTGCTTGGTTGGTGCGACGCCCACGGCTTACGGCAATCCTCCAAATTCAAGTCACCACAACTTTCCGCGTGCCTGAGGCTGGACACTCAGAGCCTGGCTGCACAAACAGCCCACATCTTGCGATCTTGTGAGGCTTTCGGCTGCTTCCGATGCCTCTCTATCCAGCCTCTGCCAGAGACAGCGACACGGGCGGCATCGCTTCGACCTTCGTCTCAACCGCGGCTCGAGACGGAGCAGCCGAAAGCTGTGGCTCTCAGCTCTCAGGCAGACGCGTGGAGAGAAGGGACAAAAGAACAAGCCCGTCTTGCCACGGCGCGTCTCTGAGCAAATTGTCTGCGGAACAGCATTGCATGGCAAAAGTGCATACATTACCTTGTACTACACTATACTACGCTATACCACACAGTGCAGTATGCTACACCGCACTGCACTGCGACACAACATCTTCACACAAGTTGATGCTTAGACTCGTCAATTCTCGCAGCTCGAGCGACCAAACAGTTGGCAGGTAGAGAGGGAGCACAAGACCACAACGGGACTCTTGTTGTGAGCATCACCCGCTACCACCAAAAAGAGGACAATGGCCAGTCTCTCTCCCAAGGGCACCAGCGTCACCAAGACGTGGGGCTCCTGCACCCGAGGCATCGAAACTCGAATCTCTGTGTTTTCCTCGGGGTCCCAGGAAAAGTTAGGCGATTTTCAATGTCTGGTTGCCGACCATGGCAGCATGTGGGAGGCCCAATTGCTGAAACCCCTCAGTTAGAGGACAAATCTCACCGATTTGTCATACCCTGGGCCCAAACACGTCCTTGCCAGGCCATGGCCCAAATCCTCCCAGCTGTCCATCCCCCCCACGCGAGCTAGGCCTTGAGCAGCTGCCGGTCCGGGAAGAGGCCCTCGAAGTCTCGGGCCAGGCGCCTCCAAAACCCACAGCTGGCTGTAAGCAGATGCCGCCCAGAAACCGCCGATGGAACTGGGCATGTTGCTTGAAAAAACGATGGCAGTGTTCTGACACCTCTCCCAATTGAATTGGAAACAGGAAAAAATGTCATTTAGGGACCAGGCGTAGATGCCAAATCTGAGGAAAGATACTGATCATGTGATCAGCCTCCCTGCGGGCGTGTTCCAAGTGGCCACTGCACTTTTCCTGTTTCACGATGCTCGAACACGGTCGCAGCACCTGAGCTCGCCTCCACAACACCACACTGGGGGTGTCCGGGTGAAAACTCCGAGCGGGCTGCGAGAAAAGGGGACGCCAAGATGTGTGAAATGGGGGGCGCAATCGCGACCAAATCAAGAGAGGTCGTCCCCTTGTCTCGGGCTAGATGTCATGCATTCCACTTGGCTTCGGGCAATCTGTTCCGCCTTGACAAAGTTTGACTGGCCTGCACATCGTTGCACTCACCAACAGATTGCCAACATCCACACAAACTTCGGACTAAGGAAGCCAAGTAGAGATAATTCTATGTAGCCAAGGTCTTCATTCTGAACTTCTGGCCGATCAATTGGTATTCACATTTCTTGCAAAAAGAGATCCTGGGCCCATCAGCCCGACCTTAGTGCCGCAGGAATCGCCCCACTTGTGCCGCAGCCAACCGCGGAAAAGGAGGCCACAAAAAGAGGTACCATCTGAACAGGTCCAAGAAGGAGGCAAGGCTTATGAGCCACAAAAAAGACAACGCAACTCACAATGGCAACTGCTCAACGCAGCTTCCCCAGTTATGACACAGGCCATATATTTCAGCTTCCTAAGTATGTCAAGCACCCTAGTAAAGAGCTCATGACCAACGCTATAAGTCCCAAGTGACAAAGGTGCCTGACTGGACTGCTAGACAGACGGTGCTTGCGCAATTGGCAAGCAGCAAATCAAGGGGCCGAGGTGGTCCTCCGAACAACGTCTTGCCTTTCGGATGCGCAAGCCGGATAAATTCATGCCGGATAAAAGAGTCAATGCTGAACCTCGAACACGAATCGTCGATACCTATGGCCCAGGGACTGTTCCCCGCTAACAGCCAACGAACCCTTTGATTTCTAAGTGTAGCTGAAACGCGCCCTCGAGTTGAAAAATGTCAGATCCGCGCAAACTGAGGACCCGCACTAGCGGACCTGGCAAAACACCCGATGTAAGGTACCATCTGAGCTACCACAATCTCCGGTCACGCGCAGGGTTCCTTACAATTCATTTTGGCCTCCGCAAGATCAATAGCAGGCAAGTCATTCTCATTCTCTCAATGTCCAAAACAGGGCCGAGATGCAGGTGAACTACTCTGAGCGCACAGTCATACTTGTGACTTGGGGACTCTGTGAATGTTGGCTTGACCCGTGCAGCCGGCCTTTGCCACTTCAAATCGGTCGGAGTCTTCTGACAAGCTCCCTTCCCACCATGTGCCTCAAGTCCGGACTCTGCCAATCATGTGTGCCGGGTCGCGCGTGCGCATCTCTCAGCAGCAGACCTCTCTTCTTGCACACTCGGAGAGCCCAGGATGGCAGAGTTCTCCTGAAGCTCAAAACCCGCGGCCGGCAAAGTTTGGATTGTGGGAATGAGCCACAGGTAGTTGGAGTAACAATCCACTTTCCGCTGTAGATATCAGAAGACCCTCGGTGCTTCCTGTGCGCAGACTTCTTTATTACTTTACAACCCTTGGTATGGTAGCATAAAGCTTTGACTTTTGCAGCCCCCTACTCAAAATGAGCAGAGCAAAGGACACAAAATGCCAACAGAAGTGAAGCTCAGTGCCAGTTTTGACTTGGTCTCGCCCTTTCCCGAGCTCCTGGGTTCTCCTGATGAGGTAAGGCACAACCTCGTCCACCGGACCGTAGGGCACGTATTTGTATGACCTCGGGAAACGGATGGAAGTCAACCTGAACAGTGGGAAGGCTAAAATCTGGGAAACAGCCGTCGGGGAACAACACACCAGTCATCTATGGTCAAAATGCGGGGTCTCTATTGGATTGAGGCTTGAAAGGAACAATTTTTGACACCAAACATTGCGTAGAATTGCGTGGAGGGAAAGATGGCGATGAGTCTGCAGCGCTTAGTCGGACAACAACCGACGCGGACTCGAGCACACCTCCCTTTCACAGAACCTGCCCTGTCACAAACACGGGAGCCACGATCCATATTCATGGTGTCCTCGCCAAATCCGCAAAAGCCAGCTTAACTTGGGAACTTGGTGAATACATTGTCACATACACATAGTGTAAATAGATTCTCATATATGTATAATGTACTTTGGACCCTTTCTGGGGTTGCCTTGAAAAGGTCGAAAAGAAAGAACAAACCCTGTCTTCTTTCTTCTTCTTTTTTTGGGGGGTCCCCGTTCCGAGACAAACCTGTATGTATGGCTGTGTGTATGTGTGTACGGCTTCACCTTTTTGGGGGTTGGTTTAAGGGGAGCATGTTTTTGGGGAGGAGACCATGCATGCCGAGCAGCTTGTATCCGTAGCGTGCTAGCCTTGGCCCGCTCATGCCCGCACATGATGCTGCCCCCTGGATCTTTTGAAAAAAGAGGAGCTTGCGGCTAGGTCATTGAAAGACTACAAGATTCCAAGACTGCAGAAACACTACGGCAAAAGCAACAGACTACAGAAACAACACGGGAAGCCTACAGCAAGTCTGGATCTACGAGACTAACTGCAAGCAGTCTGCGGGATCATGAGAAGGCAGTGAGAAGACTAGGGAAAGTCTTGCCATTGATGTCTTTGAATAGCTTGGAGCAAAGGGGGAATGCTCAAATTCTTGGATTGGCAAACTTCAGGAATTGGATCTGGTTCCCTCGCAAATTTCGGAACACTTTGGGGCCCAAAGGGGTGACTAGTCAGCGTCCACAGCTGCTCTGTTTCGCTTGGAGAAGCGGGAACTTGCATGCACAAGGGAGCATTTGCAGTCACCAGCAAATGCTTGATCATCTTGGATTACTTGGCAACAATTTCATGGCTGGTGGCATGCCACCCTTTTGGGTGAGCTTTGATGGACACGCCTTGGAAACCAGCTGAGCCCTGAGGCCGACGCCTCAGATTCGATTCAACACTCCACCGCCAAACCGCCAAACCGAACGCCGAACCGCCGAACCGCATGGCCAACGGGGCGCGTGAAGGTGAGATGGTCCGCCATACCCATCAGCTGGCCAAAGCCCACGCGGTCCTCACAGCGTCGTTCCCGCGTCCCCAGGCCATCGCCCGTGGATGAGTCAATCAAAACTTGGTACTGAATGGGCCCAAGTGGCTGGGACTGTTCCGCAAGCTTCACTTCCTCCGGTGTCTATTGTGACTCACTTTGAAAACGGCACCATCTTAAGGAAAAACAAATCCTCACTTCAGTCGAACGGGGCAGTCAACGCAATCCCCTGGAATGGAACGTCTGCCCAAACGTGATGCTCCATTTTTCGAACGATCCCAGTTGTAGGTTTGTTCACTGGTAGCATCGTGGCTCGCTGTTTTGTCTGGAAAATCATGTGATATGCCAGCGTGGCCTGTAGCGAAACAACTACGAGCCACTGTGGGCTTCCATGCCCCAGTTACATGACCTATAGCCGCGAAAGCTTAAATGTCAGCACCATAGTCTTGACGAAAACATGCTCCCCGTCTCTCATACAAGCCACAGTCAAACCTCCCCAAGAGGACATGGGAAAGTGACCGGGCCCCTTAGGTTTTGTGGGGAAATTTAATTAGCGCGCCCTGTTGGTCCCTCCCCAATGACAAAGGACATTTCGACCGAAGCTGGAGGCTGTGTCTTATAAGAGAACCCCCAGATAAAGAGTTTCCTTTTGGCCTCCTTTTCAAAGCAACCCCAACAAGGGCCTCAAAAAAACGCGGAGCCACGGCTCCTGGGCCACCCCCAGCTCCGCCATCTTGCGGATGGTGCGCTCAATGGAGTGGCGGTTGTGGGATGCCACCAGCATCTAGCGCGCTGGGGTCCGACTCGGTTGGTTTGCTTTCTCACCTTTCCCCAAATCGGTTTGGGTCGTGTTAGTCGTGGGTTGGAGCTGAAGCTACTTTGAACTTTGTTTGCTTGGTTTCAACACAAAGGGCACGCTTAACCAAACCACGAAGTATTACCCCAGACTTAGACCCTCCGCAACAAAATCAACTGCTGCTGGCCTGAGGCAAAAACACTGAACAGCACCAAAAAGTTGCGCAAAAACAACAAAGTTGGGCAAGAACGTCTGGCAACAATCTCAGAGCACCAAGCGCTCGCCCTCGCCCGCCTCGGCTGGTGCACCGCCCGGGCCCTGAGCACACACACCCGCCTTTGGACCTTTGGGTGTGTTTTTGAGGGTAAAATCTCAGCCCCTCCAGCTGGGTTTGTCTCTAAACGGCCCTCCAAACTGGGTAAATTCCCTAAGCCCCCCCCAAAAAAACACAATCAGCTCAGGTGATATCCCCAACAGCATGCGATGCTCTTTTTAGTGCTCGCACCACCCCGCAGCCCTCGCAGAACCTCGTGGAACCCTCCTGGAACCCTGCACAAACCCTGGTGGAACCCTCGTCGTGGAACCTTACCTCAGGGCCGCCCCGGACCACCCCGGAGCCTATCTGGGCTGAGACCCCAAAGCTTTCAGCTGGTGGGGAACAATTAGCAGGATTCCTCTTTTCCCTCACCCAAAGCTCCAAGTCTCCCTCGCGCGAAACCCCAAAAAATGCCTCGCTCGCTGGCTTTTTGGCCCCCCGGCCATGTCACGCTCCTCCTCGTGGTTCAGAATGGCATCGATGGCCAGGTGGAAGTTCTCCTCCGTGTCCTCGTAGCTCTCCTCAGCGGGAAAAAAAAAGACCATGGCGGCGGCCTAATGAGAGGCGGCGGCTGAATCAGAGGCTCTGGGAAACATGGGTCTCAAAGCTTGGTTGAATGAACACCTGGGGAAGCATCTTGAAGATGTAGAAGAAAGGCTGGAACCTTTTCAAGGCGTTGCCGAGCAGCACAGATCGGCGACTGCAGGCCCCTTTCCGCCGCCTTCTTTCGCTCTGAGACCATGTACCTGATTGCCCCAACTACCCCATCGAGGAGACTCAGGCATCGCAAGACATGGGTATGGGTCAAAATAAAACCACCAGGGACCACAGGTTTTAGTCCATGTTTCCACTTACCAGTGTGCTATTTTGGGCTTGCTTCTTTTGACCCACAGCCACATGGTCGCCCCCGCCAATTCGATCCCAGGTCACGCGCCGCGCACCAACTTGGCTCCAAAGCGCCAGCCCTCCCGCCTTGCTCGCGCAACACACGCGAGCAGTTCGCAAGCGCAACCTTCGGAGTTCGACTCGAGGCGTGCCTTGAACGGTCCAGGTCCCGCTGCACCCGGGTGGGCATGCCCTGCACACGGCAACTCTCAACGCGTCCAATTGTTCTTTGGTCCAGGCCTTCAGGTATGTCTGGTACGTATTGAACACCTTGGCACGTGCCCATCGCATCCGAAATCGCAGCCACATGGCTGTGGGTCAAAAACAGGTAGCCGTTTTGGGAACCCTGGTAAATGGAGCCAAAGACTAAAACCTGCGGTTGATTGGTGGTACTTTGACCCATACCCACATCTTTACGCCATAGGCTGACAGAAGGGCGAACCTTTGCAAGGGGACCCCCCGAACGTGACGTTAACCTCCCCAAAGAAAAACCTACTCTTCCGCTGATGGAAGCTCTCGCACGCTTCCCTCTTGCCGCGTGGCGATGGGCAAGTCACCCTGGTTGTAGATCCTTGGAGGTCTCTGATGGTTGAACGGAAACAATGGAAACCATCAATGCCTCTAAGCTTCACGCGCCTCCAAAAACAAACGCTCGGAACATTCAACAAACTCCTCGCCGACTCGCAAAAGCTGCGCGTGGGCTGTCCAAGTGAAGCAAATCACTGCATTTTGCGGAATGATGGAAAAACTGGTGTTGGGCATTTACATAACGCCAAGTTCTTGGGTGAAAGGTTGTGCTTTGGGCCAAGAATCCGCTGCATGAAAATTGTGATGTGGTCAATCGCCGGCTGAATGTCGGTCCACTCGGCGTCAATCCTTGGCTTACGCGGCATGCCTCCCTCCATCCAGGGCAACTATATCAGCCCTGGACAATGTGACTTGCTTTCCCAAGAGTGCATGGGAAAATCGGGTTGTCTCCTGGTTTGGGTGGAATTTTGGGTTGTCCGCCCGTCTCATCAACCTTACACTCTCACAAATTGCCAGTACTCATATCTCCCCAGCACCGATTCGCGGAAGCATTTGCCTGCGAGCCGCATCACACGGACGCCCAGCTCCTGTCAGAATTGTCAAAATCGACTGTGAAGTGAAACTGATCAACCAGAACAAAATCATTAAATCCAAACAAACATCAAGACTCCAAGGAGCATACTGTTGAGGGCTAGTCACGCATGTCCCATGTCCGAAGAGCAAACGACCAACATCTGCCAGGCAATGCCAAACACTGTAGTCACACTAGGCTACGCAAATGAATTCAACACATTTCGAAGCTTAGCACGTTCTTTTTTGTCGGCCTGTTCTGCCCCTCGCGGACTCGGAGGAAAGCTCCTGCGCCAAGTCAAGAATGCTCTGCACTCGCTTCAGCATGTTGCCTGGCGCAAGCTCGAGACTTCAGTGAAAAGGCAAGTCTGCTTAAGTTGTGCGTTACTTGTTGCTTTGGGGAACCTTCAAAAAGTGTTGGCTCAGAGGTTGGGTGTCCCTTTCATTGCCCCTCATCCAACCCAAAAAAAAGACCCGCTCGAAGAAGACTCAACACATACTCTGCTTTCCCTGGCTGTGCTATTCAAGCGCTCCGATGCCGAGCATCATTGGCCCCACGCTCCAAAAAACCTCGCCAAGCGTCCGTACAGCTTCACTTCCTCCTCGTTCAGCGCAGCTTGGTAGAGGCGTCCTGAGACAGGATAGAAAGCTCTTCCTGCACCCTCCTTGCCTCTGGTGGCTCTTTTTCTCTCTCCTTCACTCTCTCTCACTCTCTCTTTCTGTGCCTTTGATATGTCTTCTTTCTTGTTCTTGTCCTTTGTCCACATGGGATTCTTCCATCGCACTTGTTTCGCATCGCACTTGCTTCACACTCCGGGCACTCCCTCCTTGATGCTTGCATCCTCGAACCATCTCATTGATTTCTGACAGCTTCACGCCGGAGGACCACTCGAGGTAGCTGATGTACCTACCACTCCAAGGCTGAAAACCTGATTCCACGTCACCAAAAACTGTCCCGCACCCGTCCCCATCGCGGTCCATGGCGTCGAACATGGCCTTCAGCTCCTCCTGGAAATCGAGAGGCACATCACCGCAGGTCAACCAGCTGGGCCAACTTCCCCCCGCAGCTGTCGGAGTGGCCCACACTACCACAAAACTTTTTGACAAATTATACCCGTAGAATTTCGCAAGCCAAGAAAAGCAGTTCAAAGTGGCACGGAGCGGGAAAAACCTATCTTAGCTTCGCCCTCTCTAGCCTCAAGCTGGCCCTGAAATGCGTCCTCGCTCTTGCCCTCGAACATGTTGAGCCAGCCCTTCTTGAAGGTCTCAAAGTCGATGCGGAAGGACCGGTCGATCATCTCGGATGGATTGGTTGGACCCTTTGGACGCCAGAGAAAGACATGGAGCTTTACGTCTACCAACTCAACCCATGCTTGAAAATGCTCCCCCTGCACATGGGCCAAATTTGTTGGAATTGCGGTAGGCCGGGTCGGCAACTCTGTCCCACCTCAGGCTGCCTCGGGAAAAACTGATCACAGCGGGTCAGCGGAATAGAGGAATGGCCCGTGGTGGACGAGGCTTTCCGGCAAGGTGCGCGATAAGGATTTATCCACAGCACTTCACAAGGCAAAACTGGGAAAAGGCCAAGAACGGGCTCATCGTTCTCAATCGTTCACGCTCCTTGCTCCCACCAAAAATTGAGTTGTGCCCCATCTTGGCAAGGATATTAGCTTCCAAAGGCCGCTCCTGGACATGTACAAGAAGCAGGACCATTGCTTTCGTGCCAAGGCGCATAGAAGGGGTCGGTGGGAGAAATGTCCTCCTTCGCCAGACGCGCGTACCTGGTCGGATCCGGCAACATCAACGCAAAGAGAAAATCACTGCCCTCCATAATACCAAGCAACACAAAGACTGGATTCATGGGCCCTCCTCGATTATCCAGTCTGGGTAGGCAGCCGATTCTGCATTTGGCCACTTGCATCATCTGCATTGTTGTTTTTGGAGGGCGATTCCCATGAAAATGTATGCCCGCTTTCAGCAGCCGAGCAGCAGTCGGGTTACTTCTGCCAGGCACATGGACATGCGCTCGAGCAGCGCCGGGTTCCTGAACCCGCAAAAGAGGACACCAGAGTTGGACAAAGCTCCTGGCCCACAAAATTCGTATGGTCGAACTCCATAGTCTACCATCCCTAAGCCCAAGTGAGCAGGTGTTTTCGGGCCATCAGCGAGTTACACGAATGGTGGGCAAATTCAAGTCGCGTCCTTGCGCCAGAGGCTTTGGAAAATCTGAATCCGCCGACCCCTCGACCGCACGGGAAGGGTCATCACAAAATAGATTTCCTTTGTATAGTCGTACATTCTTATATTCTTATATTCACATGTTTTGTATTA
Source organism: Effrenium voratum (assembly GCA_963377175.1). Lineage (NCBI taxonomy): Eukaryota > Dinophyceae > Suessiales > Symbiodiniaceae > Effrenium > Effrenium voratum. Next base: position 294,680 of record CAUJNA010003417.1, read on the forward strand.
TTACATTCTTACTCTTATATCAGAAAGTATTCCTCCTGTCTTATAGTCTTCTATTTTTAGATTATTGTATATCACATGTTTTATGTTATTATATTAGTATTATTATATTATTATATATATATAATATACCTTTCAATACTGACGTTAGACATTCAGCATGATGGCGACTATCATCATCATCATCATCATCATCATCATCATCATCATCATCATCATCATCATCCTCATCATCATCATCATCATCATCATCATCATCATCATCATCATCATTGTCATCATCATCAGCAGCATCATCATCATTCTCGTTGCTACGATGATAGCTATCATCATGATGGTGCTGCAAAGGATGGTATGAAAATAGTTCGTCTCATCAGACATTGATGGTGACGCAAAGGATATGACGGTGATGCAAAGGATGGTATGATGATAGTTATCATCATCAGGATGGTGCTGCAAAGAATGCTACGCATGATAGTTATCATCATCATGATGGTGATCATCATCATCATCATCATCATCATCATCATCATCATCATCATCATAATCATGATATATGTTCTTAAATTTCAATACTGACGTTAGACACTGACGGTGATGCAAAGCATGCCATGATGATAGTTCTCATCGTTATCATCATCACCGTCATCATGATCATCATCTCTTGTGCTACCATGCTAGTTATCATCATCATGATCGTGATCATCATCATCATCATCACCATCATCGCCATCATCATAATCATCATCTGGCTCTTTTCCTATATATCTATATATACACATTTCAATACTGACGTTAGACAGTGATGGTGATGCGCAGGATGCTATGATGATAGTTATCACCGTCATCATCATCACCATCATCATGATCAGCATCTCTTTAGACACTGATAGTGATGCAAAGGCGCCTGGGCGGGAAAGGCTCGGTTAAGGGAAACCAAAAGGCTGAAGAACAAGACAAATTACCTTTAGGGGGTCAAAGTGGACCATGGGGTACAGCATACCACAAAGTGATGGGACAGAGATGTTGGCTTTTCGCATCCTCTGCTTTCCCAGTTGGTTTTTTTGGCTTCCTGCATCCTCAGCATCGCCAGTTCCTCTCTGGTGCCCCGCGCCACCCCCGTTCGATTAACATGCACTACTAATTGAATCATCACTTTTTCGATCATCATGCGACCGCCACTTTTTAGATTCTTTGCCCCTAATTGAATCATCACTTTGTGTCATCATGATGGTGATGCAAAGGGTGCCATGATGGTGATCATCATCATCATCACCATCATCATGATCATCATCTTTTTCTGTATTATACATAAATACATTTCAACACTGACGTTAGACACTGATGGTGAGATACTTATCATCATCATGAAGGTCATCATCATCATCATCATCATCATCATCACCATCATCATCACCATCATCATGATCATCATCTCTTTCCTGTCTTATTTATGCATTTCAATGCTGACGTTAGACACTGATTGACATGCAAAGGATGCTATGACATGACTGCTGGTGTTGCTGGGGATACATAGTGATGATGATCATCATGGTGGTGTTGTCATTGTCATAATCATCCTCATCATCATGCTCCTCATCATCCTCATCAGCATCCATCATCTCCTGGTGCTCATCATCATCATCATCAAAGGATGCGAAGTCATGATGATCACCATGACTGGTGGTGATGCTGGGGATGAGCAGTGATGATCAGCATCCTCATCATCATCATCGCAATCATAATTCATCATCATCTTCATCATCATCATCATCCCATCATCTGCGCCGGGTCCTGCTTGGACAGCTTTGTCCACGCAGGATCCTGCATGAATGACAACTTTGTCAATGCAGGATTTTGTCTACCATCATCAGCTTCGTCGTCATCGTCATCATCATCATCATCATCATCTGGGCTGGCGGGTCCGCAGGACTGCTGGGCGGCTTCAAAGAGAAGGTCCGTGTTCACGTAGAATCCTTCTCCACTTCAGCCATCTTGGGTCGGTGGCGGCATCCCTTAAACTACTTGCTTCCGCAAGACATTGTCGAATTGAGCTATTTCCTTGGCTGTGTGTGAACAATGTGGGTGTGGCTTTTTCTTGAGGGTGCCCCATTCGGTGGTTGTGAAGGGAAAGCTCAACAGGACGGCCGAAGCCATTTTGGGGGTCCGATTCCTAAACAACGACCCACTTTTTTGGGTTGGACTCCAAAGAAGGAAAAGGAGAACTGGAATCCACAAAATGTCAATCCCTCGACCCGCGTCTCAACGAAGAAAGCCGAGCGGCCCGAGGCCGGAGAGTTTGATGGCGGCGAAGCCGTCTGGGGTCGCGTCCTTCACCGCCCGCACCGCGGTGCGGAAGATCTGGGCGCGGGCGTCGCACAGCGCCTGGGCCAGCGGCGGCCGCGCTCCGGCCACTTCAGCCGTGGCTGGTGCAAGGGGGGGAGGTTTGACTGCACCCTGTATGTGGTTGTTTTATCTTGTTCCCTTTTTTTAATATTTTTTCCGACTTGGGTTTTTGGAGTCCAATTTCTGGAGCTCTTTCTCTTCAAGGCGAAACAGGGGTGGGACGTGCGTCTTCAAATGGAACTCAATGGGTTTAAGACAAACCCGAACAAGGCGGCAAGAAGCGAACCCAAGTCCGCAAGCGAACGCAGGGGTTTGCATCGAATGGCCTTTTTGGGATGGAAGGGACGCCCAAAACGAAGAGCCACCTCTAAATCGGATCGCCCGCTTTGAGGAATACCTCAAGGAGGTGCTTCCCCGCCAAAACAGGGACAACATCAATCTGGGGATCCAATAACAACATCACAGCGAGCCATCCGCGGAATCACAAGCTTGCAGGCAGCATGTTTTAGCAAGGCATACCCCTCCTCACCCTCGTAGTCGTAGGTTCGGCTGCTCAAGGGCGCTCCTACTGTCTCCTCGCGTGCCAAACCGTCCAAAACCAAGTTACGGGGCTTCACAGAAACAAGAGCACCCTTGAGAGGAGGTAGAACCGGAAACTCACAGGTCAAGTTAAAACAACTCCCTCAACAAACCCATCTCCTCCTCGTCCTCCGGCTTCTCTGTCACTGGAAGCTCGCCATCCTTTGCCTCTGCAGCATAGTCGAGGATGCCCCCCACTCCGAGCTTCTGAAGCTCAATCATCCGCGGCCGGATGTCCTGCGCCCCTTGGTTTGACGGCACAAAGTGTTAGCGGAAACGTCCCATTTGAGGTCGGGCAAAACCCGCCAGAAAGATACCCGGAAAAGCCAAGTGGCCGGCCCTGCTTATCTGGTTTGGGCTCTGACCTTCCCGGGCCTGGGGTTTCGAACAGGTCTCAGGGTCATCTGGATCACCGGGCACTGCCACTCAAGTCCGGCCAAAGCTGTTGCGTGACTTCTGGCGCACCAAGTAGACACGGCATCGGTCCGCATGAGTTGCCGCTCCCCACTACAAGCACATGTGCCATGGGCAAAATCCTGAGGTCGTCATGGCTCCTTGACTAGGAATCCTTCCTCTAATCGCCACAACCCCTATTAAAGGGTTGATGGGCACTCCAAGCAAAAGCTTGTTTTGACCATGGCATGACATGCGAAGGTCCTCGCTGTTCACTCCAGCACAGAAGTGCTCGAAGAAGGTCTTCTTCAAGAGAAAGTGAGTGAGCCTGGACACACAGTTAACGCGCTGCAGTGGCATTGATTGGATTTCGTACATAAGGAACTGCCCATCCAACAAATGGCGAGGGTGTTCTGTGGATTCCTTTTTCTAAAATCATCCTCGAAAGTTCCCCTCTTGGAACATCCAGAACGCATGCCCTTTCGCGCCTTGTTTTCGAAGAAAAGGAGAATCCAGCCATGTTCAAGGGCATGTTCAGGTGTCTCCAATTCAGGGACCCTAAAAATGATGTATAAAATGCCCCGAAAACAGGGTACCTCAAAACCTCAAAAGCACACGCACTCATGCACGCATGCAGGCACGCACTCACGCACGCACGCATGCACGTCGTCCACATCATGTGCGACCACTCTAGACGCGGAGCTTCGCATGCAGCTAGCTTCTCCTTTAAGAGGCGGCACATGGAAACACCACCTGACAGCCAAACAAAAAGCTCGCACTAGTAAGCAACTCTTCCAACCGATCTTTTCCTCGGGGATGACTCATGGACACCGGCAAGAGTTTTTCCTGCTCAATCAATGACTGTTCGAGTGAGAACTCGCATGATGACAGCTGACTCTTTGTTTGGAAAACCAGCATGACCGCAAAGGTAGAACAACGCAACTTGAAACACCCATGAAAACAACCAAGCAAGCACACATAACTGAAGCATGTGTTCTTCCGCCAAACATGGAAAGGGGGGGGGGCCACATGTTATCTACTAAGACCAGAACATCTGTCAAAGGCTACCCGCGCCCGCAAGGCGGAGCCGCCTCGCCCCAAGGATCTTCACCGAGTACTCGTAGAGGGTGTCGCAGTGCCGCACGATGGGGCCGATGGCGCAGGTCTGAAAGATGCACCAGGCACGGAAGAGTTCCCCTCAGCCGAGACGCGTCAACTCCCCTGAGCCGTCCCCACCACGGCCCTGAGCCGTCTCCCAGCCGTGGTCGAAACGCCCAAAGTCTGGGCCAGGGCCAGGGTCACCAATTCCCGGGGATTCAACTGGAAATGCTTGTCTAAAGCCTCTATTGAAGGGTTCCATGACCATCCCTGCTAGCCCCAAAGTGTTTTGACCATGGCGTAAATGGGTCTGTATGGACCCATGCTCTAAAAACAAAAACGGTTTGAGAGGATGTGGCCAACGGCCTTTCTTTAAGGAGTCATTCAACTTTCGACAAGCAACCGAGCTCACAGTGAAAATGTGCAAGAGTTGCACGTAGTGGACGGGGCCCAAGCCGCCGCGCAGAACTCTCGCAAAACTGCATGCTGTTTGACAAATGATGTAGCATTCTGGCAGAGATCACTTAACGGGGACAGCTTGCCATCAAAAGGCTCCGTGCTCTAGACAAGTCATGCGAATTTGGCTGTTTTGCTTAGGGTGTTTGGGGTTGGTCCAAAAGAAAGAGGATCCAGCAGCTTGGGAGTCCTCCCCACGTTTCGAGACAACCCAATATGCGCATAGGTATTGATTGCGGGCTGCACGGTTCCAACCAACCGTGCGGGTAGTCACAATAAAAGCACCAGGAATTGGACAGCAGGTTTTAGTCCATGGTTCCATTTATCAAGGGTACCCCATTTTGGGGTTACTCCATTTTTGGACCCACAGCCATCCACTTCCTGCTCAGCAGCATCTGTTCTTGGACTCGAAGGCCGCGGTGGCATCGGTGAACTCCTTTTCGGCTGCCTCCGCCTTTTCGGCCCTCTCTTCAGAGTGACCTGTGCCATTCTTCAAGTGACTCCCCTGGCAGTTTGTTGATCCAAACTATGGCGAGTTTTTTTTGGAGTCAAGGGCAAAAAACTGTTGGCTCTGCTTCTCTGCTTTCTATGTGTGGTCTTCCTCGCTGCGATGAGATTCTCACAAGGGCAGCTCATTCTGTTGTGCACAAGGACAATTCAACATAGGAAGCTAACCCGCTGGTTAGTGTCCTAAAAAGGAATGAACTGACGCCAACGGAAGTGCTACTCTTTTCTCTCACATCTGCTGGGCAGTTTCGTACGAGTGCGCACCAGTGGGGCGTGGGTGTCTGGTGCGAGCGACTCGGAAAGTCCAGTGACGCAAAGGGATCCTGCCACATGCGCTATACCTGCTCTGTGGCCACGCTTGCACCGGCCCGGACCTCTTGATGCTGACTCAAAACCTGGCAGCCTTTGTCATCAGCAGCTTTTGCGTCGGAGGGAGACGGAGGGAGACCAGGGAGACCCTTGTTCATGAGCATGAGGCAGCCACTGGAACGCCCCAAATGCTCCCTTGGGGCGGATGCTGCGTTGAGCTCGGTTCCAGAGAAGTGCTACCAACTAAGACTTTGTCGAAGAACGAGCGTTGGAAATGAAACACCTTTCTGACTTTGCAAACATGGTAGACTTTAGGCCAAACTCAATGGGCCGAGAGTCCGGTCCGCTCAGCACATTGAATGAAGGCCCATGGACTATCTACATTCTCAGAAAGACTCCAAATGTCATGACACATTCCTCCACAAAGAAAAGAACATCTTCCACCGGGTGAATCCCTTCTCTGGGCGCTCATCTCAGAAGCCACAGGGCTCCGAAAGCACGACCCCTAAGCCCCCATTGGCATGGTAAAGTGTCACGCTTGCAAAGTAGGTTTGTTTAGTGGGTTGCGTGGCAGACATGCCGGATGCAATCGCCTTTTTGCTCAAGCACGGATGAGGGATCAACAATCACTAATCCCCCGCTTCTCGGGCGCTGCCTTTGGCGCGCGTTTGATATCTCCCCCAAGAACACACTCCGCAAAAGAGAGACTGATGCTCAGACCAAGAACTGGGCCATCTACGCGCAAAACCATCCCTCGGCCTGTGTTGGCTGCCACAGCGAACGACCGCACATGCTGCACAGGGCAGACCATTCTTGGCACCAGACTTCTGGCCACTGGTCTGGCCAGGCATCTGGCCTGAACGACGCATGTGTCAAAAGGGCCTCTTTTGGGAACCAGGAAGAGAGTGCCTCTTTGACTTTGATGGGGAAAAGAAAAACCAAAGCCAAACATTGCCAACTGGCACGGCATCCATCACATCATTCCAAGCTCCGGGCGCAAGTTCCCCCCTCCCCCCCAAAAAAAGACTGACCCTCCCTAGGCAAAAACCAAAACGACCGCCCGCAACCCCAGTCCTGCAGTGCCTTGCGCAGCGCCAGACTCCGCGGCACCCGCATCATGGCTTCCCAAGTCGGCTCTCGCGCGAGGCCGGGGCTCACTACACTAAGGCGCCAAAAGGACCTTGACGCCAGCAAGGCCCGCGGCATGCACTTTTCTTTGGTTTGTTTTTGCTTTTGACTTTATTTTGTTGCTACTTCTCCTTCTCTCCTTCTCTCCCCCTCTCTCTCTCTCTCTCGTTAAAATCGGTTGTTACTTTGCTTACAAGTGCAAGTGCTGTAGTGTTCAAACAAACAGTCAACCGATGTAGTCTGCAGCTGCCAACCTTTTGACTCATGCGGAGTAGTAAGCTCAAGGCCTGCGGTAGTGAACATACATGCAACAAGAGTGCAAAGTGAAGCATGTAGTTTGACACGGCCCCTCAGTTAAAAGGTCTTTGTAGTACCTTTTCAACTGAAGTGCAAAACATGCAGTAGTGATGAAAACCATTGTTGTTCATCAATTCTACTGTATTGGCAAAAGTAGTGACCTGCGCTCAGTAGTTCACGCTGTTCAGGTTCCAGCTCGATGTAGTGCGCTGGACGGAAGTAGTGCAGGCAGGCACTCGTTGTAGTAGAGCAGGAGCTCAAAAATGTAGTACCCAGTTCTGGGTGCGGTAGTCTTGGACCTTCTGTAGTCGACTGTCCAAGGTCGCGTAGTAGTTGGTGGTGAAAAAGTTTGTCATGTAGTTTGGAGCTCCCCGTAGTCGCTCATCATCAATCTCGGGACACGACATGTGTTGTTCGTAGTCCCGTAGAAAGCGGTGTAGTAGTGCCTTGTGGTGTTGTGTGAGGTTGGTCATTGTGAGTAGTGTGAATCCGTAGTATTGGATGCTTTTGCAGAGGATTGTAGTGATTGCTTTGTGTTGGTAGTCGTGGAGTTGGTCTCTGTTGTAGAGGTAGTGGAGTAGTTCAGGTAGTAGTAGTGGCATGTGGAAATTCCAAACGTAATTGTTCCTGAGGCTGTAGTTGTCAGTGAAGGTGGCCATGTTGTAGTTCACCTTGAAGATGGTCTGTGGCAGTGTTGTAGTCGGGAGGTAGTAGTTGTGTTGTACCGACATCATGTAGGAGATGTAGTCCCTTGTGAAGTGTAGAAATTGTCCTGAAGTGAGGTACCTCAGGAGTAGTGGTTGTTCAATCTGGAGTTGGATGATGACGTAGTTGGTGTTGTCGCCAGTTGTAGTGTGGAGTGAAGTTGTGTGGTAGTAGTGGACGTTGGCTGCTTCAGGTAGTGAAATGCTGAGCAGTGTGGAATTGTAGTGTGGCATCCGAAGATCTCCAGGGATGCAGTGAATGGGTCGTGTGTAGTCCAGTTGTGCCAGTGGAGTAGCTTGTTGTTGTGAGAGTAGTTGATACTCTTCAAGTGTAAATGCAGTGAAAAATTGCGTGTAGGGAATGTTGTTGGGCAGTGGTGGTGCAGTGGTTGTCTGGCGCTCAGTGATGTGTAGTTGGTCCATCACTGTGGTCGGGTTGTAGTAGACGGTGTTGCCGGGTGCAGAATGGTTGAAGTGGTAGTTGGAGTCGTTGTAGGTTTGAGGTGGTGGAGTTCCACCATGGTCACTGGAGTCTGTAGTGACCGCCACCTCAGGTGTAGTCGCCCTGTCGGGCGTAGTGGCGTCTCCCATCGTAGCATCTGCAGTAGATGGAGCGGCCATGGCTGCAGTGGAATGCAAAATGTAGTGAAACGGGGCAAAACAAATGAGCCTAAGTAGTTGCTACCAGGCAGTCGGCGAATGCAGACATGTAAAACAAACAACTGTAGTGTTGACTCAAGCCGCCAAAAGTGCAAGTGAAGGTACATGTAGTTACTGTTACTTACATACCCAAAAATGTCGTGTTACATGTAGCTACTTACATACATGAAATGTCCAAAGTCGTTGTTGTTGTTGTTGTGAAACTGTTGCGCTGGTCGTTCGTAGTGCTAGATGCGTATTCCAATGCTCTGGATGAGCCTGTGTAGTGTTTCTTTGCTGATGTATTTGGTAAACAAATCTGCGCTGTTGTGGAGTGTGTTGATCTTAAGGATTCTGATGATGTCGTGCTTGATGAGGTCTTGTGTGTAGAGGAATTTGAGGTCGATGTGTTTTGCTCGTTTGCTAGTGCCTTGTCGTGTAGCAATGCTCTTGCCTGCTGTGGAGTCTGTGTGGATGCGTAGGTTTAGCTTGCTGCAAATGTTGGTTTCAAGTAGGAAGTTTCTGAGGTGTAGTCCCTCATTAACTCCTGTGCAAATGGCGTAGAGTTCAGACTCTGCTGAGCTAAGTGCTATTGTAGCTTGTGTTCTGCTGCCAAATGCAACTGTTGTTCCTAGAAAGATGATGTTGAAACCTGAAGTTGATTTCCTGGTAGTAGGGCATCCTGCCCAGTCGGCATCGACATGAACGTCGAGATCCAGGATGTTGTTGGTGTTTGCTCTGAGTGTTGTTGTTGGTTCTATGGTGAATTTGTAGTGCTTGGTGCCGTGCAAGTAGCGTAGTAGATGTTTGACTCTCTTTTGTGAAAGTTCTGTAGGTGCTGTGAGGTCTCGTGCTAGTTCTTTTGTGGAGTATGCAATGTCTGGTCGTGTGTATGCTAACCATTGAAGTTTGCCAACAATTCTTCTGTACCTTTTGTGTTGTTCGTGGTCAAGTAGTGCTTCATCTTCTATTGTTGGTTTGTAGTGTGCAATTCCTGGAGTGTTTACTGAGTTGCAGTTGTTCATTCCAGACTCCTCGATCATGTTGTCGATGTAGGAGTCCTTTAGTCCAAGATTGCAGTAGTTGCCGAAGTGGTCGATGTTTCTTCCAAGAAATTGTTGTGGTTTGCCAGGTTCGAGGTAGCCGATGTGCTTGAGTAGTACTTGCTTCTGGACGGCCTCGAAAGTGGAGTCGACTGCGGTCTTGTCTCCAAGTACTAGTAGATCATCCACGTAGACCATGATGTAGCAGTCGCGAGTCGCATTGGTGTAGACGTCGGGTTCCGACTTTAGTCTTACAAAGCTGAGCTTTTGTAGAACTTCAGCCAGGTAGTCCTGCCATGCTTTCGGTGAACTGCGTAGTCCATACATGGCTTTCTTTAGTCGCCAGATTTTGTCCTGTTGTGGACAAAGTTCTTTAGGTGGCCAAAGGTAGACGTCACGTTGTTTACCGTCGTGGTCTTTTGCGATGGGTGCGTGTAGAAATGCTGTAGAGACGTCACCTAGTCGCGCGATCCAGTTTGGTCGTGACATTTGTAGTGCGAGAAGTGTCCGGAGTGTCGTGAACATTGGTGTAGAGGCGTAGACGGAGTCTTCGTCCTCGATCTTCTCGGTGTAGCCTTTTGCGACGATTCGGCTTCGTACTCCTGGTCCTTTCTTTCTGTGTACCCATCTTGTAGGTATCGCTTCTCTGATGACGTTGTCGTTGACGGTAGACGCATCTACTTCGTCGTAGACGTCGTGTAGTTTCATTTGGTTTGACTCGTGTTTCATTCCTTCCAGTAGTTGTGTTTCGTCGTAACCTTCGTTGTCGAAGATTATGGGTTGGTCTTCTGAGGTGTCGTCGTTTGTGTAGGGAGTGATGGATTTTCCGTTGGGAAGTGTCACTGCGTTGATTTTCTGTCGTAGTGGTGGTGGTTCTTTGGTTGCTTGCTCCGTTGATCTGATTGTAGTGTCCTTTGAGGTCTTCTGTGCTTTAGTTGGTTGCATTACTTCTTCCGGAGTTAAACGTCGTAGTGTTTGTCGAGGTGGTGCTGGTAGTGGTGGATGTTGTCGTCCGGTTGGTGAAGTAGCCATAGGACTATCCGGTAGTGGTCGTGAACTTGACGTCGATGTGGACGGAAGTCGTGGAGGTGGTGTAGTGCGTTGTTGTTTTGTTGCGGGTTCCGCAACGATGTCGTCCGTAGCGTTCGTTTGTTGTCCGAAATCTTGCGTGGACCTTCTTTTCTCTGACGGTGGTAGTTGCGCATCCAACAGTGTTGCGAACGATGGGTTGTAGGTGTTCCGTCGTGGTGCCCATGGTGTGCCGGAAACTTTGTTCAATAGTGCGAGGTCGTATTTGAAGTCCGGTTGTAGTCTCCGCACTGTTCGTACCTTTTGTACGCCTGATTCCGTTGCGACGTAGTTTTCTCCGGTTTCGGAAACTTTTCCGAGCCAGATGCATTTCTGCATCCGTAGGTCTGCTTTTGGAAGTTTCTTGTGTTGTGGTGGAAGGTAGAGTAGTGTCTCGCCAAATTCGCAGATTGCTCGCTCGTAGTTTCTTCCCCAGCGGCGTTCAAAGCTTGTGTAGCCGTCTGAGTGGATGACGTAGCGATTTACCGTCCATGCTGCATGTCGTACTATCCAAGGTAGTAGACAGTGCTTTGTGGACATCGTCATGCTGTAGTTGCTTTCAACCTGAGCTTTGACGACGCGGATTTGTCCGAGAAGTGTTCTATGTAGTCGCTCAACGCTTCCTTGACTGTTGCTGCTGTAGGAAGGTGAATGTCGTACACTCATTGTGCCGACTTTTGCTGCTGTAGCTTTTAGAAGTGCGTTGAGTGTGTCTTCGTTGTCGCTTTGTAGTATGCCTTGTGTTCTTCCGCACTCAAAGATGAATGCTTGTAGGTTGTTGACCATGTAGTCCATCATTGATGGTTTGTCCGGAACCAATACTGCCATACACAGTTGTGTAGTAACATCAACTGCTGTCAGTACCGGTGTGGTCTTTGGGTCTGTTGTGACTTGATGTAGGCAAAGTCTACTTGAATGACAGGTTGTCGTGATTGTTGTTTCTTGTAGTTGTCTTGGCGTCCTTTGCCTTGAACGCAAATTGGACACCAGTTTCTGTATGGTAGATGTGTAAGGTTGTGTTCTGCTATTTGTTGTGGAGTGGGCTGCTGTGGTTGTCGTAGTCCTCTTGCTCTGTGTGCTTCATGATGCTCGTGTTGTTGTTCTTCATCGTGGCTCTCCTGGATGTACTCGTAGTCTTTCTTCACGGTGAACCTTGTTGTTCCTTTCCATTGAAATGGTAGTGCTGCGTTGCCCATGACTGTCCAGTCATCTTTGCGTTGTGAAACTTCTCCAAAGTTGTTGTGGGTGACTGTAGTTCTGTGAGGCTCAAGTGTGTTGATTGGTGGATGTCCTGGTCCATCTGTTGGAGTGAAGAGAGTTGTTCTAAGCGTTGTGTGGTGCCGTATCCATTGTTCACCTTGTCTTTCCCAGTAGTCTTGGTTGTCCTCCTGCGCTGTGAGGGGTCTGTGGATTGTCTCCTTTGGTTGTGTGGTGTCAAGATTTGTAGAAGGTGCTGCTTTAGGTCTCCATATCTTTTGTGGCGCTCGTAATTGGATCTTTGATCTGGTTGGTGGTGTGTCCATTAGCCGTTGTGGTTGTGAGCTCTGCCTTGTTGGTGTGGTCTTTGATGTTGCTCTGCGTGTAGGTGTTATCTTTCTTCTGAATCTGGTTTCTCCAGTCCAGTTGTCACCTTCTAGTCTTCGTTGTAGTTCTTGCTTGGAAAGTTGTGTTGGGTTCTCTTGTAGTTGTTCTTGCTCTTGCCCTTGTCTGTTGATGATGGTTAGTCTCCAATCATCTAGTTCTCCTTCTGGTATTGGGCAGCCACTGTTGTGTGGTGTGAACAGTGCTTTGCGTGGTCGTTTGTGTACTCTGATGGCGTAGTCACCATCAAGTTTCCAGTAGTCAGTGTTTCCACCAAGGATCTGTCGTAGTCCTTGGTCTGTGTGTGTGAGTGGTGCGATTTGTTCTTGTTGTTGCGCTGCTCTCTCTGTAGGTTGAATCACAGCAATGGATTTTCCATTGTCTGTAGTCATTGGGTAGATGTCGAATCCTGTAGGAATGTCGATCTTCTCTGCTCGTAGGTAGAAAAGTCCTGAGTGTCTTATGAGGTGTGCTTGTTGTTGTCCATGTGTGATGGTGCAGTGTCGTGGAGTGAAGTCAAGTCCATATCCTCTATCAAGTAGTCTTGATGCACTGAGGATTGGATACTTCACATCACAAACGTAGTAGGGTATCATGATCCTGAAGTTGTCCTGCTTGTAGGGAACGTACTTGATGCCGTAGACTGGAATCTTCTTGTTGGTCACCGTGTAGAGTTGTGGAACTGATTCTCCACAGGGTCGTAGTGGAAGATCCGGTGCGTAGTCCTTTGGGCAAACATGTGTAGATGCTCCTGAGTCGATCAACAGGTGGTGGTATGACTTGAAGTTGGAGTACATGATGTAGTGGGTGATAGTGTCCTCAATCTTCTTGTTCCTTTGTTGTTGTCTTGCTGCTGCTATGTCGAAGTGTAGCTTTGTGGTGTCTTCTTGTAGGAATTGTTGAAAGCTCTTGCTGTGGTCGTTCCATGATGTTGTGTGTGTTGTTCTCTTGCCAAGTAGTGATTTGGATTTGTGCTTGTGTAGTCGTGATTTTGCTTGTCTGATGTGTCCAATGGTGAGGTGTGACTCGTTGATGCCTCCAATGTAGTTCGCTGTGTCCTCATAGCTGTTGTCATTCCAATCCCAGCTGTTGTCATAGTCGTAGTCGTTCCAGTTCTCCTCCATGTAGTTCACCTCATGTTGTCCTTCTTCTCCTTCGTAGTACCAGTCCCAAGTGTCGTTCACATCCTGAAATAGTTCATCATTGTTGTCGTGATTTGCTTGTTCTTGTTCTAGTGGATGTCGTTCTTCTCCTTCTCCTATGTGCCATACCGGCACTCTGCAGTCTTGTGCCCAGTGGCCGGGCTTGCCACATCGATGGCATGTTGTGTAGTTGTTGCTTCCTTTTCCTTTTGATTTGCTGTAGTTTCCTTGGCCTTTGTAGCCTTTGCTTGATCCATATCCTTTGGATCCTGAGTAGCCTTTTCCTTTGCTCTTGTTGTATCCTCCTTTGTTGTAGTTTCCTTTGCTGCCTTTGTCGAATCCTTTGTAGTGTCCTTTACTCCTGTACTTGCCTTTGCTCTTGCTTCCTTTGTAGCCGCCTTTTCCTTTTCCTTTGCCTTTGTAGCTTCTTCCTTTCCTCCATATGTTGTCAACATCCATTGGTGCAGTTCCTCCATTGTAGTTTGTTCCTACTGCTGAAGTAGATCTAGTGAAGGCTGAAATCGTTTTGTAGTAGTCCAGGATGAGTGCTCTGATCTCGATGTAGTTCGTGATCTGTCCAGCTCGCAGTTGGAGGTGTTGCTGCAGTGCTCCTTTGGTTTTGTTGAGTAGTATTGCTATTTTGATTCCATCTGGTAGTGCTGTTCCATTGTCTTTCTCGTAGCGGTTGATGTCGTATTCCCATTGTAGAAATTGTTCTTCAAACTGCGCTTCGTTGAATGTGGGTTCCAGTAGTTTGGTAAGGTAACCAACGCTCCTTGTTCCTACTGGTAGGCTGAACCTGTTGTGTAGTAGTCGTAGTGTTTCACATCCGTTTGCGTTGTAGCGGTTTTGCCTTACTACTGTAGCTGCTGCTCCCTGACAGATGTTGATGAGGATGTAGTGTAGATCTCTGGAGAGGTCTACTGCTTTGCTTGCTTGTGTAGGGTCGAGTATGTGTGTTCTGATGTCTGTGTCCTCAATCTGTCGTGTAGCCACTTGTGCTAGTTGTAGCACCAGGTCGAAGTCTCGGTCTATGAGGCCGAGGTATGCTTGTAGCTTGAACAGCCATTCTTCATACTGGGAGTAGTCACCAGTGAAGAAGGGTGGTGGCAGTTTGTATCTATGTAGTCTCTGAACGTCGTTGTCTTGTTCTGTTCCTGCTCCCGTAGTCGTGGCTCCTACTGTGTCTGCTGTTGGCCCGTTCTCTGCTCCTGTAGTTTGTTGTGCTGAGGCTGATGCTGCTTCTCCTGACATGTCGTAGTAGTTTGGCATGTAGCTGCTGTTGCTGTGGTTGTAGTACTTACTGCTTACTGGAGCTCCCCTATGTTTAGGATCTCAGCTCCGCTACCACGTTAAAATCGGTTGTTACTTTGCTTACAAGTGCAAGTGCTGTAGTGTTCAAACAAACAGTCAACCGATGTAGTCTGCAGCTGCCAACCTTTTGACTCATGCGGAGTAGTAAGCTCAAGGCCTGCGGTAGTGAACATACATGCAACAAGAGTGCAAAGGGAAGCATGTAGTTTGACATCTCTCTCTCTCTCTCTCTCTCTCGCGAATGGGCTAATAGGTTGAGACTCATTCACTGCAAAACTGCCAAGTCTTGGACCCTAGTGGTTGAGCTTTTTCCCTACAATCGCGGCCCACTCCTGCTTGAGGGGGGGGTACCTTGATGAGCTCCTGCGGCTGTTCTTTGCGACCCCTGCCTGGTGACGGCATGCACCTGGACATCGCACCTCAGCGAAACGGCCCTAACTGTCTGTTCACCATCTCACTACACGGAAGCAAAGTGGCCATGGGTCAAAATCCAAATCGTTTCGCAGGGAACATCCTAATTAATCCCCACTAAAATAGACTAAAATGGGTGGTGCACCTACTCCAAAATGGTACCATTGGTTTTGACCCACGGCCAAGTGTGAGTTTGGACAATGCTTCGGTAAAGCGTTGCTTAAAGAAAGCTTCAACCGAGATGCCTTTTCCTTTGCAAGACCCAAATCAAAGGCAGCGATCATCCAAGCTGTGAGGCACGAATCCGCTACACTTCCAGACTACGCGTGTAATTGTTCTTGTTCGGCTAGAAAAAGGTCCCCAGTTTTCACATGACCGCCGTCAAAATGCAATTGTTACCCGCATGTTCGGCAATGAGTAACTCAAACCGGATGTTGAGCGAATCTCATGAATCTGGGGCCCCGGCATCTGCAAAAGCTTCCAGGAGCAAGGTGAAAAAACGCGTGCCAAGTCGTCGGGTGAGTGCGATGCTTTGTGAGCTGCTGCTGTCTGATCTCGGACCGGCTGAGCTATGCGCTGAGCTGTGGGAGCTACCGGCGCACTGGCAGCTAATGCGAAGCAATTGCGGCGGTGGGCTTCCTCTTTTTGCTTCTCCCGCAAGGGATCTCGGAGGTCGCTTTTTCGCACCCCGTCACAGCTATCAAAAGATTCTGCCTAGTTTCGACTCCTCGCGAGAGGCAAGGCTCTGTCCCTCAGGGACTCAGGCACGTCTGGCTCGACGCAGGCCGCAGCCCTGGCCGCGTCGAAGGTCGACAAACCTTGCAGATCAATAGGAGGGCGTCCCCCCCCAAAGAAAACGGCTCCCATCTGAAATGGGACCCCGCTCATGCAGGCTTCAAATTCGTCCCCAGTTTCGGAATCCAACTGCCCGTGCGAATGGCACCTTCATGGCTCGATCCCTCGATCCCTTTTGGGAGATTCATGTTCTTTTTGCCTGCGAAGCGCCCAGCCCGTGATAGCCAGCATGACTCGAACGACTTTTGGCAGACTGCCACAGCCCTGAGGACATCTCTCAAAGCGTGGCGGTGGTACGAAGGCTCGCTGCCGCTGATTTGTTGGAATTTGTTCGGGCCTCAGACTGGAGCGTGGCCTTTCATGCCAGTAGGCAGCCTGGTAGCTTGTGTTGCTGGCAAACTGTTTTCTGTCTGGAGGCGTGCGCAAGCACTGGGCTAAGCAACCTGCGGCTTCGAAGAATCCGCTTCCCCATCAATGCTGCCACGAGATCCTGCAATCTGATATCTCACTCGAAGCCAGCCAGCTATCCAGTCACCACACAGCCAAAAAGAGTCTGGCCTGAACTCCTCTGTTGCTACAAAAGCAGGCTGCAAATGCTAACCCTCAACCCTCCAGCCATCGAGCTCGCGCCTGTGATGCTATCGAGCTCGTCGAAGGCCATCTGAACGATCCAGCCCATCAGGCTGAAGCCCCCAAACCCTCCCCGGTCCCCCCGCATCCAAACGCTGCACGCTAGCCATAGGATTCGCGTTCAATGAGCCAAAAGACAGAAACGCGAAAGGAATGGCGCATAGCGCCCGGCGCGCCTGGTGAGGTCTAAAGTCATGAACCACGACCGTGCCATCATTGTGCACCTGGCCGCTTCGGCTGATCGATATGCGATTGCTTGGACCCTTGCGAATGTCATGGGTCCCAAACAAAGTGGGACCAGCTTTAGACACAACGGGGTTAGTTCTTCGACTCCTTTACCAGACCAAAACTCATAGCTCCCACAGACGCCGCGGCCGAGCCTGCAAAGCCAACCTCGGCTGTTCCCAGTTCCGCCACTTGCCGAGCGGAACGAGGAAACCAAAAGCATGCAGCTTGCTCTCTGTGGTTTTGCTCCACAAGGAATGAAAAGGGGGTTCAGTGCTTTGGGTTTGGATTACAATGCGCTTCTTGAACAAGTCCAACCCGGAACGCGCAGCTCCAAACACCGAGCCCCACAAAAGAACCTAACTACCGGGCGACCTGTTGACACCAAGCTGCCACTCTTCGAACTTGGTGTGCTTCGCAGGGGGGAAAAACACCTTCTTCCTCAGAGAGCGAATGTGTGCAGAAGGCAGCGAATTCTAGGAGCAGCACCCCATCTGGCAGGCTGGTCAGATCGAGACCCGCAGAACTGGCGCTGAGGCCAAGGCTGAAGCGAGCTAGAACGGTACACACTCAGCGATTCCTCCAAGGCAGGAACTTGCTGCATGCGGTCGAGTGCGGATGTGCCCTGCCTGACCCGACTTGTGGAAAGAGCACATGTTCAGGAAATTCCTGGCACAGTTCAGCAGTCTGGATTCCCGTGCATTTGGCAAATCCAATGCCATATTGTGTACAGCAGCCACCAAATTTGCTCAGCAGAGTTCCCATGAACCTGCTAGAAGTCTCTCCCAAAAATGCCGTGCCTGTACGAGGCAAAGTACGTGTCAATGTCTGGAATGCTGAGCCTTGCCAGTCCGCTTTGCGCAAAGCGGCGGGGTTCCCTAGACTGTACATCTTTTTTGCATGAGTCTGCCAAGAGAAAGCTCAATCAACATTGGCAACTCAAAGGTGAAGCCTTGACACACAAGGGGACCTATGACATCACGGCCCCGTCCGATGGACCAACGCAGCAATGGGACCTCTGAGCTCCCGAGCGTCTTGATGGGTCGACAGTTCGGCCGCAGCTCTTTGTATAGAAAGCGCCTCGGGCGGCTCTGAGCCCATCACTCGTTTGATGTTCGCTTTGCGATTGGATATGTTTGGATTCCTTCTCAGTTTGCAGGGGGGTAACTATTCAGCTTGTCACCTTTGCAAGCAGAAAGGGGCCTGACCCATGCGTCGAATTCTCAAAACCAGTGAGTGGGGCTCCTTGAAGCAATGGGCCCCCCGGCTGCAAGGTGTCGCCGCTGAGTTGCGCCGCCGCAGCCGAGGCCTGTGGGTCTAAATGAATCAACGGCCTGAGATGGCCATGGGTCAAAATCCAAATCGTAATCGCAGTGAACATCCCCATCACTAAAATAGACAAAAATTGGTGGTGCACCTATCCCAAGATGGGATCCCATTGGTTTTGACCCACAGCCAGATGGGAACCAGACTTCAGAATCTTCCATTCAAGCCTCCAAGCGCAGAATAGAGAAGGGGCCCAGCCCAAGCAACTCATTGGCCGCAGAACCCTGCCCAGGTGCTTCCAAACTCCCCAACAGGTCCAAGCTTCAAGATGTCTGCAAAACTTGCCTAGTCAGTGACCTGAGGTAATGGGAGCAATGGGACCCCAAGCCATCAGACTGGGGCCCCCGCCAAGTCCAAGCCAGCCATGAGACCAGTCACGGCCGCCTCACTCGAGCCATGACCTAGTCGATCTACTCCCCTGCATATGGGCGTCCTTTTTGAGGGTACCCCTGTTTTTGTGGGTCTAAAGGGTAAACCAAAGGGACGACCACCATTTTGCGGGGGTCCCCTAAAAAAGGCACTCCCATAAGGTGACTCCATGTTTTGCGTGCTCCGGACAGAGTCGTTTTCCCAAAGGCACCCTTGAAAATTCCAACCCAAGAAGTTAGACAGCAGAAAGCTACTTGAACACTACTTCAATCAAACTTAAACCAGCCAGAAACAGTCCTTCAAACAAGAACATGGATAGATTGCAAGGGCATCAACATTTCCCCATAGCGACTTCCAGCCAAACGCCCCAGCCGAGGCATGCGCTCCAGCTGGGAGTATTCCACCTGTGTCTCACAAATCCGTTGCGAGCTTTGACTCGCAAACCAACGGAAGGATAAACCAAATCCAGTCAAAAGGATTTGCCTCTGAAGCTCATCAGTTCATCCCGTACTGTCAGGATGCTGCACATCCTTTGTCACTTGGCTGTGGCTCAAAAACATGTACCAAAATGGCACATTGGTAAATGGAACTGAAGACTAGAACCTGCGTAACCCTAGTTTTGTTTTTTATTGTGGGCCACGCCCACTTATTTCTTCCTTGCCTTGCGGAGCAAAGCGAGCTCCCGCCGGAAATCGCGAGCGCTGTACTGATGCCTGACACCCGTGGGCATGCATCCCTTGTTTTCAAGCTGAAGCCGATCTGCTACCCTCGGAGAAAAAAAAACCTTTTCAGCCCTCGGACATGTTCAACTCCGCCAACTCCGCCTCGCGTTGCTGCTGCGCCTCGGACTTCCTCAGACCTAGGCTCGCAGAGACCTCGTGGAAGCTGCCGCCCCCCCCAAAAGGAGCTGGGAGCACGACCCGTGCTGTCTGGGCCAGCCTCGTGCCAGAAAAAACTCCCCGATCCATGGCAAACCAGACCAAAAGGAGGCTGTCCAAGCAATAGATTCACTTGGTGCTTTTCAGGTTGAGACAAAACAAGGGCGTTCACAACGAGCCTCAAAGTCGGGGTGGAACCACAGCTTCAGGAAGCAAAGGTCCAAGCCTGATGGTCAGCTCACTCACAGCCATGCCCGGCGGTGTGGTCGACGTCTTAAACCCGAACCTCGAGTCCTTACGAGCTAACGACCCTTCCAGGTGGCAATGCGTGGTCGGGGGCCGGGAGGTGTCTGCTGCTCATGCAATCTGTGGGCCCTCCCAACGCTGAGAAAAAATGAGAGCTCTTGCTCGCGGCTCAAGCCAGGGGAAACGAGTCCCTGGCACTTGGCGGAGATGTTGTCGTTGATGACCACCAGGAAATCCTGAAACCAACACACAAAAACAAAGTACGAGGCAATTGTTCGCACGGACCCCTTCTCGGCTCGGCTCAAAATTTTGCTGCGGCGCCTGTGTCAGCACCAGGTCGAAGGGCTCCTCGAGTCGCTTGGCGAGTTTGGGGTGCGTGGAGGCTCGGCTGCGCTACAACAAATGCATCGGCTGTGTGGGTTTTGGAGGGTACGTGCGCGTCTTGCTGCAGAAGTCAAAACTTGTGGGGTCCATTTTGAGACGAACCCATCAAATGCAGTACAAAACGACAAATATAACGCCACTGGCGAACGCCACTTCGTAACAGCTCTTATTGCTCTGAGCAATTGAAAGGGACTCAAGGATGAACAAAGCCCCACAAGCGTCGGTTCAAGGGGATCGGTGGACACTTCGGGTGCAATTTGCAACCACCTTCTGCAGGCTACTGATCTTGGGCCCGCGAAAATAGACTAGACACACACCCCGCCATCAAGCCGAACCAGGCCTACCGGGCCGAGAGTTCCCCCGCAATCCAACAATAAGCTCATCAAGGGGCCCCAAAAGGTGCTGCCTAAGCCGGTCACAAAGGATAATATGCGCAGTTGTGTCAAAATTGGGCAAGCCCCCAGAATGGCAGTTTTCCCTTTGATCTCAAAAAAAGACACAAGCAACCCCGAAAATCCCGGCAGCCTCAAGGAAACAGCCACTCCCATGGAGACCAAAAAGAAAAAACAGCGCGCCAGGCATTCGGAGGGCTCTCCGGAAGCGCGCCTCGCAGCCGCAGTAGAAGCGGAAGATGGGCGCGAAGTCTTCCTTCGAGTCCCAGAAGGTCACCACCGACCTGGCGCGCGCGAGGCACACGTGGCCCAGCCGGCCCCGTTTTCAGCCTGGGCCCAAAAGACGAGACCAAAATAGCCTAAGGCCTATGGCTTGGGTAGCTGGTCCATTCTGACACATAACGTCCAACCTACTCAACCTGCCAACCACACGAAACAAATCGGCCAACAGTTGAAGCTTGAAAGCATCCTTTCCACTGGGACAAGAACAGCAAAACACCCGAAATGACACTCGCCCATTCTCTTGGGCGAGGCCCAAAGCATGATCCTTAAACCTCAAACTCACAAATGAAAAAACCTCGGAGGTACCTGTCCCCACGAGTTCTCCGCTCGGCGCCTGGAGTCCAAAGCGCAAAGGATGAAGTGATCCAGCGTGTAGACCTCCGATCCAACTGTGAGCGCCAGATATCTCGAAAAATGACGAGGCGCCTTGCAAGACACCAGATCCAACCGGTCCACGACCAAAAAAAAAACGACGACCCGTGCTTTAGAAATCAGTGAGCTAGTGAGCTGCTCTCAGACTCCAAGGACCTCGCGGATTGCCAAGTCACTCTCGCAACATCCACCTGCCCGAGGCATTCGTGCGTGTTTTTTCTTCTTCTTCTTTCTTTTTTTCTGATACTCAATCTCAGCTTCACAACAAAAAAAGAGGAGCGACGCGCAAAGGCGTGCCTGCACCAAAGGGCTCTCCGTCCTCAGGAAGGCCTTGCCCTTGCCATCCAAGGTCCAAACCTTGGGTCTCCCGGAGGCACCTACCGTCTTTCTGGACATCAGGTTGGAGGGGATCTTTTGTCAGGGTGCCCTTTTTTGGGAAACTAAAGGGAAACCAACCCTTTTGCGGCATTTTGGCGGGTTCCCGAGTTTGAGACCAAGCCAAGATTAAGTGGATACGTGATGGCGCCGGGCAAAGATGAGCGCATCCGTTCCCCTCAGAGCTTGGCATTCAGAGACTTCAAGCTGCCCCGGCCCTCGATGTGAAGCTCACATCCGATCCACAGACCGGCAAGCCACACGAGGCCACACGGGGGTACTCTTTGCAGACAAGGCGCCCAGGTCATGAGCAGGTCACCCATCCACTGGACCTAGGCCCAACTGCTTCTTTCAAGCCCCCCTTGAGCTGCACGGCGCGCCTCAAGTGTCTCTCGTAAACCTGGCAGGTGATGTGAGCTTCGATTGCGGGACCCTTTGACAGCATTTACCTGGAGATGTGTTTTTTGTCCACCAACCGCAGAAATTGTTGGGTGGGGAGGGTTCGGGAGCTGCTAAATCTTGAGGCCAGGTGCGAAATGTCTGCCGTGCTCGGGCTGGTGCAACTCAATGAGTGAGACATGGCAGGCGCACGGTGTGACTGAGATGCATGGGCGTCAGCACGGCCTGCGTCGGGTCGCGAAACCGGAATGCCTTTGGAACAAGAAAAGCAAAAGAAACAAAGCAACACAAAGGACATGTGAATCACAAGAAATACCTCAAAAGCTTTCTAAACCTGGAATTGGCAACAACCCTTTAGGAACACAAAACCGCATTTGACTTAGGTGGGCCTAAGTTGGATACCCTTTCTCTAATTGTCTTTTCTGGTATCCTGTGGTTTGGCTGACAAACAGGTTTGACTAGCCTTGGGCGGATATCATATTGGGATTTCTGCTTTCCAACCATATTGGCTGGTATGCCAGCCTATAAATTTCTAGTCGTGCTACCTCACGTGTGGATCCACCAACTTTTGCAGGGCCCAACTCCCTTCAACAGAATTCCCTTCAACAAAGGGTTGGGCCAATCCCTGCTTGAATATGTTGGAACCACTATTGGTTAGACAACCTCGCTTTTGATTTCTTCAAAGGGGGTCCGAATCGGGTCTGGTCAAGGGAAAGGGTCTGATCGATTCCACCAACCACTCAAATTCATTGCTTTCAACCAAATCCTTCTGAGTCTCCTTTCAAAAACGCCCCAGGGTCTGCTTGAAACCATCCCCCGCAAAAACAAAAAAAGTCAAAGGCCCGCGCCTTCCAAGGCGGCCGGGTCAACCTCGCCGAAGGCCGCACCCGTGTCGTCGTGCTGCGAGATGGCGTCACAATGTGATCGCTGGAGGGTGAACAAGCCACGCCGAAGCTTCTAGCCATGTGGCTTGTAGTCGTTGCTGTCAGCTCGAAGCAACCCCAAGGAAGAAGGAAGAGGAAAATGACAGCCAAGGGAACTGGGAAGACCAGGCCATGGGCAGTCCACGGTGGCAGGGATAGCAACTGAAACCACGCCAGGTTTGCTACCACGCGAGTCATGGAACTGTCATGGGGTGCATCTGAACATTGTTTCAGGTTGAAAGGACCAATCAAGTCACAAGTTTGTTTTGCCTGGGTTGATGTGGGTGGGAAAACCGGCGATTTGTAATTGGGATCCGCCTGCCCATGGCCCCATTTCTTGCAGTGACACCATCCAGATTGCGCAACCAGGCCTGGATGCAGCAAACGAATTCCAGGGTTTCTGTATGCCACAGGAGGCAGCAGTTGCTCTCAACGAGGATAAGTCGTTGCCTGCGCAAGCCATCCAAAAGTCGGGCAGAAACCGGAACGTCCCATATGTTTGCTCCATGGAATGCCCGTGGTTTCCATGTCAATGCCCGTGGTTTCCATGTCCTCAAGAACTTGGCCTTTGGAACTGCGGCTCTTTTCCCGACACCCACCCCAAAAACACACAAACAAACAAACAAACAAACAAACAAACAAAACAAACAAACAAACAAACAAACAAACAAACACACAAACACAAACACGCAAACAAACACACAAACAAACACACAAACAAAAACACAAAATGAATCTAAAAAAGGAGACAAGATCCATCTCTGCCTGTGCACCAGGAGCTCCAAGGGTCGCCCCACCTCACGAGCAAGCTTGCAAGCGAGCGGCTGGCTTGAACCCCCCTCTGGCTCTCCGAGACACCTGCCCTTGCCAAGGAGTTCGGTGGCCTGTCAGGGCCAAAAAGCTCACAGCGTGATGTTGACCCCGGATGGAAAAAAACCATGCTGATTCATTTTGGGGGATGTTCCCCTCCAAAAGTGGTCTGATTCCCCACTAAACCCAGAAATGGACACCCTATGACTAAACCGGGGTTGATTTATGGGGGGTCAACATTACCAAGTGGTTTTTCTTGTTTTTCCCCGTAGGCCTGGCAGGAGGCAAGACAATCGGCTTCTTCAAGCTGTCGTACTCCCAGACCTCCGAGCCAAGTCATCTTCTCTCGCAGAAAAAGAAGATCAGCCTTGATGCAGTCGTTCAAACAAACGAAGAGTTTCTTCTTGACGTTGGCCAAGCGGTGAAAGCAACCTCGGCTCAGCAGCTGCCAAAGAACAAACGTAACGGGAGCACCAGCACCAGCCGGCCATGCGGACCTCGCAGCCGAGCTGCGGCGAAAGCTTTGTCCGGTGTCAATCTCTCGCAAGACCTGCGGAGATGCCGGCCGCAGGACCCGCCGATGTTCGCTTTTTGTGGCCCGTGGGCCCCCACGCCCTCACGCCCCCACGCCCCCACGCCGCCACGCCCCCACTCCCCCACGCCCCCCACGCCCCCCACGCCCCCCCACGCCCCCACGCCCCAACGCCCCACGCCCTCACGCCCCCACGCCCCCACGCCGCCACGCCGCCACGCCCCCACGCCCCCACGCCCCACGCCCCCACGCTCCGGCCTTCCCGTCACAGGCCTGAACCACTTGCACTATGCGCCCGTTCTCCCAAAAGAAAACATTGCCTCAGGATTCAGGATTCAGGAACTGACATGGGCTCCCGTGAGCAGCATTTCTCGGATCCCGGCAATTGTCAGCTAATTCCAGGCCTGAGACATACCATCAAACACATCTGAAAGGACACATCAAACACAGGCAACCAGCTGTGTGCTCTCTGGTTGGTCTGGTGCAAGAACCGGTCACTTCCCACATGCATCCACAAAATCTCATGGAGCATGCCTGGTGAACATTGCCTGCGGGCCCGTGAAAAATACGCCAGCAACAGCGAGCATGCAACTGAGTTGCAAAGCAGCACGCGATTTGGAACATGTAGTTGATGGGCACTTTCTGCCCATGCAAATGATGTCCGAAGGGAAATTCATTGCCAAATGAGAACCCAGAACCCAGACAAGGCCCTGGCTGCCCCTGTACCTTCTGCGTCTTGCCCTGCACATCGCCATGAGCTGGGGGTCCAAAAAGGGGTTTAAACTGACGGGGCCCTGGTAGGTCAAGAATTTGTTGACTCGTTGCGACAGCCCATTGGCGAATGACTCAGCTGCGCAAGCCGCCTGCCTGCGAGTGCCCTCCTGAGATCCTGGCAGCAAAAAGAAGCAAGCGAAACAAGCCTCGCATGGGCCTGCTTTCTTTCTTGAAAAGGTCCCATCCTGTTGGTTTGTTTCTGTTTGTCTAAGGACTTCTGAGACCTTCCAGCCCTATTCTTTTGGCCAACCGATGCTAAGGTCAGTGCCAGAAGACTCCTGCACAGGTGTGAGGACAAGATCATGGATTGCAACACAAGGCTTTGTCCAACCATGCATTGTTGACAGAAGACAAAGCTTATGTCTTGCACCACGGTTTACTTCGAATCATATACATAAACAAATGCTCATGTGCAGGCTAGAGGTAGGTGTGCCCGAAAACAAAGGCTGATGGCTCAAGGCAACCTCAAACTGGCAGCTCGCTCGCTTTACAAGCACAGTAACACGTAAGGCTCAGGGTGCAGAGTCCTTTTTCGGCCGAAATCGATGCAAAGCACCCCCCGAACCCCCGAGCCCTGCTGGTTCGCTCCGGGCTCAGGCGGCTCGGGCGCTCTCACAGCCCCCAAACCTCGGCGGCGCAAAATCGTTTGGCATGCTCCCTGTGGCTTTTGCTCTCGAGGCGCCATGCTCATCGCCTCGTGCAGCTTTGTCTCGCCCATGGTGGCGAGATATCCCAGGTACTTGGCCAGCCTCGGATCTCTCGGGCTCTCCGCGAGCTTAGTGAGAGCCATTGCAGGCGAGCTGCGTGCGCTCCGACAC
The DNA here is from genome assembly GCA_963377175.1 of Effrenium voratum. Classification (NCBI taxonomy): domain Eukaryota; class Dinophyceae; order Suessiales; family Symbiodiniaceae; genus Effrenium; species Effrenium voratum. The sequence continues at coordinate 320,222 of CAUJNA010003417.1, forward strand.
GGTTATCCTCATGGCCTGGCGGTGGACGTACACCCGAAAACATGAAGTCAACAAAGTCACAAAGTCGCAAAGTCAACCAGAGGGGAAAAGGTTCAAACCAGTTCATCCCCCACGAAGCTGCCTCCGTGGCCCCTTCAAAGTCATGCGCCCAGAGGGTGCGCACAAGCCAGATGGTGAGAGCTTGCCTCGCGAGTCGCAAAACCGTGAAAAGCAAAGTCCGCTCTTTTCGGCAAAAAAAACAAAAAGAAGCGCGTTGACCCGAGCGAGCGGCTGCAGGGCGATGTCTCCAATAAAACGAATGGAGAGAAGCACCACCTGTACCAGGGCCTCAAGTTGGCATGGGCCAAAGCGGAAGCTAACAACCGACTCAGCTGATCATTTTTCGAGAGGCATCGTCGATGGTGTTCTCGTCATCCCTGGATTCAAGAAAGCGACAAACGGGTAAATGACAGTTGCTGGATTTTCTTGTGGCGCCCATTGGGTGTCCAATCTCAAAAAAGGTCTCGCAAAGCCACACAAATGTCCTCCATCTGACTAGACATCAGACACCCTCCAGAATTTGGCCTTCTCCTTGCCCTCTCGGCTTTGTCTTTTCTCACTTACATGACGACTCAATTCGATCCAAGGCGCTTGTGCTCCAGCTGGTACTGCAGACTCTCCGCGTGCTCCACGTTCACGTCGTAGTCGAAGAGCAGCTCCCGGCCCATGCAGACGTCCACCAAACCTTTCCCGTAGGGCGTGACGCACAGCTCCTCAAAACCCCCCGCGTTTCGAAGGCAAACCCCAAAACGGCAGGCGCCTAGGTACCTGGGAAGGGGATGAAGACATGCAAAAGAGGAGACGTAGAAAGCGCGCAAGACACGGGTGTCCATGTTGGCAAAGTTCGGTGGCAAAAAAGAAAATCCAAATGCACACAAGCCATGCGCTTTCAACTGGAACGAGCATGCTGAGTGCGTTGGGATGGCCACAAGGCTCCTCGCCCGACTGCATATCCATTTCATCAAACGGGGAAAAGTCATTCAGTTCATCCGTGACCTGGTCTAGCTCCTCGGGTGCAGCAAAAAGACAGCAAATGAGAGCGTTGCGACATAAACTACCTCAAATCTCCCACCAGCTTTGCGGTCGAAAGAATACAAGATGACACTTCAAACATTGGGCGGATCGTCACTCGCTCCACAAGAATCAAGCCAGATTTCTTTCCAAGCCACATCCCTGTGCTGTTTCAGGCCATTCATGCACTCCTCGCAGGCGCGCTCTGTCTCAAAGCATCAGCTAGCATTCAGTGTTAGCACTGGCCGCGTCTGCCGTCGCCTCGTTGAATTTGAAGTCACCACTCAAGCGACTCCAATCCAGTCTCAACAAGGTCTTGCGGTCGGTGTCATCAATGTGCAATTTCCTCTGTGGCAAGAGCCAGTCACAGAATCTTGCGCATTTCTCCAACCTCAGCTGCTTGCGGAAGAAAAACTACTGCGATCAGCGATTGGCGAGTGGCGCGATCGGCACACCTCATGCGCCAAAATGGGGCAAGACACCAGGCGCAGATGGCATGCAAGCATCTACAATCCTCCTCTTCTTCGGTACTGCTTCCATCATCCACCTGCTGCATTTCCAGCTTTCCAGACAGGAGGCCGCTCGCTTCGTGCCTCACAAGATCCGCACCGCAAAAAAATCACCACCCTGCCAAGGTCGCAGGAGTTGTGGTCAAGTCACTGCTCCACCGCCTGCTTCTCCAAGCCGGCCAACCTCTCGTGCCTGCAGGTGCCCAAGCCTGGCCAGGCGTGCCCTTGAAGCCAATGAACCATGGCAAACAGGAAATCTCTCATGGCCCTGATGCTCCAATGAAAGTCCTTGCCTCGAAAAATGCTCCTTGGAGAAGCCCGCGTGAAAACGCCAAAGAGCACGGCGATAAGCGGAGGTATGAAGAGCCTGGTGATTGTGTCATGTGTGGTTGTTTCATGAAAATGTATAAAAGCATGTAGAGGTTCCAACTTGCATAGGCCATCTCATGCATAGGCCATCTCATGCCCAGTGAAAGGAAGCAACCAACCAAACAATCCAAACAAGCACAAATCAACTAAGCAACCAGCAACCAACCAACGAATCAACAAATCAAGGAATCAATCAAACAAACAAACAAACAATCAATCAATCAATCAATCCATCAATCAACCAACCAATGAAGCAATCAAGCAAGTAATCAATGGATCGATCGATCAAATCAATCCAACCAGATAAAATCCAATCACATCATTTCGATCAACACAAACCAAATCAAAATAACTTCAATCAGCCAATCAATCAAGCAACCAAACCGAATCAAAACAAAACAAAAAAAATGCCAAGTCAAATCAAGTCAATCAACCAATCGAATCAACGAATCAACTCATCAAATCAATCAATCAATCAATCAATCAATCAATCAATCAATCAATCAATCAATCAATCAATCAATCAATCAATCAATCAATCAATCAATCAATCAACAATCAATCAGCCAACCAACCAACCAACCAACCAACCGACCAACCGACCAACCTGCCAGCGACCCAGGGTTGTTTGATTGATTGGTTTGTCGCTGTTCATTGGTTCGGTTGACTTGGTTTGAATTGACTTGGATTGATGTGATTGCTTGACCGTTTGACTGTTTGGTAGACTTTTTAGATGAGTATTAGACTGATCAGTTGAGCGACTTGGATGTGAGTTCTGTATTGATTGACCGACTGACTGGCTGACTGGCTGACTGGCTGACTGGCTGACTGGCTGGCTGGCCATCAACCAATAATGACAAACAACACACACAACCAAACAGGATACCGCAAAATGCGAACACGTGCCAATGCCAAGCGTCAACAACCGCACATACATGCTTTGAGTGGCGAAAGCAGCAAGGCGATGAGAAGCTCAAGACAAAATGAAGGCACATAGATGGTGAAACGAATATGAGGCTATGCAGGTGCTTGCCTGTTGCAAACAGTGCTTAAAGCAGACGTGGCACCGCGCGTACATCTGCACGAAGAAGAGGTAGACGAAGGGCCAGGTTCGCTCCCAGCATTCCTCGACACCTGCCGAACAGACAAGCTGCAACATGTGCTCAAGAGGCTGTTCCAAGCCTCTGATGTGCCCAAAGCTGACAATGAAGAGGATGCCAGCAACTACAAGAAGCACATGCAGCTTGATGCATTTATACAGGCCTCGGAGGAAGGTGCACTTGGACACTCGGGTTCCGGATAGATGCACCCACACGACATATCGCGATATGTTCATCCAAGGTGCACATGCACTTTGTGAAGATAATGGCCCAAAGTCCAAGCAGCATGATCGTCGAGTAGTAGAGCAACAAATATGGAAGCACGTATGGAACCAGAAGAATAGCGTAAATCTGCTTGGGAAACTGCAACCAGCGAGCCCCACCGAGGAAGAAGGGGAAGCCTATCTTAAAAAAGCCAAAGAGGTGACCTGCAGAAAAGTAACGCTCCCGCTCGATGTCCTTCGCAAAGATAACTCGTGGAGATTGGATTTCAAAGGACCCCCACAAGCCCAGTGCGGCCGAGAAGTTGTGGGAAGTGCACCAAACTGCCAGAAGCAGCAGTGAACTCTGCCAAAAGCTCGGGTGATACACCCTGGACCGCTGAAAAGTTTGGATGTCTCTGACGTATGAGTTCAGAGCCAGGCAAATGAACGCCAGCTTTGCCACATAGCTCACGAAGAACCCTGCAACCTTCTTTGCAGCGGAACCTGTCTTGATCTTGGTCTTGAAATCGAAGCCGAAGACGGAAAACGTCAGCAGCTGCTTCAAGCCATTGGTCAAAGGCAAGAGGTAGATGGGCTGCATCTCATGCGGCCGTAAGATGTCCGCGAAAGGGCCATTGCCCACCTCGTACTCATCCTCCTCCTGGTCACGGAAACGCGAAAGCAACGGCGCGTGCACTGCAAATACCCCGCCACGCCCCATAGCAACTCTTGACACGCCAAACCTTGACCCATGCCTGCAGGAATCGCGTCTCGGACGGCTCAACCTGACCGAGCGCTCCGAGGTCTACGAAAGGCCCACACTCCCAAGTGTAGGCGGACAGGACCAGCACCAGACAGGCGCATTGCAAGGCCGGCAGCCACTTTGGCACGACCATGTCATGCGCTGCCCGTTTGCTCCAAACGCCTTCGATCTATTGCCTCACGACACGCGCAAGATGTGTTTAAAAGATGACTAACCAGTTTGTCTCTGCGTCTCTGCTCCATGTCTGTTTGTGTTGCTTGAGCAACAGCGCCAAGGCAGCATGGGCAAGACAGGACGAGGGGATTCCGGGTGCGAGCGAACCGGCATGCTCTTCGAGTCCGTGCCTCGCCGAGCCAGGCACAGGGCCTGAGCCTTAGCAAGCTGCTGTGCTCATGAGAAAGAAAAACACGACAGAAATCGATGTCAGCCACTGCGTGTCCGCTCAGCCCGGCACAATCCGGGCATTGTGCGTTGAGTAGCCTTTTGTTGGTCCACGTTGTTGTGCACCTTGGCAATCCCAGCAAGTAGCTCACCCCATGATTTGGAAGAAGGCAAATACCAAGTGGTGGTATGCACAAAGGTGTTGTCAAATACCCTTCCCGCAAAACCAATCCAAGTCATGCATGACTGCATGCCGGCAATATGCCCTTTGTGTCTATGCCAGGCCCGCACCTGCCGGATGTACATAAAGAGCCGTCGCCATCTGCATTCATCGAGTACCTGCCAACTAGGAATGTGCCAAAATAGGAAAACCCAAAAAATATGTAGCGGTTGTCCTTCTGGTGTCACTTTAACCCAACCTCACAAATGGTCACAAACAAACAACGACAACCAATCTGGTGTCCAAAATCGTAGGCAGGTGTTTGCCAATGAACCCTGATGCAGCAACTGGCGTTGGCCATGTCGTTTGAAGACCCCAGCATCGCAGCATCCAGTGCGAACCGCCGCCTCCACAGAACGCATGTAGTCGTCATAATACACTCCAAAGAATTGGAGCACAAACCAGCGCCTCAGGCTCTCATTCACTGCACTCTCTCGCAACACAGTTTGGCAAACAGCTGGTCGTCAAAGTGCTGTTCGAGTCGCTACAAATTGCGCACATTGAAAAGAAAACTGAGGGCAAAGCCAGTGCTCATGCGATGAGGCTATCCTGAACGCACATGCAAAGCACACAGAAAGCCAAGCCACCAACACTGTCAACGCTTGATCAGCAGACTCGGCCTTCGGAAGAGGCAATCGAATGAGCAAGCCGTGGACAGTGATGTCACATCCAGAAAAGACCTCCAAAGGGCACCAGCTCACGTGCATTGGTAGAGGAAATCGTTGCGGCCCAACCAAGCGGTTCGTTTCGCCCCCTGAATCACATCGCCCTCACTTCGAACAGATGGCCGCGAAGCACACGTTCCGCGAGTGAGTGCCCGGCAGAACCAGTGACAGCATGTCTGCACGAAGCTCGGAGATAGACTCCGTGGGCCTGGCGAACTGACACTAGCATGCCTGCCCTCATTTAGACCTGACTTGACTTGGCTCGCAGGGACACACGCCCAAGTGAACATTCCCCTCACTGACCGACCCAAGCCTCAGCTGCCCCTCCATTGCTAAAACTCATGTTGCGCGCCGTGAATTGTGCAGTGGCGTGGCTGCCCGTGTGCAAATGGGGACGTGTCCTTCACAACTAGAGCAGATATTTTGCTCATGCAAAATCCGTTTGGAGACGATGCAACATGTTGTCCAAGCCGCACACGATAGGGGGACCCCCATAAAACACAAACTGCCGCAACAGGATGGGCACACAGGCCGACTTTCAAGCCACGTTCTGCCAGACGAAGATCCGCGGCTTGGGCCATGAAGAACAGCCAAACAAACGTTCCTGGCTACATACATTGGGTCAATGTGACGAGTGACGTTCCATCCAAATTGGCAACTGTTGAACAAACACACAAAAGCAGGCTCTTGTTCAAACCTAGCGAGCAATTGCACCACCAGAGCAATCCCTGCGTTGGCATCAAAACTGTGGTCGAATCAATGCCATTTGAAACAAAATGGTTGGGAGTCTAACTTGTTCCTCCTCATCGCGAAAAAGCTCACCAAACAAGAATTGTGCGACATTGGCAGAGCAACGCTGACAAATCGAGAAGATGTGTATATTAATTAGCAACTCATGCTGACTCACGTAGCCACGATATAAGGCAGGCGTAGCCATCGCAATAGCACTCCCACCCTTGGCTTCCAAACAAAGCGACGGGCAGCGACGGGAGTCAACATGTCCAGCTTCCAGCTGGAAGAAAGTGATTTGACACCAATACTCTCAGTGAAAAAACAGTCCCCTTCGAAGAGCGACGAAATCTGTCCGAGTGCCTGCTGTAGGATGCATGGTGGGGTGAAGAGTCTGGCAACTTGTTGCCATCAAAAGTGTGCCCTCTTCGATACAATGTCGGTGAATATCGGTGGGCTTCCGCTGAAAGCATGAAAAGTGAGCTTGAGCGACATCTGATTGTATGTTTGGCTCCTAGCTTCGCTAAGTTCTCCGACCAGACTTTACCTGAAAGAGTGGGCAGAGGGCAACTCTTGAGTCCAGCCCTGCGCTCAGCGACAGCTACCAGCTCAAAGTCCGGTCTACCAACACCTCATCCATCACAAGGTGAATAGATTCAGAAAAAGAGAAAGAAATGCTCACTCAGAAAAAAAGCCTACGGGCAAAAACGCGGCTTCCAAAGCCCTCGCCCTGGACGACGCCAACCAGAAGGATCTGGAACTCCAAACCTGCTCAAGTCCACAAGAGTCTCAGTCACATGATCCAGAAACGGCTCCCAAAAAAGGAAAAGCTGGTGAGAGAGAGAGAGAGAGAGAGAGAGAGAGAGAGAGAGAGAGAGAGAGAGAGAGAGAGAGAGAGAGAGAAGCGGAGACTGCAACAAAAGCTCCTGGGGCATTTGGGGGAGGGGACAGCAAGTCCCAACAGGTGGCCGTGAGGGGCTCAAGTCGAAGAGGTTGTGTCGCGGAATTGGACCTGGCCGGCTCTGCAGGTTGTGTTTTTCTGGCACCCACGAGGCAAAGAAGAGCTGGCCCCAGGTTGGATGCCCACCCTTCCACGTTTCGAGCTTTGCTTCGCCATTTTTGGCAGTTGGCAGAAATCCTGGCAGCAAGAGCGCAAGGGTCCGCCAACTGAAACAAGGCTGATCCGCGACAAACACAAAACAGGGACAGAAGCGAAAGGAACAGACCCCGGATGACCAGATCGAGCAGAAAACGCCAGAGAGGCACTGTGAATTGCCAGCAGCACTTTTGCACTTGTCAATGCAAAGAAGCGATTGAGGCCAGAACCAGATGGCCGCCGCTCGTCGACTTCCGCCGGCCAGAGTGCTTCCCCAGCCTTCAAAGGAATGGACTTGCTCAAGCAGGCAATCGCCCCTCCGAAGGGGTTGGCTGAGAGGGCAAGAGATGACTAGGAGCGCTGTGTGTTCCAGTTGAGTACTCAGATAGAAAGCTTTGCACTGATGGACGAGCAGCTTCCCAAGCACTTGGACGAAGCTCGGCGGTCTGCAACGACGCTGAGCACTGAGAGTTGCACTGCTGAGTACAGGCGCTGTCAGTCAAGTTGTTTGGAATGCTCACATCCTGGGCGCAGGATGCTCCGAGTGCGGTGAAGATCGCCTGGAATGTCACAAATCAAATTGGTTTTGAGTTATGCAGGTTGCTTTGGAGAGACTACCTCCCAGGGCAAAAAAGCAAGGCTCTCATGTGGAGAAGGGCCCTGTTGAATCCTAAATTCCCAACACAAGAGATTGAGCTTAGCGCCGGGCGCCCTCCAGAAATGGGGGTCGGCGACGTAGATAAGTATGCAGTCGAGTATGGTGCGGACAGGGATAACAAGGCCTTGCTTGTGCCGGAATGTCCTCCATCCTTGCGGCAACGCCTGCAGGCGAAGGGCGCCTCCGCGCGAAGGCCAGGAGCGGGATCGGACAGGCGACTCCATGTCTGATGTTGCGCCTTTATTGTATGCGTCCTGTGCGCAGAACATACAGCAACATATATATATATATATATTATATATATACATATCCACAAATTTGTGTTGTGTGTGTATCCACAAATATGTGTTTGATAAACGGTCGATGCCCAACGCCATTCCGAGCAACGATAAGACTGGCACAGAAACAGCAATCAGGGCAGACGCAGAATCAACGATAAAAAGACACAGCGAGCCACAGAGAGAGACAACCAAAGACTAAGGCAGGGGAAGAAAAAAAAAAAAAGGACGGAGGCGAAAAGAACAATGTGGCTCATTCACAAGGATGCGTCGCGGGAATTGGGAACAGGATCATTGCCCCAATGGCAATCTTGCGGATGGGGAGCTGCCAGGCTCAGGGCGTGCTGCTTGACATCTGAGACCATCAATTCTCGGCCGGTCAAGCGCGCTTCCGAGCTTGAGGATGTGACGCCCCTCATCACAAATGTGCCTGACCACTGATCGTTGGCTTGGGTCGGCCATTTGAGAGGCGGATGGCCCAGCAGAGGTGACTGCCGAGGCATCCTCGGAACGGGCGGAGACGGCGTTTTGCATTGAACCAACACTCTTGTATAGAGTGGGCATTTTTTATTTTTGCTTTTCGTCCCTCATCTTTCCTGCTCTAATCCTTCCCTTTTCCTTTCCTAGGTTTCTCATCCACCTTACCTATGTCCATTGCATCCGAGTCTAGAAGCCGTAGCTCATAGGCCTATGGCCTTGTCGGGATTGGCCCCCCAAAACAAAAAAATCATAGGCATAGTATTGGTTCTGGGGATGGCTGGTTGCTTTGTTTATGTTTGTTCACATTGTTTTATATTTTCACCTAACATATCTAGATAATTGTTTGGTGTATTTGTTTTACTATTTGTTCCGAAGATATAGACAAAAACATAACGATAAAATAAGTCAATACAATACAGAATACTACAAAGAACATAAACCTGAATTGTTAATCAAATCAAAGCAAAAAGGGGAAAGATAATATGTAGATTGTGTTGTTCATTGTAATGATATAATAAAGAAATATGCTGTGGGCAGACGTTAAAAGTGTAATAAAACTTGCGCTGAGCAAACATAATATATAAAACTTACGCAGCGCAATAACTATCTATCATAATATGATTGATAAAACGACAACCTTAACAAAGCTTTTATTTTGTAGAGCTAGTCATCTGCTGTAATAATGTGTCTTCTTCTTTTTATTTTGTTTGTTGCATTTTTTTGGGGGGGATATTGAAATGAAGAGGTTGTAAATTACTCATTGTATCCTAGATATAAATATATATATATATATATCAAATTCTGAGTTTAAAAAGAAAAAAGAAAAGAAAAACGAATAAGGCCAAATTAATTACCTCATTGACAAACAGTAAATAATGAATAAGGTTGCCAGTAGGTGCCTTATTGAAAATCAAAAAAATGAAGGAGAAAAAAAACTGAACAACTAATAAAACGAATACACCGAACAACTTGAAAATATGAAAAAATGCGGGAAACTTTAAAACAAAGCAACCAGCGATCCCCAGAACCAATACTATACCTATGCTTCTTCTTCTTCTTCTTCTTCTTTTTTGGGGGGGGTTGGGTTTGGTTGGGTTTTTGGTTGGGCTTTAATTGCTTTTATGGGGGTTTGGTTTGGTGTGAACTGGGTTTGATGGGGTGGGGCTGGGTCCTCCAACGGCCTAACACTCAAAACATGTGTTCATTTCGGTAGCGGTCCGTTGCGTCCAGGGGGGGGTTCGGGGAATCTGTCCTTCGGCATGGTTTGGATGTCCCATTTGGGCACAAGGTGGACAAGCAAGTCCAAGCAAGTCCGGGTCCACAAGCAAGTCGCGGGAAACGAAAGCTGTGCTCACAGAAATCCACCCCCGTCTGCCAGAACTACAAATTCCTCGCAACCTGTGTAGGTCACTCAAAATCTGAACCAGCCACCCCGTGGACTGAAGCACCTCCCTTTGACATACGGACTCTTGGTTCTCAGCAAGGTTGCAATAACATTGCAATCAAACACACACCCAAGCGCAACTTTTCCCCATCCTCAAACAACTGATCGCCTCACGACCCCATAACGCGCTAGCGCGGCTCAGCTGCAAAGGCCTCCGATGAGATGGCGGCAACTCGCCTGCACGGATCTGCACGGATATGTCAATTGGGTGATTACATTTGGGTGTGTCGAAATAAGGGGGCCCTAAAACCGATGCTTTTCGTTTTGGCTTCCCTTTGAACCGACCTGAAAATGGTTGACTTAAAAGACAAGCAAAGGACCCAAGGGGAAATCCCCGCAAAAGTCCGAGTGCTGGAACTTGGGGAATGAGCACTTTGGTTGACTTTAAAGACAACCCCCCAAATCAAGAAGAGAAAGATCCCAACAAAGGAAGCCACCCGGGCCTCAGCTCCAGCTCCGCGGCAGCCTGGTTTTCCGCCGGGGCCTCGATCCCCGAAACAGCGATGCGTTGGGGGAGAGGAGCAAAAAAAAAAGCGACTTATGCCTTGCGTGCTGCTTCTGGACTTGTTCATGGCATCTTAAACGACTCTTGGACACTTTACAAGTTTTGTCTTTTGGTTGGCTTCTTATGATGAATTGAAAGCCCGAAAAGGAAAAGGGGGGGAGATAGAGCTCCAATTCAAGTTAGTAATGGAAACAGGATCCAACCCATTTTGAGGCCCCTTCACGCATCACCGATTCGTAGGTAACCATCCATGGGGTCCATGGGGTCCATGGGGTCCATGGGGCATTTCCCTATGCCCAAGAAGAGAAGAACGCTGTAAGATCCGGGCCATTGGCAACTGGGGTGGAAGTCAACTTCTGGCAGCTGGTGTCTTCATTTGTTTGGCGGGGAAAGTTCGGCGTCCCTTCGTTTGGGGGGTGGCTGGGACCCTTTTTGGCGGGTCAAGGAACAACATTTGTGGCTGCCATTTGACGACAGCCCGCTTTTTGTCGCAAGGTGCATGCGTTGAGCCGACTGGCCTATGAGGCTGTTTGGGTCAGAACGAAGGCTTTCGGTAGACCAACAGTTGGCTTCAAGGGGTATCGATGCTTCTTGGAAAACTGCTGGCTTTTTCAGGGCATACCAGGGGTGATTTAGAACATGTCCTCGTGAAGCAGGTGGTTGGCCCACGTCCAATCTGAGGATCGGAACAGCTGGTGCAAGGGAAAGGAGGACTGCAGGGAGCTAGGGAGGACAGGCAAACCACGAAGACACAGTCCACCGTTGCCGCCAGCATGCCAAGACACAATGCTGAAAGTGTTCAGAGGTTCACCATGTTGAGATCCCCGGCAGGCCCCGGAGCTTCATTCCCATGTGGCAAGGATGTGCCTTCTTTTACCCGTTTTCCGGGGCAGTTTCTGAGCAAAGCTGTCGGGCCAGCACACGACGCGGCGAACTAAAACATATTGACCCCGCATGAGTAAACCCGTAGGGGGGGTTGTTCCCTCCAAACGAGGTATTTCTCAATCAAAATCAACGATGTAACGAGGGGTTCTACTTACATCCGGGGTCCACATGATGTACCCGGTGAAACGAACACGAATCGCTCACGCGTGGCTTTTGCGAGGGCCCCGGCATTTGCCTCTCGTGTAGGCCGCCACGACGAGCACGCTGGGGCCCAAAGCAAAAGCCAGGCACGCGAGCCAAAGGCTGGGCGCGAATCTGAAGCACGCCGCCTGATACTCGAACATCAGCCCCCCCGTCACGACCAAGATCGCCGCACCGAGCAAGGATTTCGAAACATCCAGGCACTGGCGGCGGCACGGGTGGCGCAGCGCGAATCCCACCCCAGAAATGCATGCGAAAGCCAAGGGGCCTAAGATCAGCCACCAAGTCAACATGCGGGCTAAGACTACCAGCGCGTAGACATACTCCCGCTGGAAGATCCATCCGGAAATGGCTCCGATAGTTGTCCAAAGCGTGGTGATGGCCACGCCATAGATCCAATGCAGTGGCAAGGCGAATCTCCCGAGTGCTTCGGTCAGAGCACAGGACACGTTGCCGCGCACCGACTCTTCAAAGGCCTCCAAGGAGCCAAACCATTCGAGCACGCAGCGCCGGATGACTTCCCGATCGCAGAGCAGGGGAGATCCATCCGGCTCCACATGGTTCACAGTGCAGCAGTAGCACTTGGTCTTCTCGAACTGGAAACTCGCAAGCTGCGCCTTCATTTTGTCCACCGAAAAATAGTAGCCGCGCGTCACTTTGGCTGCACTGGTAAAAATGAAGAGAAAGGATGCCCAAAATAGTGCTGGCCCCAAACCCAGGGTTCCAAAATCAACGAAGATGGACAAGCCGTTCACAGCAGCCATGCAAACAATGCCCGTGAGCGCGATCTGCGCCATGCAAGTGGGTCGGACCACCAAGCGTTGTGCCGGATTGTCCTTCTGACACTTCAGGAATGCTGCCAATTCGAAGACACACCAAAGACCTTGGACAAACTATAAGAAATGAGTCAAAACGAGGCAACACAACCAAAAGGCCGGTGTCATGTTCCGCTTAAAAGCAATTGCCGGCGCTTTCACTGCCATGCGCCAGACCAGTGCAAATGAAGCGCTTCAAAAACCACACCTGGACCTATTTATTTATTGCTGGAATTGCCCGGGCCGAATCAACTTGTTGCAACTCGGGAGCGACCAACACCTGCGCCTCAGCATAACTCAAAACAACCTGTGAAAAGGCAGGAAGTTTGAGCTGAGCCTCGCTCCACATAAGTGGCATCCCAAAGGACCAGCATCTGCTTGGAGTTCTTCAAGAAGGCACCCATGCATAGGACCCCGAGCGCCTTCTGCTCTGGGTCACTCTGGTGGATGCAGAGCCGGTCCACGAAAATCGAACTACGGGGCCTCCAGAGCAGCCAGACGCCCACGCAGATTGGGAACGCGCAAAACAGGCCCCAGGGAGAGTAGACGAAGGTTTCGCCCTCTTCCCCCCAGGTCAGGGGCTTCTCAGGGCCGGGCAAGAAGCCCAGGCTGGAGAACGCAAACATCAGCGCTGCGAGCAGTGAGGAGATCAGCAAAGCAGGGAGACCGTTGTAGAAGAGCAGCAGCACCAGGACTTTGTTCCAAGCGCTGCCATGCCAGGAGTGGCTCCAAAATGTGTCAATCTTCTCAACTGGATGGCTGAGCTCAAAGCCATGGATGTTTTCGGAGTACAGGAGTTGCCCGAAGCACTGCAAGGCACACCAAGGGGAGGTGGCTCTTAACAGCTCCGGGCTCGCCACTCGAAAAGTTGAGATCCAATCCGCGACCCGAGTCGTCATGCTCCGCCGCCACTCCGCCCGCTCATCGCCTTGGTCGTCTTCGAAGGAATGTTGACACGGCGACTCGGGCGGTATGCGTGCAGGTGAAACGGCATCCATTGGCCTTGAGCCATCTAGTGGCGCCACGCACAAAAGATCAGCTGATTGAAAACGAAGTCTCGGTTGCTTTCTGCTCCCCTGCTAAAAGTTTAACTTTTAGTGGTTGAATGGAAAACCCACTAGTTGGCAAAAAGTTCAAGTCCTAAAATCCAATCAAAATGCACCAAAGAAGACGTCCGCATCTCATGTCAGACCTGGGCCCCCGGCAGTCCAGGATGCCTGGCTGAAGGAGCTCGAACAAGGGAACAGAGGACCGACCTCGGAAACGGCGGTGAGCGCCTTCCGAGCGCGTCACGGCCTGGGTCCACAAGCCCACTGCCTCCTGTCTCGACTGTGAGACCAAAAGAGCGCAGGCCTCGGCTGAATCTTCCGTTTTCGACACCCAAAACAAAGGCTGCCACAAACAGATCCGCGGGCGCTTCCCAGATGGTGCATCGGGCTTTCTTTTGATTGTATCGGCGTCCACAGAAGGGTTCCAAAAGCAGATCAGCTCCGAGTCCCGCCTCAGTTCTCACCAAGCAGAGTGCACTGCGCAGGCCCCGGCGCACTGCCTGGCAATCGGGACGTGTGCCGAATCCCTTGGCTCTCGCGAGAGGTCTGAGCTCTTCGGCCTTCCCTTTTGTTCTTGGTTTGCTCATCCCACTCATCCCACCTGTGCTCTATGGAACCTGGCTGGCTCTTGTGTCCTGCTAAGAAACCTTGACCAAGTCATGGTGTAAAACTGTGAGGCGTCACCCGCAGCCCTTCCCCGGAACACGACGCCCTGACGCCCGGAAACGCCTCCGGGTCGGGTTGAAGTTGAAGTTTGTGGAGCACCGTGTCCGCCTCAGAGCCGAAAGAGGTGAGGAACTCTCGTTCCAACTTCCATCCTCCGGTCCCCTCCGGGTTTCGAGCCATGCAAGTCGTCCAGCCGCGCTGAAAAGTTCGGCCGGAGCTTGAGCAAGGTCCCGAGCACCACGCGTAACCAGCGACACCCAGTAAGACTAGCCATGGTGCCATGGCACCATTGGGCGCCATTTTCGCAAGCCTCATCCAGGCGGAGAAACGCTTCGCATACTTGCTGGGGGTTCTCCTTTGGATCCTGTGAAGGGGCAAGGTCCTGCAACCATCAAATACTACAAAGCTTGCTCTCAAGCATCTGATTGCGTGCCGGGCGTGCACAGGCTGACAACATACGGGTACTGCGTATATTTGTCAAAAAGGCTTATCACATCTTTGCACCGCAGGGGGCATACACGTTCTATGATGCTCAATGAATTCAGCTTCGTTAATTATGCCAACACACAAACGAAACAACTCATCCATGCGCCTTCCAGGTGTGCGGATTGGTTCCCCAATCAGGGGTACACCTTGGTGACAGGATGTTGCTCTTTGGATCCGGCCTGCCAAACATGGCATGGAAACAGGGTCCACAACCCCCCAATCAATTCAAAGTCTGGGCTCATGGAAAGCGTTACCCACGTTCATTTTGCCAACCTGCGGCTACGTGTGACGCACCCTTTTTCGCCTCGCCGGTGCCCGGGTCGGATCAGAGCGACAGAGCGATCTGTTTGATGCGCGCCACACATGTCCAATTTGCCTCATTGGTTCTGGGCAGCCACGTGGTGAAGTTTGAGCTCTAGTATAGGTATCGGGGACATGTCCCTTACCTTCCACCCGCAAGCCGCCACAACTGCCCATTTGTCCTCTTTAGGAGAAACGCAACATGCTGCTGATGCTATCTGCAATCCAGCCGGGACGATTGATGACACCATGCACTCACTTTGTCCAGGCACCTTCGGAAACTAACCGGGCCGCTGACAAACAATTTCGTTTTAAGAGCATGTTCAGGATTCAGTGGGATGCTGTGAAGACTGATTTTCCCCTTTGTCCTCTTGAAAAAACAGCCAAATCGCTAAGAAGTTTGCTGCCAAATCCACAAAATGGTGATGTTGGATGCAGCCAGCACCGAGTACTTGAGCATGTTCATGCCAACATACTGCGAAAGTTGGCACTCAGTGGCATGCTCTCGCTCTGACTGTGGCTTTCTGGGGCCCCCCAAGACCACACAGTTCACCCACAAACAAACCATATAAAAGGTGGAAACAAACATGACCACCGTGCAGAGTCACTGGGAACCGCACCTTGTGGAAAAAACCAAACCGCCCGAGAGCGGTTTGACGCCATCGGAAAACGGCACCCTGCGCCTTTTCTAAAGTCCGATCTCCAGGTCCAGTCCTTGGGCTTCGGAGCCCGAGACAAAGAACCTGTCTTTCCTGCCCCGCATGCTCCAAGTCAGGACCCATGGCTCCGAAGGGAATTCACCTATCGGAGGCTTCTGTTCGCAGCTTGAAACCTTTCCTCTGGTCTGGCGACAAATGCCAGAGATTCAGAGAAGATGAGTCTGATAAAGTCAAAGATTGGAAATTGATCTGATCTGATTTCTGCAAAGTGAGAAAATAGAGCTGTATGTCCCGAAGCTACAACTTCAAACCTCCCACTATTGGTCACTGCACCAGTCGGAGAGTTTTGGTCTTTGGAATCGTGGCCCGAACTGAAGATATGTTTGAACAAATCCATTGTTCCTCACATTTCCAAATGTGTGCTCCACGAGTTCGACCGGACCGTCGCCACGCCTCACGGCCCGTGTCACCGATGCTGCTGTTGAAAGGAGGTGGATCGTTGTGCTGCTCTTGAGCGCTTCTGCGATCGCCTGGCAGAGCGTCGAAGCCGACCCTGCAAATCCCACGGCTGGAAAGAACAAACACACCCAAGGTTCAGATTTCACTCGGGATTGGAGACTTCCTTCGGTGAGAAAACAAACACAATGATGACAATAGCATTACAAAGCCATGAAGAATAATGTTCGAAGAATAGAAACACATGCTGGAATTGTGTGTGTGTGTGTGTCTCCACTTTTCGACGGCAACCAAGAGAATGTCTAAAATCTGAGAGAAACGGTGCTTTGGTTGAAGGCTGGAAATGCCAAGTGGGAGGCACCCAAACCTTGAATAACAAAGTGGATAACCTTCGACAAATTGGGAACTGAAACTGAGCCTCAGGTCAAGTCAGAAGCTTGAGAAGCTTGCCAATTGAGATCTTTCGAGCCGATGAAGACCACAACCATTGATAGACTACCTGCAGGCCTTCCTTGTGCGCTTCCAATTGGTCAAGGCGGCGAGGAGGAGGCTTTGGAGCCAGAGACAGCGAGAGATGATGTGGTGAAGCTCAAGAATGGCATGCCTCGGCGTGTGGAGGAGAGGCTGCAGGCTATGAGCTCTTGAGCTACAACAAGGCGAAGACCCAGCCCAAGAAGCTGAACACCGGATGGAGATCTGCGTGAGTGCGGCGGATCGGGAGAGGATCAGCAAACTTGAGGTGGAGTTGGCGGCCCTCCAAACCTGGACCAGGAAACCACTAGTACCGGAGAAGGAAGGTGCATCTACGGGAGATTGAGCAGGTGTCTGCCGATGAGAAGTACCAGCCGTTGGCGGCGGATGAAGATTACGACCCACAAGAAGGTCCAGAACATGACCCGGGACACGACGGCGCTCGGATTTGTTCTGAGATGTTCTGAGTCTGCAGGTGCTTCCTCCGTGGGACCTCAAATATGGACAAGACCTCCGACAGGCTGAACACAGGTCCGAAGAACTGGTTGCTGTGGGAGAAGCGGCTTGGACTTTCTGCGGGTTGAACCATTCTCCTCTAAAAGTACGGGGGCTGAGACGGAGTGCCCTGTAACAGGTGGACAAGGCGCGGACTATTCAACCTGGACCTCTGCTAGTTCGGGATGAGGAGCCTGGACTGCCGTCTGCGGCGTGGCAGTTTGCCAGGGTGTCCTGAAGGCCTGTCTCAGGCCCAGGTCGGACTCCGGGCGTTGCAGTGTCCAAGACCCCCCTTTTTAGTGGTCATGTCGGTAAGACAATCTAAAGGGTCGCTTGAATTCATGGAGGACGAGGCGGAGTTGGCGCCGGGGGAGGAATGGCAGGGCTCCGAGGGCATCGGCTTCACTGAACAGGTGCCCATCAAACGGGCGGCAGTCTGCAAGAAGCTCCATCACAACCTGGATCCCCCGCCGAACGCTGACGATAACTTGCGGGTGGGCCAAGAGTTTGAGGTGCCTGACATGCAGTCGATGCTCAAGTCTCATCGGGGAGACCCTGGCGATGGACGTCATCCACTTGATCTGGCGCACCAACGCCGTGGGCTGCTGGCTTTGTCCCTGCGCGTGATCGGATTCGAGGGCAACAACGTCTGGCTGTTTGCTGCGCGCCAGGAAACATCTACGGCAGGCAGACAAGGTGATGCGCAACCCCTCCTGGAGTTCATCGAACACGTGGAGACGGGAGAGTAGCTTCAACTGGAAGCGGAGGAGGTTCCCTCAGCGCCGGAAGATGCGATCATGGATGAATGGGTGAAGAAGGCCGGTAGAGGTCGCTGGGCAGGCGGAGTTAGAATCCTGTTCACTGCTTCAAGCCAAGAGGGGACCAGTAGTAAAAAGGGGGAGGAACTCACAACTCGATCGGCCGAATCGCCCTGCTCCTTTTTTTATTAGGCGTCATTAGGCGCTATATTATTGCTTCTTAATGCTCCCCCGCTTTTAACATAAATATCATCAGCAAATAAATTACCCATTACATCAACAGTGCTTGTGTTAAAAGTCCATCCGGTAGAAATATTAACTGCTCCAACTATATTAGATTGAACGGCAGGATCTCCACAAATAAATCTAATTGAAGAATTGGCATCACTATTCCTCATATCAAAAGATGAAAAAGCACTAACATATCTATATAATTCACAATTTGTATCAATTGTTAATTTACCATCAGTATCAATATTAACATTATCACAATTAACAGCAGCATTCGTATAAATATTACCTAACACGTCAACAGGTTTATTAAAAATAGTTTTATTCACTAATCCATCACACATCATATATTGATTACTGGCATTAGTAATATCACCAACGCTAACAGCAACAAAATTAGGATGATGTATATAAAAACCTTCTGTTGCATCTGGTGTATATGTTTCTAAATATGGTTCTAGTCCATTTATTGAAGTATTGATATTATCAATTTTAGTTTTAATATCTGTTGAAAAATCATTATTTGTAAATAAATTACCTTTCATATAAACAGCACCTTCAAAATATGAAGTTCCGTGTGCTTGAGCAAAATTGTATGAAGTATGAACATTACCATTAATTGTAATTCTTGAAGCATTATTGGGTCTTCCAATAATAACATCTCCTGTATTCCATCCTAACCATAATCTATAAGGAGTAGCACCTGTTAGTCCTTGGTAAGAGTCTAACTGACATCCTCGTTTAAACTCGAGTCTTTGGTTACTAACTGCGTCCTGGATTCTAAATATTGGATTAGTATTATCTGTTAAACTAAGTATTAATGGAGAGTTTACTGTTTGTGCAGTTGTATTAACTTTGTCTAATTTTTGACTTATTACTGTATCTTGTGCGCTATCATTTGTAATTATTGAATTAATTGTATTTGTATTTCCTGTTATTAATCCACTTAATCCATCTGATTGTAAAACATAACGCGCATCTGAACCTGCTATATCTAAAATAGATGAACACGAAAATACACCCGATACTTGTAAATTACTTAGTATTGTAGTATTATGATTTAATATTATTTTATCATTTTGAAAAATTGAAGAATTATTAATTTCTACATCTCCAAAACCTCGCTGGTTTAAAAACATAGTTGAACCAGTCAAACTTCCATAAACATAACTATCAAAATAATTATTATACATTTCAAAGAAATTGTTATAATTTCCAAATTCTGCTATTTTGACAGTTGCAGTAGTTGTTATATTATGTATTAATGTATTATTTAATACTGATGTATTTAACTTTTCTGATAATAAATTATTAGTTGTTATTTTATTATAGTAATCTGTTTCATTAAATGAACCACCATTCTGTAAATCTGATATTGCTATAATATGTGAATTTACTGTGCTATTTAATCCTGTTATTAAATTAGAATTAGAACTAATATTATTAAAATTAGATGTTATAGTAGAATTTAAATTATTTATTAAATTAGAGTTAGAACTAATATTATTAAAATTTATATTAATTAATTTTGTATTTGATGAAATATTATTAAAATTAGATGTTATAGTGGAAGTTAAATTATTTATTAAATGTGAATTTGATGAAATATTATTAAAATTAGATGTCATAGTAGAATTTAAATTATTTATTAAATTTGTATTTGATGAAATATTATTAAAATTTGTATTTGAAGTTATTGTCAGATTACCTATTAAAAATGTATTTGATGAAACATTAACTAAATTACTTGCTATTGTTGCTGTATTATTCATAATAAAATAAGCATTTGAACTAATATTATTTGATAATACATTAACTTCTGTTTTGTTATATGATTGAGTTATATCATAAAAATTAGCGTCTATTTGTTGTTTGGTGTAAGTATCTACTTGGTCTGCTTTATTGTTGAGTAAATCAATTATATCTGATTGATTAGCGTATATGTTTCTAATGTTTGTCACCCCGCTTGTAGAATTGATTTCGCTAATTGTGTGCGCTACAACATTTTCAAAGTTTGTTAAATTTATTGAAGGCATTATATATTAATAGTAGAAAATGATAATATTTATTTATTTTTAATATTATCATTGTTACTATTTTTTAATCTAAAATCTGAACTCCGGCGTCTCTAATGGAAAGTATTTGCTCACTCACTAACGTTATATATATTGTATCTGGCATATTTGCTGTTACCATATTTCCAACAGGTTTCACACGAATTAGAAGTTGTTGCCCAGCTTTCGTGTTAATTCCAGTATATGAACTACCGGGAACCTTTTCGAAATTCATAGCAAAGATAAACTTATCAACACGGTAAGCAGAATATTCAATTGATAAATGGTGTTGATGGAACAATGGTAAATTTAATGCTTTCCGTAAGTAATAGAATGCTTGTGTTAATGAACGGCAAGGATACTCAGGATATAGTTTTGACCCTAATTGAAGTTGAAATTCTAAATCAAGGTCAGGATTGTAGTATCCACTGTCTTGATAATTCAAGTTATACATAGGGTGATAGAAGTTGTTGTATTCTTTCATAACGTGAGTATCGCCTACTCCACTTTTGTTGAAACTGATGAACGCGGCAACTAGTTTAGATACTGAACGAACAACAGTAGTGTTAATTGACGACGAACCATCGGGAACTTGATTAGATTGACAAATATAAGTATTATACGTAATAGGTAATTCTTTTGAATCGAGCAGGTGAGCAACATATTTATTATGGAGGTCGTTGTCCAAGCTAACCAAATCAGTTTGAAGGAATGCGTTACTAATTGAGAACTGCTCATTTGTATGAAGGCTTGAGTCCGCGTTACCACTTTCTGGAAACCTCGACCCGCCCGCTGTAACAACGCAATCGGTAAAATTTGAAACTAGTTCAAGTTCTAAAACAAGAGGACACGCTTTTAACGGGATATACTTAAATTGATTGAATAAACCAAGCATCGGTTTAAATCCTACAACCATTTTTCTTCTAAAACCGGGAATTGTGTAAGCGTCATACGCAGGACCAATATGACCCGATGCAGGCACTGCACGACGTGTGTTTAAATCATCATCATATCTATAACCAAAACTCTGGGCGTCTTCATTGTCTCTTGCTCCTTTTGACATCAGGCAACTCATCATATGATGATTTCGGTTGTAGTAATCAATGTCTTCAACTAGTTGATTACCAGCAATTAGTCTTACTCTTCTAAAAAAGGAATAAGCAGGAGATAAAGGTCTTAATCGTTTATTGTCTGACGTGTCAGTGTTTTCAACAGTGAAATAAACCATTACACTCTGTGGGTCTAACCAACTATTATATTCAGCATTTAACGCTATTTTCAACACACGCTGACCAGATGAAGGGGTGCAGGTATTACTCCCAGAAGGAAAAAACGAGACAGAACGCCTCTCATTTATATAACTTGCACCTTTATTTAATTTGAATGAGAGGTTGTCAATTAGAATATCTTCAGCACTAAAAGTTTCCATTACTATATATAATTTAATTTAGAAATAATTTAAACTAAATTGATAAATTTTTACATTCATTAATTTCTAAAACATATTTTATATATGTTTTACAAATTGATGAAATTGTAATTTCATTAATTTCCAAATCATAATTATGAATTATGATTTACAAATTGAATAATTTAGTGTAATCCTTTTGATTAGAATTATTATTATTTTTAAATATTTTCATTTTCTTTTTCTTAATCTTATCTTCAACTGGATTATTAGATTTTTCTTTCTCCATTACTAATTCTCTAATTTCATCATATGAACTTTTCTTATACTTTTTATTTTCATTCTTAATCATATCATCCGTTGTTTCATTGTCATATTTCTTATGTTGTATCATAACAATAATATGAAAATAGTTTTGCGTTTTTTCTTTTTACTATTTCATCAAGGTCTGATTGAGTGTGATTTCAATTGTTAGTGTTGTCATTGATGAGGACATAACCATTTATATATTTTGGTACAATCATATTATAAATTGAAGTAATCCAGTTATAATCAATATAGTCAGGTCTAACTCTGACACTCCTAATAATGAAACACCCGCACTGACATTTTACATGTGTTCGTTTATTATCTCTATTTAAATCCCTTAATCTTTCTACAAGTGTTAATGGTTTAAATTTTGTTTCACTTTCTGTCAAGTTTTCTTTTAACTGATTATACATATATAATACTATATAATTATTTATTTAATTATTTATTTATTTAATTAGTTAAAAAATTATAATATCTCATTTACTGGATAAATACTTCTTGAAACATCACGACCCGTGTCTCCGTATCCAGTTATGTAATCGTGGTTAGTAAATGGATTTAATGAACCAGTATAAACAGTTACAGCAGACCTATCTAAAATACTGAGAGGGTCTAAGATACTTCTAAAATTAATGTAATCATCGGTAATGTTAGACTTTCGCGATATAAACGGAGCACCGTAAGTGGTTAAAGTTAATTCTCTTTCGGGATAATCTTTTGTTATCTGTGCCCCTACACTTGAACCGAGACTATGTGTTATAAGATGTTTAACTTCATTGTTTTCATCCAATGCTGTTGATGTGTCTTTATATCGTTGTGAATATTTTGTCATTTTAAAGGGAAGTCCTACATCTGCCAGAATGTCACTAACAGCACCTCCAAACGTTCCTTTTCCAAATGTTCCGCTTACATACATTTTATCACCATCAATATAAAAACCTTTACCATTGCCATATGCTCTACTCAACCCTTGTGCATCAGTTAAATTAGAATTAGGATAAAAATCGTTTAATATTTTGTCAGTTTGTTTCATAACATCAGTTATTTTAGTTGTTTTTTTATAAGGTTGATAATGTTTAATTTTCCCATGCTTCATTTCATATATTAACTTTTTATTATTAATCATATAAATAAAGATATAAATTAATTTCTCAATTAATTAATAATGCTTACATATAAGAAGGTCTATATTGACAGTGCTCATAGGATTAGTGGCACATCATCAAATTTCAAAGTTGAATTACCAGAAACATTACAAACGGACAACGGAGTTCATTGCTACATTCACGAAGTAACATTGCCTAACTCTTGGTATTCAATACAGTCAGGATTAAATAATATACTATACTTTTATTCTTCTCCGTTAGTTCCAGATGAAGATAATACTAATGTCCATTATTTAGCGTTACAATTGGACGAAGGAGTATATACTGGCACAGAACTAGCGACAGAATTAAAGGCAAAAATAAATGGTATTGTTGATAATGCTAATTTCTCAAATACTCATGAAATTTCTTACAGTGTAAAAACTAATAAAATAACAATTTATTCAAACTATGCTGATAGAAAGTTCGCTGTATTAACTGATGAACAAATGAAACTAACATATGCAGATTATATATGGAATGGAAGTTTTAATGCTAATAACTTACAATCTGTTAATGAAGTTTTGGGAAATTATCAAATAGCAGTTTATCAATATAATAATCCTTATGTTTCTGGTTTCGTTAATCTTCAACCCATTAGAAATATTTATATTCATTCTTCTCAATTGTCTAATTATAATCAAGTAAATTTAAGAACCGGTGATAGCACAGTTGTTAAGAAAGTGCCAGTCACAGCACCACATGCGGGAATTGTCTTTGATTCAGAATTAAACCCTCTTGATTACTTGGATGTGTCAAATAGAAGCTTTAAACAATTAGATTTTTGGATTAGTAATTCATTAGGAAATGAAATTAATTTAAATGGGGTAAATGTATCCCTGTCATTATTGTTTGTGAAAAGCGATATTATTTAAATATTTTCTTTTATTTTTCCATATAGAAAATATATAGAATATATTATATGTCAAGTATTGAGGTAGTAGATATTAATAATGAAACTAAAACAGAAGAAGCACCTATTAATAATGAAGTTGTTGAACAAAATGAAACAGTTAATGAAGAACCAACGCCAGCAGAAGTTAAACCAGAAGAAGTCATTCCTGAACCAAAAGCGAAAGCAAAAGAATTACCAAGAACTAAAAAAGAAGTTGAATTAGTAGAATGTGAACAATGCTCTAAAAAGATGACATTGAAAAGTTTGAGACACTCACATCCTAAAAATTGTAAAGGGGCAAAAACCGAGATGCTCCCAGTCAATCCACAAAAGAATATTAGAAAGATACAACCAGAAGTAAAAGAAGAAATTAAGAATGAGATTAAACAAGAAGTGATTAAAGAAACTATTAAGAAACCCACGGCAACAGAACTATTAAGCCAACATTATGAAGAACTTAAACAAAAGAAAAAACAAGATAAACAAGAAAAAATAAACAAATTATCTTCATCAATGTTTTAAATAATAATCTAATTATATTATATATTAATCATGCTTATGAGAAGTCATAGAAATGTAGAATTTAAAAGGGCACCACAAGTTGAAAGAGTATATGATACTAATGACTTATGGGGCGTTGCTTCAAGAATGAATTATTTTAAACAAATGAAAGATAATATAGAAGCAAAACAAACACAAGGAGCATTGATAAAATACAGAAACGATTTAGCAGAAAGCAACAGAACGGAAAGTTATAGAAAGGAATTAGACAGAATAAGAAAAATATTGGAAAACTCACGCTCACCCGATGGAATACAAACAACAGAACAACTAAATGCAAGAAAGAAACATTTAGAAGAAATGATTAAGAATATTTCAGATTAACTTATTTATTATTTAGATAAATAAATTATCTAAATAATACATATAATATGATTAAATCAATAAATAGATTGAATACAGTAGGACCAGTAAAAGTAGGTTCGTTAAAATCACAATTACATTTGAGACCTTCTTATGACGAGTTGTTAAAAGAAACATTAGTAGAAGATGAGAATAGACCATCAATTGAAAATGTGATAGACAGAAGGGCGACAAGATACAGATTAAATCAATATGGTAGTCAGTTTGATATTAAAGATGCTTTGGATATTCAAAAGAAAGAAGAATTGAGCAGAAGAGAAGAAGTTAAGAAGGAAGCATCGGTAGGTAGAGGAATATTTGGCGAAATTGGCGATACATTCAAACAACAAATGGCATTTGTAGACGAAAGGTTAATGGAAGTGAACAGACAGAAAGAAGAACTTGAAGAAAGAATGAGACTTATGTTTGGACAACACGATGAAATGGCAAGCGCTGTATCAAGACAATCAATACCAGAAGGTGTGAAAGTCCATTCAATGGCGTCAAATCAAGAAGAAGGAGAAGAAGAAGAACCAGAAGACGACCCTATTGTTGATGAAGAAGAGAAGAAAAAGGGTAAAGACGACGATGATGACCTAAGTAAAGTTGAAGATTTCATAGATGAAATCAGAGGAAATACACCCTTATATTTAGCAAATGTTCCAATGGAAATGAAACGCATCATTGATAAAATATATAATGTCGGATTAATGAAAGATGATATATACATAGAATTCAACAACTTAATTAGCGAATTGATTGAAAGTGAAACCAACGTTAAAAACAGGAAAACAAAACCAAATTGATAGATTTTTACAAAAAGCATGTATATAATAAGTGTATGAAAGAAGAAAAGGCATCTTCATCGGGTCAAACACGTGATTAACAATAATTAATCTATAATATTTACTAATGAGTAATACTAAATATTATGGATTGAGAAGAAGGAAAACCTTTGATGAAATGCTTAAAGAAGCGATGACACACAGACTGATAATAACAACCATCCCAGAAAACGGAGAGTAGATTTATTAATGAATGAAGTTGATTTTGACGAATTTGATTTAACGAATTATGGCATTAACAAGAAATATATGAGTTTAAACAATAATAAATATGATACTGATATGTTCCCGGTAATGACACTTGACAAAGCAACACAGGTTCCTATCAGAGAGGTCAAAGAAACACAAACAGACCTACCAAATGATAAAGAAACACAAACTGATGACATTGATTATACAGGATTGATTTCAGACGGATTTTCAAAGAGTTTTAAAAGTAATCTTAAGAATAGGGCAGAGGCAGAAGCACAAGCATCCTTATTCAAACCTATTCAAGATGATGATGATGCTGATGAACCAGATGATGACGACGATGATGATAATGGAAACAAAAAGAAAAGTTTAAACCTGATTAGGATTATAGAATTTATGTTAAGGTCAGGTTTTAGTGTAGCAGACATAATAATACATATAAGTTATCAAACTACATTAACTACTCTACAAATTACTGAATTGACAGCATACATTATAGGAAATTCACTAATTACAACTTTTGATAATACTAATGGTATTATGAATTGGTTAAGTAATAATACTGATGAAGAAGTTGAGTTAAACACTTCTCCCCCTGTTAGCGTTAATAGTTCTCCACCTATCACTGTTAATAGTTCTTCAACACATACTGTTAATTCAACGTCGTCAGAAGAAAATGCTAATTACGAAATAGCACCGCCGACCGACATTCCTATTCCTACTGATGCTGAAACCGATGAAGAAGATAAGGATAAAGATAAGAATAAAGAAAAGCAAAATCTAAAATAAACAAAAATGAAAGAAATAGAGTTAAAACCATCATGAAAATAAAATCATATTTTAAAATACTTACTTTAAAATATCATTTTTCAGGGGTAGAAACTAGGATCAAATTATTGCCTTTGTATTTTCTGTTGTAGTCATTTTTAGGAGGTTTTTTAGGAGGTCCTCTTCCTTTTTTCTATGATACCTTTGTCGGTCAAGTGCCCTTTTTCTTTCAAGAAATTCAGGGTCTTCTACCTTTTTCTTCTTATAATATAATCTGGTGAATAACGCCATCTGTTCCTTAATCTCATCAATTGTCAAGTCATCAATATTTTAGTGCTCATTTTTATCTTAATATATTATGGTAATATTTCTTTAAGTATATTAAGGCAAAATATGAATTAATATAAATTCAATAAGGCGAATAAAAGAGTAATAAGAAAGACACTTAAGGACATATTAACTATTATTAATATATAGACTAATTTATGACAAAAAAACGTATAGATACAAACATTCAAGACCTAAAAAACACAAGAGACAGGAAAAGGGGCAGTATTACCGCTCAAACCCTACAGAAAGTCAATACCATCATTGATTTTTATGAAGACCGCAAAATTGTTCAATTTGACACGGCAAACAAATTAATCAATGGCATCATTGCAACAAACGACAAGGAATTGAAGAAAGGACTGAAGCAATATGAAAAGGCAGTTGCCAAATACCAAAACATAGCACCCATAGGCGAGAGAATGAAACCAACAACTGAAAAGGCAGTCAGAGGCAAGAAACTAGCAACAATCAGGAGAAGAATTAATGAAAAAACACCCTTACGAAGAATTCAACTGATGTATAGAGATAACATAACGAAGGACAGAAAAACGATTGTTATTAAATATATTCTTTTTACTAAAGACGAAGGACGCGCTACAAAATCCGGCTTTTTAACATTGAAAGGTATTAAATACTACCCGTTGCTATATCCTAACGTTAAAAGGGCAGGCAACGTAAAAGCACAGTGGGAGTTTATTACTAATGCTGTTAATGTTAAAATTACAAAGCATTTTGATAAACATAAGTTTCATAAACTGGTGGCAGTGATGAGAAGCGACCCAGCGTTTAAGAGTTTTACAGATGGCGAGGTTTATAACTACCTTGATTGCATCAAAATAGAAAGCGCCGACTTAGTTGATGAGGACGCAGTAGATTATGATATTTTTGATGAACTCACCGACGCTAAACATAACATAAGTATTCATCATAGATACATTCAAACCGACTTGAACCCTGACTGCTTAACATTGAAGGAAGCAATAAAAAAAGGTGAGCATATTGAAAATGAGTGCTGGATTAATACGTTGATGGAACACTACGCGGACACGCTAATGAGGCACAAAAGAACCAAAAAGAAGAATTTAACCAGAGAGAGGATATTACAAATCATCAACAAAAGCGATGAAAACTTCAAAAAGCACGGTGCTTCAATCATGCAAATGGATGCTGTGTTTAAACAGTTTGACATCAAAGCAAGAATTTATGACATTGACAGCAATTTGATTTACAAGCATGACCCAAAAGACTTCTACAGCAAAAAAATGATTACTTTTAACGGTTTAGTAAAGAACAGTCATATTTACACATTGAACCACGACATGAAAAATCTTAAAGCAAACCCGAATGTAGAAGACGTCCATAAGCTTAAAATCCATAGCAATTATTACATCAGTAGCAGGGAGACACCCATCAAATATAAGATGACTGACATATTAAAACTCAATGAGGAAGATGAATACAAGTTGATATTGAAAGACAATGATTTAGACAAGGCAGTTTTTGAACTCAAGCAGATAGGATATGAACCACAAATAGGATACACTGCAGGTAGGACAACTGAAGTCAAAATGGATTTTACGCATCAAATAGGAAAGAAGCAAAAGAAAGTTTATTATTCAATAGTAAACCAGAATATTGACAGAGACAGAATTGATGAGGACATCGCAGTTGACGAAGAAGAGGTATATAATAACATCAGTGAAGAAATGTTTTAAATTTAACAGAAAATTGTTGTGCGAAAACTACAAGAGTTATTATAATGAAGTTGATGTCCAGATTTTGGATGAATGCAGAACAGTCGTAGCGCACGGCATGATGAGAAGCAATGTAGGTAAGGAAGTAGAAATCGATGAAAGATGTAGCATTGACACATGTAAAGCATTTACACATCAAGGAAGCAAGATTAATTATATCCCGGTTTTTAAAGAGTTTGATGTGTGGAAACCTTACGATCACACTTGCGATTTCAACAGATTTAACAATTACACACTGTATTATGTTCAAGCAAATCAGGGCAACATCTTTTTTAACAAAAAATTTAATCTGGTGTATGGTAAATACTTAAAAGAATTGGTTAAACGAGGCGTTGTGATGAAAATACTATGCTATAAAACACCGTCGCAAGTGTTGAATGTAAAATACAAGAAAGCGATAAGCGAATTGTTTAAATCAAACATCAGTCCTGACGAGGAGCAAAACAACAAAATCAAGAAGACAATAGCAAATATTACTTTTGGACTAATGGAAAAATCATATAACAGAACGTCAGTGAGTAGGATCTTTGACAATGTAGGGCATGCTTTACATCATCAAAGAACCCATGGAGGCAGACTGTATGTTTTGGATGATGAAGAATATGAGTGTTTTAATAAATGGCAACGATTAAACGATGATGAGTGGAGTATTGAACTCTCCGAAGATGAGAGACCATACTTCCAACATGTAAATGGTAGTATGACATTTCCTGAATTTGGTATCGATTGCAAAGTTGAAGACGGCAAGACTTATTACAGCGAACGGGGTGAGAAATATAGGGAAACTGAAAAGATAAGTAGACTGCCAAATATTATGCTGTTTGTCTTACCGACCAAAGAAAACTAATGAACGGATTTAGGTATATTAAAGAATTATTATTACAAGGTCATAATTTTAACATGTATGAAACTTTTGAAAAACTGAAAGCAAATAGTATTAAAGTTTATGCGGTGAAAACCGATGCCTTTCATATCGCAAAGAAAGATGTAAGGAAGGCAAAGAAGTTGTTAGATTTTCATAATGATATTGGAGGTTGGAGAGTAGAAAATAATAAAGTCTATGAACTGGAAACTGACTACAATTGGAAATTTAATGAGTTAGTAAAAATACAAACTTTTCAGAATGAAACAATACCAATTGAAGATGAGTGGGATGTTGAAAGCATCTGTAATAAGATTATTGAAAAAAGAAGAGTTATGATTAGAGCAAAATGTGCTGGGAGCGGTAAAAGTTTTATATGGAAAGTTTAGGTCACAATACACTTTTTGTAGTGCCTCAAAATATGTTAAAACAAGAGATTGAATGCGAAGCGGTGACAGTAAATACATTCTTTAGTATTCCAGTTGATAAAGGGGATGACCTACCAAAGTTTGATTATTCAGATTTTGATTGTATAGTGTTTGATGAGATTTATATGTCCAGTCCTTACATATTGAACAAAATAAGGGTGTTTGCAAACACAATCCTGACATCGTAATTATAGGTGCCGGTGATGTCAAGCAACTGCCACCGATTGAACCTTTCACTAATACTCAAAATGCAGGCGAATACATTGACAAATGTATTGACATTATTTTTAAATATAATATATTTTTAAAGATATGTAAGCGAGTAGGTGGTAAGGATACAGAAGAAGGAGAAAGAAACAGAAAGAAACTGAATGAAATCTATGATGACTTTTGGGTAAAAATGATGGCAGTTGAAGAATGGATAGTTAAGCATTTCAAATTTACTAAAGATGTTATGAATAGTGAAAACAACATAGCATATACAAATATTAGATGTGAGGCAGTATCCAATGAGATTAGAAAAAGATTAGGTAAAACATGCAAATATGAAATTGGAGAAATCTTAATATGCAGACTTTACAAAAAGGACAAGGAAGGAAAACTGAATGTTAATATTAGGTGGAAGGTTGTTAATAACGAAGGATACAAGATAACAATACAAGATATTAAGGATACAGAGAACATTAGAACACTTGACATTGATATTGTAGATAAGCATTTTAGATATGCCTACTGTGCTACCACTCATAGCAGACAGGGGACATCAATCAGTGATAATATGACCATTCACGAATGGAACAAAGATTATTTAGTTTGTAGGGAATGGTTGTGGACGAGTATCACACGAGCGAGGGATTTTAACAATGTCTATTTTTACAAGAACAAAGAGGGAGATGAAGATATGTTTAAGAGTTTGGTAATCAACTATTTTAAAAACAAAGTTGAAGGATATAAACAGCAAGATAGAGTAGCAAAAAGAGAAATAGACGAAGAGCAATACATTGACGAAAACTGGTGCTTAAAATACTTCAAATCCTGTTGCCAAAACTGCGGAATTAAATTTAATCTAGATACAAGAGGAGGAAAAATAAGTTCTAACTTCACTGCTCAACGTTGTGATAATGAGTTATGCCACACAGTTGAAAACTGCACCGCCTTCTGTGTCTATTGCAATTGCAGCGCGTCATGAATAATTTTGAAAATGAGTTTTTCAAAATTATTTTATTAACTTAATTAATGAGTTCAACACAAGAAATTATTAAGAGTGTATATTATGATAGAAGCGGTTATGGTTCAAAACAAACAACCCTCAAGGATGCTAAGCAAAAAGATAGTAGTATTACAATAAACGATATTAATGAATTCTTTAGTAAGAATGTAGAAGAAAAAAGAAAGATGAGAGGTGAAAATAGTTTTATTGCTCCGCATAGTTTCTGGGAATTTCAAGTTGATATGTTTTTCATTTCTAAAAATGATTTGGAAAATCAAACATTTAGAATTGGAATGATATGCATTGATATTTTTTAGCAAATATATGCATATCGTGCCAATTAAATCCAAGACACCGCCAGACATTTTAGCAGGAATGATGGAGAATATCAATAAGATGGGTGGCAAACCGAAATTAATTTATACCGACGAGGAAGGCAGTTTTTTTAATCAATCAGTATTAGATTATTTGAAGGAGGAGAAAATTGAATTACATAGAACTAGAGGTCATCCAGCATTTGCGGAGCGTGGAATTCAGACTTTTAAAGATCAACTGTTTAAACGAGTTGAAGCGGACAAGAAAAATGGAAAGCAGAATATCCAATGGACGGATTATATTTTTGAAATATTATTAACTTACAATAATAAGAATATTCATTCCGCAACTAAATTTACACCGAAGGACGCAAGAATGAAAAAGAATGAATTTGAAGTAAAAATGAATATTACAATGCAAGCAAAGAAAACTAGAATGTATCCAGAATTAGACGTAGGAAGTAATGTAAAAATAATGAGGAAGAAAGGCATAAGCGAAAAGGCACATACCAGTCATTGGATAAAAGAAGTATTTAAAGTAAAATCAATTGATAGTAAATTAGGACAATCTTACTTTCATTTGGAAGGAAAAACTAATCCTTATTTGAGACACGAATTATTAAAAGTTTAATATTAAACGAAATACAGTTAAAGAAAAAACGCCTTATAATATTAGTGAAATGTTGTTTAACTATAACAAGTGCGAATGCTGTAAATGCAAAATGAATAATTTGAGTTTAACCTTACATCATATACTACCGGCAAATGTATGTAATAAAATAAGTGAAAATAATGTATATTGCAATCAATGCTGTATAACAAGAGACCTTGAAAAGTTTTTTCTTGAAGAACATAAGGATAAGGGATATACAAAGTTTCAATTACAATTAAAATTCTTTATGCGACACCAAGCAAGATTTCCTATACACTTTTACCAGAAGATTTCCAGAAAGTCATTTGAAAATGAAATTGATGAATTCTTTAGTAATATAGATTTAATTAGGAGGTTTGGAGGAATAAACGCAATTAAACCATATAAAGCATTTGTCAAAAAATGCCGTTATTTGTTTGAATGGATTGACTGGCATTTATTAGACAAAGATAAAATAAACGAAGTCTTGAACGAATTTAGAGCAACTAAATAAAGTATATGGTATTGCTACAACACTAAATATAAAGTATGTCTATTGTTGTATTTATTCTTTTGGGAATATATTTATTCAATAATAGGAAAAAACAATATCAAATATATAGACATTGGTGATGTAGATAAATATGTAGATTACATATTTGAAGACATATTGCCTGACCATTATTTTAATCCATAAACCTTACAATAAAAAAACATTGTAAGATTTATGATTTCAAAATGACTTGAAGAAATAATAACTTAATATATTATAGTGAAATGAGTGATACAGTCGGTATCAATGCTAAAAATATATTGAAAAACAAGTTTATGAGTTATAAATGTAAAGACTGTGAAATGCTCAAATTACCAATTGAACGGGGTTTTGCAAATGGCGTTTGTAATAATATTTGTCAATATATGATATGCAATAATTGCAATAGAATTATATATAAAAAAAAAATGATGATATGAATAACAAAGATATTGATATTATACATAATGAAACTCTTGATGATGATTTAGAAATATTTGTGTTTATTGAAATGAATAATTTCTTAACTATAGAAGGGTTTGATCATTTATTAGAATGTGACGACGAAGGATAAAATAATGAATTTATTTTTAAGTACTATTGTATGGTAAAAAGATTATACAATATGTCTTTTAATATTAAACGTTTAAACTATGTTGTATTGTTTAATTTTTTAAATGAGTTTTTAAATGATGAGTATAGAATTGACGAACTTAGATATACAATAACACATGCAATTAGAACAATGGGGTTGTTTAGAACAAAAATAGGAAGTAATATTTATAATGAAACAATGTGTGATAAAATAATAGAAAGACTCAAATTAATAATTTAGTTTTAGGCAAAATAGTCCTAAAGAAAAAAACACCTTATATTAATAGTGAAGAAATGAGCGGTATTGAAATCAATAAGTATATTAATAAGAAATGCTATGACTGTTGCCACTTCAAAAAAGAAAATATGGAATTGTATAAATTAAACTTACCTAATGGAATAATAAATAATATTATTGATTATGCTTTGGGTGAAGAAGATTTATGTAAAAATTGTAAAACCTGGAGAGATAACCAAGCTATAATCAGTTGTGTGTTGAGAATAAAAGGAAGACATAATAGAAATGTAGAAGATGACATTTTGATATTTTTAATTGTGTATGAAAGACCACCTTATAGTTATGGTAGAGCATTTCTGAAAATCAGTAAGAAAAAATATGAAATGATTGCAGGTATATTATGGATGTTGGCTTATCATAAAAGGGAAGGGTTTGATGTAAAAGAAGACATTAAAACATATATTGAAAGAAAAAAGTTTAATGTCAAAAACTCAGTTAGAGATATTAATATTATTTTTAAAATGATGCATGAAAGGGGTAAGATGTATCAACAATTTAATAGTCACCAATTAAATTATTATCCTGAACTTAAACTATAAATTAACCCATAAACCTTACAATAAAAAACATTGTAAGATTTATGTGTTGAAATTATAGGGATTTTATATTTTGGGATTTTGGAAAAATATATATTGGGAATTTGGGATTTTGGAAAAATATATTTTGGGAATTTGGAAAAATATATTTTGGGATTTTGGGAATTTGGGATTTAGGTGGTAAAATTGGTTGAGGTGGCGTGCCCCAGTTGGTTAATATGGTTGAAGTGGTTGACTGAGGGGATTTTATCTGAACTGGGGCATGCCCTTTGGTAGGTATAAATCCCCATGCAAATGATGTCCACTGAAGAGCTCCTCAATTGAAATCAACACCCAAATGGCAAATTGTTGTTTTTGTTATCGCCGTTTATCGTTTAGCCAACGACGCACATGATGTTCAACACCTGTTTGGAGCCACATGGACACAGGGATAGGCTGGAAACCCCATTCCAAAAGCCCTAAGTTTGGAAAATGTATCTTCCTTTGAATCCCAGTGGCCTTTGGTGAATTCCGCCAAAGGATGCGACCCACTTGGCCTTTTTCGCTCACATCCAATTCGGCCTCTCCATGATGACGTACTCAAAGGCAGCCACGAAGCGCCTACTGCCGAACCACGCTCCGCGAGCCCCACGGCTCCCTGTTCGTTCGGCTCCAACAAGCACCGCCCGGCCTCCACACGTCTGGCTGGATGCTGAGCTCGTTCCTCTTCACGCATCGGTGGATGTCATAAGCCAACTGGCCGCTACCTGAGGCATGTCACTTCCCAAAACGATCTCAAAAAACCGGGACCAAAATGGCACCCTTGGCAAATGAAACCAAAATAAACGCTGCGTAACCTAGCTCTTTAATTTTGAGCCACACCCTTTGCTTTGCCAATGCCGGTTGGATCTCTATTTTGGAAAAACGCAAAGAAACCCTTTGTACCTGTCTTGACCGTTTCATTTCTCAGTCATGTGCTTTGATTGCATCCGCGGACTCTTCATCATGCTTTGGTAGGACACAACTCGGAACTACACATCTTCCCAACAATCGCTTCGGAAGCTTGATCGGGTTCCTCCATGGTTTCTCAATCTCGCCTGTTTCCTTCCTACTGGAAACCTTGCCCAATCCTGCCTTGCTAACCGGCCGTCTCATGAAAACTAGGGACCAAGAAACAACATAAGTCTATCCACATGTCAATGTGGGTCAAATTGACAGGCCCGCAGCAGAAAAAAGGGGCTACTCATGGTGACCGCCTGCATCCTCTGACCATCTCAGGGCCATGGAGGAATGGAGGGCTGAAAGCTGCATTCATGTGCGATTGATTGCCAAGTCGCCTGCGCCCATTTCAACAACTCGGAATGGCGCTCTCTCCTCCATGTGGAGCCACATGATGAAGACCTTGGAGCAAGCATTGCCGACTCAAACAACACGTTGAGCCTCCATTCGGCATCCGCAGTCTTAGCAACTTGTTTGACACACCAGCCACAAAAACTCCAACGGCCAAATGCCCCAGTTCCCCATTGTTTCCCCCCGCATCCGCCGAGCTGCAAGGCGGCACAACACGCGGCCGAAGTGCGGGGAGAGTGCCATGGGATAGGTCGTGAAGTGAGCGAACTCCTAGGCCACTGCCATGGCCAAAATTCCGGCAATGCTGGATCACGGTGTTCTCCTTAAGTGCGACCAACGAAATTGCTGGTCTCATTGATAAGTTGAAAAGGGGTTGATGACCATCCCTGACCACAAGCAAAAGGGTGCTTTGACCAGACAGTGCAGGACTCAGGATCAGCATACTCCAACACAGGTGCAGGCAACAGTATGCAGCGCAAAAAATCAACGACAAGGGGACGCACCATTTGAACTGTCTTCCAGCCGATCAAATTCGCTGCGGGCCTGCGTGCTCTTGCCATCGCTTTGGCCAAGGACGCGTCCCGTGGAGTAGTAGCCAAAGTCGCTGCCATACCTCCCCCAATAAGCTTTCAAAAGCTCCCACAAGCCCCCATAGAGCCTACGGCTCCAGCTCATGTTGTGCTGGTCTCAATCTGTGACCATGCCCGAGGGTCGCCCGTCTCTCTCCCTCTCTCTCGCTGGCCATATCGACAAGGGCACTGAGCATCTGTATAAAACTCGTCCATGCCGTAAAACTGATCCTGGAGCAAATCTCTCAATCTACCGAATCAAGCACAACTGGGCCGCAATCAACCTTCTCATGCTCATATGCGTCTGTTTCAATGAAGATGTCCGATTAGCCTCACAAGAATTCCTCACGGATCAAGATCGTTCTCCAAGTACAAATCCATTGAGTTCTAGGGCGTGAATGGGCCCTCAAAACCGCCCCCTCCGTGTCGATCTCGCGCACCAGGACGTCTACCCAGCTTGAGCTCCGATTGGCCAGGCAGCAGTGCTCGTAGTCGTATTCCCCTGACCAACAGCCTGGCAGCTTGGCCAATGGGCCAGACTGATCCTACCAGTTGGTGGGCGAGGAAGGCAGAGAGAGTCTGGAAGCTCTGTCTAGCAAACCCAAGGGAACATATTGAAATAAACTCGCGTTGAAACAAAACAGCTACATAGCCAGAATCAGTTCTGTGAATGCCTTTCCGTCCAAGCACGCTGGAGATGTGGGTATGATGGCGCTGCCCCAGTAGTTCCATGTCTGCAACCAAAACTGAACCTTTACATGTGTGCCCACCTATGCACGGGCATGCTACTACTGTCAGTCGAACAGCAAGGCAGTTGACCAACTGTGATCTGAGTGTATCGAGCCATCAAGTGCTCGGCAGCAACAAAAGAAGGACCACATGTGGAACCAAAACGAGAACGTGCCGGGGCATGAATCCAAGACGGAGGAAAAGAATGGAAGATGAGTAAACGCACAGGCGGCCTTCATTTCCTCGCTCGCCGTGTTTTGCGGCACAGCCTGCAGCATGTTGGCCAGCATGTTGCTATGTTCATGCTAAACAATGTGGCAGAATTTGGCCTGCGTTTGACTGCTAGGACCATCTTTAGCAAGCTTTATTCGCACCATGTCACGTCTATCGCAGAGTCGGAAGTGCTTGCAAGACCAAACATGCAAACCTGTGCTCTGAGTCCAAGTGAAGAGCATTCGGCGTAGGTGAAGGCATCCCCGTCCCAACAATCAGCATTGGGGCAGCACTCCTGCGGCAAAACCACGGACTCAACTGCCGACCTGGGACCTGCGGCCGCCCTTCCCTCCTCGAAGCTATAGTCATCTTCCCAACAGTTGTGTGTGGCATCTCCCCGGCAGCACCTGCGACGGAAGGGCCAAGGCCATGCCGAGCCAACGGCAAAACGGTCTTAGGTGGGCAGGAGGCCCTTCAAGGTGTCACCATCCTCTGGCCCCAAACCAACCGCTACCAAATTGGCTGCCAAACCGGCGCATCACGGAGCTGGGCTCCGCCGATCTGGGTCAGGCACGCATCTTTCGAGAAGTCGCCGACCTCACACAGGCGGCACTGGCGGATTGTTTCAAGTGCTGACGCCGGCTGCGGGTACTGAATCGCTGAAATCAGTGCTCATTATCCTGGCTGGGGATCTCAGGCTATGTGCCAAGACTACAGATTTCTCATAGGAAGATATTCGAAAATGAAAAACAACAGAAGCTGACGTAGAGCGGTTCCACGAACTTCCACGGTACTATTGTCTACATGTTGATTATCAGTATGAACATTGTCATGTCCCCTACGATATGAGTTGACCCCATCATCTGCGCTGATTTGTCTCCAATTAGGGGGCCTCAAACCAATTGAGATTCCTTTGGCTTCCCTTTGAAGTCAATCCAAGGAAGATCGCCAAAGAAAGACAGACACGCACACAAACACACAATGTGTGCCATGGTCGACTAAACTCCTTCTGGGGCACGGCAGGGTCATGGCTCCCGTAAACATGACTTGTCCAGGTTCCCTACTAGAGGGTCCATTTTCTCAACTGCCTTGGGTCCCCAGCCCAACACAACTCCTCCGACACGTCGGGGTTGGTCGTGTGCGCGCGGCGCCACTCGCGGGTCTCAGGCAGGACTTCGGGCATGTGAGCCCTGCGAACGTTCCCTGACGCGATTCTTGGGATTGGTTTTGCTTGGGTCCCGTCAGTCCCCCATTGTGGAAGCTCAGGTTGTACCCCAAGTCCTGGTCCTGCCCTACAGTTGACGAACATTGTTAGTGATGTATATATCGTGGCCTGGTATAACTATAAAAAGAATCAGACCTACGTAAACTTTCAGGTGACAGCTTCAAACAAGGAATTCGCAAACCATTGGCAAAACCTCGTGGCTCCTCTCTCTCGCCCTCTCTGTGTAAGGCCGGAACCTTTACAAGCGTGTCGGTAGAGACATCCTGCCAAAACCAAGGGGTTTTGAACAAGCAAGACTCGAATATGCGCGCCTCTGACAGCGCGCAAACCGCCCAGAGCACTAGCCTCAGCTTCTGCCACATGCCACATTGATCTCTGGTGTGGGCCTCTCACAACGGGCCAAATCACATCCGGAAGTTCAACATGCATCATAAGCCCCTTCATGCAAATATAAATGCTGCAACATCGCCACAAATTGCCGACGCGGGAAACGAAGCAAAGCACGAAGAAGATGAGCACCCGGCGGCAGAAGAAAATCACCGACACACATGGGATATTTTTAGGCCCCCGCGATGTCCACCGCATGCCACGCCATGAGATGCGGCGATGGGAGCAGCCGGACTACGAGGGGCCCGACTCTCTGGTGCTTGATCCGTTTCTGTTCGGTCTGAGCAAAAGACAACTCAATGTTGCAAGGGTGCATATAGCGATCCAAGAAATTGGCGCGTTTGGGGCAACTGAGGCTGTGCTCTGAGTTGCACGACTCTGGGGTCTGGGAGGCTGAGGCTTGGAAGCTGGGTGCAGGCTGCAGCTCAAGCGGCTGAGCAGAGAATGGTTTTCCCACAGCCTTGAGATCAACTTCAAGTGAGTGGTCAGATTTGTCAGCTTGCTCACGACATCATGTTTCACAAAACAAATTAGGCCCACCATCAGCTCAAGCAAGATCCAGAGTTTCTGGTTTACCAGGAACATCTGTCAAGGACGGACGGACACTGAAAGGTGATTCACTCCCGTTGAAGTCCTCAAGTTTGGGTTGTCCAGCGTCCACGGCTGATCCATGACAGCTGCGTTCGGCATTCTAAGCTCCCAGCTTCCCTGCTGGCCTCATTGCTCTGTCAGAAGGGCAAAACGATCAAACTGGTGGCGCAGCCCTTTTCTCCTAAGCTCAACTTTCCAGCTGCATGGCGGAGCTGCGCAGCACCTGTCAAGGCCACCAACGCATCAGGGCTCGGATCCCGGCCACCAAGTAGCGCCCTAGGGAGCCATCTTTAAAAAGGTTTTGAGTAGCCCAAGGAAAAAGGAGAAAAAAGGAGCCCGTGAAATCGCAACATCCACCAGCCTTGAGCACCATGTCCCAGCTGCAGTAGGCGAGCCCTGCCTCGCGAGTTTTGTGAGCTCAATGGCAGACTTCCAAGCCGACGGTCGCGTGATACATGTGTCAAACAAGCCAGACCCATGAGGCCCAACGGATTATTCGTGTTGATTCCTGACACCCATGCTTCGATCGGCTGTCTCAGCAACCGGTCCCGCCATCAAAGCCCAGCGGAAGGGCTGCAACTCCGCATAAACCTGCAGGAAGAAGCGATGGTCCAAGTCTTCAAGCCCGCTCAAAGCTAAATCCTGCATTATCCTTGTGAGCAGGGACGGATGCGCCACTGTTTTCACATGCAATCAGGGAATGTTTATACATATCTATACATATATATATATATATATATATATTTGTTTATTTATTTATATATACAAAAACAAGTAGATCATTATCAAGATACGTGTTTACGCATGGAGCATACTAACATTTGACCGCTCAGTCACTCTGCTCCTTTGCCGTGGGAAAGCTGGTTCAACTCCGGCCTGAGACTGGCTCGTGGGCACCTGGCCCAAGCGCCAGGTGTCCTGCGGGGAGATGGAAGACAGGAGTCCAAAAGCAACGCAGGCTCCCCGAAAGCAGATTTTCAGATGCCCCGAATCCAAGTATGTCCATGTGCAAAAAGATCTGAGACCGTGGTGAATAACGTTGTTCCCATCTGGCGGGATCTCCTTCGGCACTCGCCGTTTCTTCCCGCCCGCCCATATCCTGCACAGCAGCCTTCGCGTCTGCCAGAAGCTCCTGGCGGTCCTTCGGGAGATCGAGGATGGCTAGGAATGCGTATTTGATTGAAGGGATCTAAAAGGAACACCCTTGTTCTGCCTTGTTCATGAACTCTAGATGCGCTTGCAACCATCAAAACCAGCTAGCTCCTAAACCAAAAGGACGGCGACCACTTTTGAGAGGTGCCAGGCGGTTGGGGTGGGTGGGTCTGTTGTTGGGGTGGGTGGGGTTGTTGTTGATGTGTGGTTGCCAAGGCTTGCTCACCGCAAGGTTCTTGGAAGTGGCATTTTGCCAGAAGCCATGTGATATGCAAAGCCGCCATTGTCTGGCTCGGGCTGAGCACGCTGAGTCGTGTTGGTGTTGTTCCTTCCACAAACGTGGATGCGCAGATTCTCTTTCCAAAAGGTACTAGTCTATCAAAATGTGCCTGTGCGCCAAACCATGATAGTTGAAAGGGTATTGCAAGAAACTGCCTGCACTGCTTTCGATTTTCTCCCTGTGGTCGGTGGGGAGAATCCTAGAGAGCGTGAGCAACGAGGGCCAAACTGTCAGCGTGATGCTGATTAGTCTGCAGGCGGCACTGGCCCCCGATTTTCGAAGCGCATACACAGGCGACAGTACCAGGGTTTGACACATTGTCCACATGCCTTGGACGCAGCCCCCGACATGTTCGATTCGTACCGTGGGAGGCTGTCTGAAATGTCATCCACAGTCGGCCCCCAACCCTGAGTAGACTCGGTCATCGCATGCAGTTATGCAGTTCTGGGTCCACTTTCTTCTTGGTTTGCCCAAGGAAGCGGCCATCCCTATGCCCTCAAGAGTGGCTTTCCCAGAATGCCCCCGGTGCAGAGAGTCTGCAGCTTCCACCCAAACATCTGTGCCCCAACTCATCCCCAACTCATTTTAGCCCGTGGGCACGTGCGTGAGTCGGTGCAAGTGACTTTGTGGTTGATATCGTAATCTACACCAGCAGAACTAGGATGGACTGGTCGGTAAACATACAGTTCAATGATGTCAGATCTGTACGTTTGATCAATATCAATGCCAAACGATTGGATGGCCTGGTGCAACTTACACAAATACGCATCAATATACAAGCACATAGTGCGCAGGAGTATGACGATGCGTTGTGAGAACAAAACAACTCAAAGGGCTACCTTGTTGATTGCATGACATGTCGGCCTGCCCGACTTGAGAGGACCGTGCCTCCCAAAAGAAGTTCACAGCCCAGCGCGCGCACACCAAGGCAAAGTAGGCCTTGCCCAGCACAGACTCCACAGCCTCCTACGGAACACGCAGCCGCAAGGTAAATTGTCACGCCCACCACTGAAATGCGATCACCTCAGATTTGGGCGGACTTCAAATCCAAATGTTGCGTCTCTCATTAGTAGAATTTCCACCACGGGAAAGCCAACCGTACATGTAACGCCCCAAGCTTTGACCGCCTCAGGCCAACTAGAAACCCTGTAAGCTGTCGAGCCCCAAATAAATTGTGCACAACCGATCCAGGCCTGGAGTCGCTTGGGCTGTGCAGCCCAAATCCTTGCAGGAATCGTGCGCCAACGACGCGAAACATCCCCAAACAATTTAGTGGACATGTGGTAGGGGAAGCTATTGTATTGCTGAAAGATGTTCGGGGGATCATAACTTGCCACTAAGACAAATAGATTTGTTCTGAGGACATATCCAGCTAGCGGATGCTTTGATCTACCCTCCCCAGGCGATTAGCAGATCAAATGTCCAGGCATCCTTGTGAAACTGCTGAATTTAAAATTTCAAGAGCGCACGTGCAGGTCAGAGAGCGGCCACATTTCCAAGCTAGAGCAAGACCATGATTGCATCATGTTGACTTGCTTTTGCCCATGTGTAACATAGTTTTGGCCGCAACATCAAGCCTCTGATCGGCGCGCATGAGTGCACCGTACCCAACCCAGCTATGCAGTTCGCTTGGCCCCATACCTGCGGCATCCTCGGCGGCAGCAACGCTTCAGCCTTGCAAGATGGCAGAAGCATCACACTTTGACACGCTTGGCAATTCACCTGAGGGCATGCACACAAGCATTCTAGATTTCTATCGGACCTAGTCCTCAATGAAACGATGGAAACTTCAAATCAACTATATGAGGATACCAAATCTAGTTGATAGCCTCGGGGATAACTTGAAACCAACCGTTTCAGGGGAAACGTCTGCTATATTTTGATCACCGCCTGTATTGTTGAATCCGGGTATTCGGGATAATTGTTCAACAATGCAGCAATCAAATTCGGATGCTGCAAGTGAGATGCTAAGGAATGCGTATTGCCCAAAATGTCAAAACTCAAACACAAACATTTGTGTCTGCATCACGACGGGCCTGTGGCTGGGGAAAACAAAACGTGGCGGAAATATCCGAAAATGCGTGCTTTGTTTTTTTGGGGGAACCGCAAAAATCCTTGCTTATCTTTTTGCTCCTCAAACATCACAAGCCCAGCCAGTGCCTCGTTCGAAAACTGCCACAGCAGCCCATGGCAAGCCAGGATTGTATAGACAACCACTGCGCTGTTGAAAATGGAGGGTTTTCCTTGAAATTGATCTATGAGAAGAAACAAACACAGCGCTACGTGCATCACCCGGGTTCCCTTGCTCAAAACCATACACACCTTGAACATGAAAATTGCATTTGTTTTTCAGTACATCTGGACACATTGCGCCATTCTGCTGGAAAAACAAACCACATCCCGCCTCTGTTTGGCGAAAGTGTTGTTTGTGGTTTGGTCATGGTCCATGTCAAGAGCTCCTTTTGCGACACAAACATTTTGGGGGTCATCAGCGCCCCCAAAAACAGCATCATGCCACCTTACGGCTTTCAGCTTCGAGCCAAACAAAGACAATGCCATCAAGGGTTTCAATGGGCTTCCCTGGACACAGGAGGGCTACGATATTCCCAAGGTAGTTGGGGGGAAAAAACGAACATCCTCCGGCTTGACCAAAAACGGCGCTGGTGCCCAATACAAGCCCTCTCCAAGGGCCCGGTGCCAGAGGGGCACAAAGCCAGGTCAGATTGAAACTCGGTTGATTAAATATGCGGACCAGAATTTGTCCCCCATTTTTCTTATTCTGGTTCCCCAGTCCCCTATTTTTGTTGATTTGGGGCGGGGGGGGGGGGGGAACATGGGGTGGACAAAACGATTAAAATCAAGTTAGAAAGAAATTATTCCAGTGTAGACCCTACACAGGTTGTGAGCACCACGCAAGTCAAGCCAACAACAACGCGGGGTTTTCAACACCTTGGCACTTCTTGCGCCAACGAGGAAGACAAATAGGCACATAATAAAGGCACATGCTGGGTGACAAGTAATGCGTGCGGCCCGGCGATCCGGAAGCCGGGGATAGGGACAATGCGGCCCGCCATCTGGCCGCACTGGGCGACAAATGAAGGCCCATACTTGGAGACACGGAAGGCAAATACAAGCACATGCTAGGGGCCCGGCGATCCGGAAACACGAACATATCAACAATGCGGCCCGGCCATCTGGCAGCACTGGGCGACAAATGAAGGCCCATACTGGAAGACACGTAAATGCGCACACTGGCGAGCATGCGGCCCGGCGATCTGGCGGCACCGGGAAACAAATGAAAGCACGGTGGCAAACAAGTACATGTGCACATTGGCGAGCATGCGGCCCGGCGATCTGGCAGGCGGCCCGTTCTTTTTAGAGGATCAGAACCTCAACAGTAAACTGTTTGGGGAAAAAAGCACCCCGAAACCCAGTTGGGACCCGACCAGTTCTGCTGGCATTTGCAAAAGGCACATCGAACAATGGCCCTTAAAGGCTGCACTTCCCACCAAAATCAGTTTCAACTACTCCAAACTTTGCCAGTCACAAAATCCAAAACCAACTGTCGCTCCTCACGTCTCAGAAACATCCCCAGCGCTGATGCCAAGAAGCGGGTGGGTCACGGCGCGATA
Organism: Effrenium voratum; assembly: GCA_963377175.1. Classification (NCBI taxonomy): domain Eukaryota; class Dinophyceae; order Suessiales; family Symbiodiniaceae; genus Effrenium; species Effrenium voratum. The sequence continues at coordinate 364,262 of CAUJNA010003417.1, forward strand.
AAGCTGGGTGACCAAGAACAAGCTTCCAGCAATAACCAACTACTGTTGGTCCCGAATTGTAATATCTAGTAACCAAGAGTCACACAGTGTAAGCAGTGGGGCTTGCATCGCGGTTGGGAATGAACCCGCGAATTGGAAGGACTTTCGCACACTTTTACCATTTCAAGCATCCACGCTTGGTAATGATACCTGGTCCACTCGAGGCACTTGAGTCAAAGTGGCGTGAAAGGCGCAAAGCAACTGACCGCACACGGCCAAAAAACCAAGAAAACAAGCAAAGGGCGACGCTCAGAACCAGCCCATAGGATTTTAGCCTACGGCCCGGAAAGTCTTAGCATTGTTCATGTTGGACTTAGGTTCATCCTAGAAGCAACAGGTCTTAACGCATTGTTTGTATCCATTGGTTTGAGTGCAGAACTTGGGCAATGACCGTGCAAACACGCTTTAGAATTTGAGAAAACACACAGTGCGTGAGCGCTGCTGTGCAACGGCCCGTTGTGTTTCTTGCGAGCTTGGTTACTGTGGGAGAGCTGCTGATGCCCACCCTGACCACATTGGGCAATTCCTGGCGCTCCAACAGCCAGAGCTCCGCCTCTGCCAGCAAACAACCCTCCAAAAAAACAAGCCCGCAGGAAGAAAGGCCAGACTAAGGCAGTGCTCAGGCAGTGCTCTGCCCACGCCAATGACATTGGACAGCGGTCCGTGACAGTCAAGGCCAAGCCGCGGGTAAGGTTGAAGAGCGTGGAGACAAGTCCAAGTCCCGTGCTGAGTAATAAGGAACTACAGCTTATGGGGACCTAAAAAAAGTGCGTCTTTGGCCAAAAACGGGGTCCTAGTCATGTCACCCCCAGCTTTTGGAAAGACCTTGTTCTTTTCGGTCAGAAAACGGCTCTTGGCAATACTGAATCAATATTGAAGCAATATTGGTTCATTACTGGGCAAAGGCAAGCCGGTGACACGACAGCCTGCCGAGCTTGTCACGTTTGTCACCGTCGCGTTTTGAGCTGCAAATAGAACGTGCGCGCCTACACCCTGACGCCTGGGAGACGCTACTCCTTTTGCTGCCGGTACCGGCTGGGCACGGCCTCCAGAGGGCAGGGGATCATCTGCGCACACAAATCTGGATCATCTGTACACACAGGCTTTCCTCACTTATTGCGCCATGCACTCTGGACCATCTGCGCACACAAGGTTTCGGTCATCTGGCTCATCTGTACACACACACACACTTTTGGCAGGGTGGGGGGGGGGGATTGGTAAGCACACCCGCTCAAGTGCGCCCGCTCAGCACTGTGGGGGGGGGGAAAAAATGGTAAAAGTAGGGGGCCTGGGGGGTGGTCTGTTGATGGTCCCCTGTTATGTTTTTTATATTCATCTCAAACCTATTAACCACCTTATTCGTTTTTAAAAGAGGGTTTTTAGGGAGCCTATTTATCGTTTTCGTTAAGGTAATCATTTGGGTAATTGCCCCCCTTGTTCATTGTTGGGCTGGGGGCCGACATTTTTTCATTTGAAAGAGTTGACCCTTTTAGTAGTTATCAAGTTCTGGGGTGTTGGTGGTGTATTTGTTTTGTTAGTGTTTTCTCACTAATTTTCATTTATAGGTTAAAAGTTCAGTATAATTATAACATATAAGATTTTACATGTTATTATTATATTATGATTATAATTTCAGTTCAGGATAATAATCTAATTGGTTTGTCTTACTTCTTTCATACATCATTTTAAAAATAATATTAACATCTCTCACTGTATTCTGAACATTAAACTTTTTACTTTCAATAAATAATTTGATATTTTCTTTAACATCTTCTCCTTTCTCTTGACTATAACCCAACATCCATAATATATCATCAATCATGTCATATTTTTTCTTACTGATTTTAAGAAACTGTTTAATATAATCGTAAGGTGGTATTTTATTTACAGTTAGAAATATTAAAATCTCATCTTCTACATTTCTATTATGTATTCTTTTTATTCCCAACAGACATTTGATTAAAAATTGATTATCTCTCCAAGTTTTACAATTTTTACATATGTCTTCTTCACCATCCATTGAATAATTAATAATATTATTCACTATTTCATTAGGCAAATTCAATTTATACAATTCCATATTTTCTTTTTTGAAGTGACAACAATCATAGCATTTTTTATCGATATAATTATTGATTCCATCACCGTTCATTTTTCTCTTAATATATAAGGTAATATTTCTTTAAGTAGTTTTGGCTAGGGGGCTGGTCGGCTGGTCTGGGTTTCAGGTTTAATTTAAATGTCTTAACCTTCTTGTTAGATTATAAAACAATGTTTAATCATATTATAAGATAATAATATTAATAAACAAAAGTTAATTTGACCCGAATTCAATCTCACCAGCGATACAACCACTATAACAACTCATACTATACTCACAACAATAATGCTCGTATCCTTTTATTAATTGGTCTGTGTAAATTTCAATTAATTCGCTAAGAATATGTCTCAAATAATAATTGTTATTTCTATATGACCACGAACTGTTTAGGTTTGGAAAGCTAAACCTACAACGTTTAAATTGTTTTAAAGCTTCAATGTCAATACATTTTTTTAAAATGATACAAATTTCATATTCATTATTCTTACAGTATGATTTTAAAGCTTGATAATACATTTTTCTATTTTTAAACCGTTCTTTAACTTCTTGTATATCAAATACTCGGTCAATGTGTTTTCTGTAATGTCTTATTTTTATACTATATTGGTTTTCTGCTAGTAGAGTAAAAACATTATTTTGCATTAGTTTAATAACTTGTAATTGAAGTTCTGCTTTTTCCAGTCCTTCTTCAGGAATGTCTTTATTTCTCATAAAATGTTCTTCTTCATCTCTCAAATACCAACAATCAAAACATGTTGGTTTAATATAACCACCTATAAGATTACAAACATCAACAGGTAAAATATTAGCTAGTCCCACGACAGACTTACATTTTTTATTTTTACAAGGACAATTATCATAATTAAACAGTGTCATTTTTTCTATTACTATATTATATCCATTTTTCTTTAAGTAGTTTTTATTTTATGTTGAGGGGTGGGGGTTTATATTGAAAAATATTTTCTAACAATTTAATATAATGGCGAGATTAACAAAAGACCAAATAATCAGCAACATCTACTACGACTTAGACGAGGGTTTCGGAAGCACACAAGCGACACACAAGAAGGCAAAGGAAGAAGACCCAACAATAACAATAGACGATGTAAAGTCTTTCTTGAAGAAACAACCAAATAAACAAATCAAAAATTATAGAGGTACTAATTCCTATACCGCTCCATTCGCACGATATGAATATCAAATAGACATAATGCATATGTCACCTTTAGCAAAAGACAAGAACGTTCCACAGTATGCTTTAGTCGTGATTGACATCTTCAGTAAATTAGCAGATGTAATACCGATGGAGGAAAGAGACGGAGAGCACGTTTTGAAGGCGTTGAGAGCAAGCTTTAAAAAGATGGGTTATCCGATGTCCGTGTATTCTGATGACGACGGAGCGTTTGCAACTAAAAATCAAGTTCAGGATTTCTTCAACAGTGAAGGAATAAACCACATCGTCACGAAGACCCACGCAAATGTGGCCGAGCGTTTTATTAGAACGATGAAAAACAAAATTCACGATAGAGTTAGGTTTAACAACATGAAATGGACCGAAGCCCTAACGCCAGCATTGAAACAGTATAACAGCACATCTCACTCATCAACAAGGATGACACCGTCTGAAGCACACAAGGACGACAATGAAATAAATGTAAAGGTCAATCTTAAACTACGAGAAAAAAACAAAAGAAAGTATCCCAAAATAGAGGAGAACGACAAGGTAAAAGTGTTTCAAAAGAAAAGGGGTAATTACACCGACAGAAAGGAGTATAACTCTAAATGGTCTAATAAAATATTCAATATCGATAAAATTGAATATGATATTATGGGTGATAAAACTTGCAAAGTAGCAGGAATAAACAAACCGCTTTTGAGACACGAAATTTTGTTGGTTAATGATTAAACGTATTTCTTGGTGTCTTCTTTATACTTGACTTGATAGTAATCCAGACTTGATTGTTTAGGTTCTTTTATGATTTTTTCATTCAGTTTTTTAACATAAATGTTTCGTTTATTTTTGTATTCGCTACTGTCTCTATCTACTTCTTTTGCTTGATAATTGTTATTGTTATCATATGTAGGTTTAATATTCATGCTCTTTAAGATTTTCAGTATGTTTTCATTTTGCTCCAACACTTTTTCTAATCTTGGAAACAACAACTCTAAACTACTGTCAATGTTCGCTAAATGTTCCTCCATATATACTAAATTATAAAACTAAACTTTTAAAACTAAATGTTGCAATTATGTTAAATCTACTCTTTAAATACTAATTTTTCATTATTTGTTTAACAGTCTCCTGTGTTTCCTTATCACCATTATCGGAAGGTGATGCATGCCTTCCCCATTTGATAGCAATATTATGAACATCCGTTTCCAGATTTATACTGTCTTTAGTTTTATCAATATTCATTTTCTTATCATTCTTACTTATTTTGAAACTTGTTGGAATACACGAACATTTACAATGTCCTTTCTTTTGTATTTCTAATTCATTTTTCATTTCTAACATCTTTTTACACATTGGACAAGCAAACTCAATAACTGATGTTTCTTTAACAATTTCTTCTTTTTCTTCATCAGTTGAAGAAACAACTGGCTCGGTCTTATTCTTTTTCTTTCTTCCCATCTATATTAATATTTATGTTTTTAATATATTGTATCACAAATTTAATTAATTCTAAAACAAAATAGCATACTTTTTTAAATCTATTATCAGTTATTATTACTTGCTCTATATTTTCTACTTTATCTATTATATCAAAATAATCTGATTAACTTCTATTCATATATAAAATAATAAATATAAAATATTTTCTAAATAACTTTAATATTATTTTATTATGTCTGATGTTCCAATAATAAAACCAATAAATATAACTGATTACGATTTCAAACAATCTAAATATGAACATGTACCAATACTACCTTTTCGCTCCATTGTTGTTGCTTCATCAACGGGTGGCAAAACAGTTTTAATTCAAAACCTTATCCTAAATGTTTATAGGGACTGCTTCGCCCGTATATTCATTTTTAGCCCGTCGGTTCATAATGACCCTACCTTCGTTGAAGTCAAGAAATATCAAAAAGATAATATGAAGGTTGATGACGAAAAAGAAAAGTTATATTATGACACCTACCAACCTGAAGAACTGGAAGAAATAATTAACACACAAAGAAAGATAATTCATTATATGAAAGAACAGAAGATGAAGAAACTACATTCAATTTTAATCATTGTTGATGATTTTGCAGACGACCCTAAATTTGTTAGATACAGCAAGTTATTACATGGACTGGCAACGAGAGGCAGACACGACGCCATTAGTTTTTGTTTAAGTGTTCAAAAATATCGTGTCCTTGCTCCAATCATTAGGTTGAATTCTAGTTCGTTGTATATCTTTAAGTTAAAGAATGTATCAGAGTTAATGTCATTCATTGAGGAAAACTCCGCCATCGTTGATAAAGAGCAACTGTTAAATATGTATCATAAAGCGGTAGATGATAAACCATACTCCTTCTTTTATGTTAATATGAATTCCAAAGATGTTAATAATATGTTTTATGTCAGATTTGAAAAAGCATTTAAAATAAAATAAAGATTTAAATATATTATGTTATTTTATGATTTACCAATTAGAAATTAAAAACCTTGTATTATCTTATAATTTAGGTGATGTTAGATTATTAAAAATAAAAAATAATAATATTATTAAAAATTATATTAATAAATTTAAACCAGTGTATAAGTCTTACAAATTAAAGAATTCACAATATTTTGAAATTGATAATATCAATATGAAAAATATTATCAATAACGGCATATCATATATTTTTAACTTAAGTGAGTTAGATAAATTACATCAAAAACATAAACCATTAAAATTATTAATTGAATATGATATATTTGTTACATCTACCTCATTTACTTGTTTGAATCATGTTCGTAATCGTACTTTAACATCAAATAATTTATTTGATATTTATTATTTTCTTAATAAAGACCTTTATGAAACTAATTTAGTGTATAGGGACAATGTGGCTAATTTTATTTCATTACAAGTGAAAAAAATAACTATTAAAGTCATCAATTAAGAAAGACAAAGTTTTATTAGTAAATTTTATTCATATTTTTTAATTAATAATGTTAATGAATCATATTAATATTATTAATTTAAATCAATGAAGCGTTGCATAAATTCAACGCAGGTAATTTATATAATAGTTTGTCCGATTTTTGATTTTCTAACTTTTCTATTCTCGTTACACATTCTTGAATAGATTTTATTATTAAAGTATCCGCTCTCGTTTTTTCATCTACTCTTAAATTCTTAATGTCTTCCATACTGTTATTTTCTTCGTTTTTGCTTTGACCAATACCCATTATATATTATTATTTAGATTTTTCTTTTTTCAATTCCTTAATTTCTTTTTCAAGTTTATCTATTTTATCATTTAATTCTAATACTGCTTTATGAACCAACACGGGTAAAACTAAATAATTCAATCCTAAATACTCTTTATCTTTACATACAATATTTTCAAACTCTTTAGGAATTGCTTTTAATACTTCATCTGCGATATATCCTATATGAGTTTTACCCCCGCCATTTCTATCGTGTCTCTTAAACTTCCTTGGCTTAAATTTCTTAATAATATTCATACAGTTAGATTTGACATTGTCTATGTCATATTTCAACCGCGAATCAGATGAATCAACAAACGTTCCATTAATGGTTACTGTCGTTGCTGTTAAGTCTATATTAGTTCCTGTTGATGGTTCAAGTGTATTACATAACAATTTCTTCGTTCCTGCAACTGTTACATTTTCATTGAATGTTGATGAGGCATTATTTGTAAAACTTCCAGTATTTACTGTTGTTCCAAATGTCTTATCAATAGATAATAAAACTGAAGGTGTAGTTGAACTATCTGAAACTCTAAAAGCTGTATTTGACGTTCTGAATATTACATCAAATGTAGATAAATTAGTTCCATCATAATAAGTTGATATTTCACTCGTACCAAGCTTTATGTCTGTGCCAGTAGTCATGGAAATATCATTTAAAAATGAAACTGTTGTTAAATCAAATGATTGTATTGTATTAGTTGCTAAATAAGCATTTTGTATTGCCATATTAGTATCAACGGTTATTAATGTTCCTCCGTTAGGTGCTAAATGATTGCTTCTTAATGCTCCATTAGTTTTAACATAAACATCATCAGCAAATAAATTACCCATAACATCAACAGTAGCAGTATTAAAAGTCCATCCACTGGTAATATTAACTGCCCCGACTATGTTAGACTGAACAGCGGGGTCTCCACAAATAAATCTAATTGAAGAATTAGCATCACTATTCCTCATATCAAAAGATGAAAAAGCACTAACATATCTATATAATTCACAGTTTGTATCAATTGTTAATTTACCATCAGTATCAATATTAACATTATCACAATTAACATTAGCATTCGTATAAATGTTTCCTAAAACATCGATAGGTTTAGAAAAAACAGTCTTATTCACTAATCCATCACACATCATATATTGATTAGAAGCATTTGTAACATCGCCAACACTGACAGCAACAAAATTAGGATGATGTATATAAAAACCTTCTATTGCATCCGGTGTATATGTTTCTAAGTATGGTTCTAATCCATTTATTGAAGTATTGATATTATCTATTTTTGTTTTAATATCTGTTGAAAATCATTATTTGTAAATAAATTACCTTTCATATATACACCTCCTTCGAAATATGATGTCCCATGGGCTTGAGCAAAATTATACGAAGTATGAACATTACCATTAACTGTAATTCTTGAAGCATTATTAGGCCTTCCAATAATGACATCTCCTGTATTCCATCCTAACCATAATCTATAAGGAGTAGCACCTGTTAGTCCTTGATAAGAGTCTAACTGACAACCTCTTTTAAATTCCAGTCGTTGGTTACTAACTGCGTCCTGGATTCTAAATATTGGATTAGTATTATCTGTTAAACTAAGTATTAATGGAGAGTTTACTGTTTGTGCAGTTGTATTAACTTTGTCTAATTTTTGTCCTAATGATGTATCCTGTGAATTATTAGTAGTAATTATTGAATTAATTGTATTTGTATTTCCTGTTATTAATCCACTTAATCCATCTGATTGTAAAACATATCTAGCGTCAGAACCTGCTATATCTAAAATAGACGAACACGAAAATAAACCAGATACTTGTAAATTACTTAATATTGTAGTATTATGATTTAATATTATTTTATCATTTTGAACAGTTGAAGAATTATTAATTTCTACATCTCCAAAACCTCTCTGATTTAAAAACATAGTTGCTCCACTTAAATTTCCATAAACATAAGTATCAATATAATTATTGTATAATTCATGATAATAATTGTAATTTCCAAATTCTGCTATTTTGAAAGTTGCAGTAGTTGTTATATTATGTATTAATGTATTATTTAATATTGATGTATTTAACTTCTTTGATAATAAATTATTAGTTGTTATTTTATTATAATAATCTGCTTCATTAAATGAACCACCATTCTGCAAATCTAAAATTGCAGTAATATTTGAATTTACTGTACTATTTAACCCTGTTATTAAATTAGTATTAGAACTAATGCTATTAAAATTACTTGTTATAGTACAATTCAAATTATTTATTAAATTTGTATTAGAAGAAATATTATTAAAATTTGTATTAATTAAATTAGTATTAGAACTAATATTATTAAAGTTAGATGTCATAGTAGAATTCAAATTATTTATTAAATGTGTGTTTGATGAAATATTATTAAAATTTGTATTTGAAGTTATTGTCAGATTACCTATTAAAAATGTATTTGATGAAACATTAACTAAATTACTTGCTATTGTTGCTGTATTATTCATAATAAAATAAGCATTTGAACTAATATTATTTGATAATACATTAACTTCTGTTTTGTTATATGATTCTATTTTTGTGTAAAAGTTACTATCAATTTGAGCTTTTGTGTAAGTGTCTACTTGGTCTGCTTTGTTGTTGAGTAAATCAATTATATCTGTTTGACTGGCGTATATGGTCTTTATATCTTGTATTCCCGTATCATTTATTTCACTAATTGTGTTCGCTACAACATTCTCAAAGTTTGTTAAATTTATTGAAGGCATTATATATTAATAGTAGAAAATGATAATATTTTTTATTTTTAATATTATCATTTTTACTTATTTTTAATCCCCAAAATCTGAACACCCGAATCCTTAATTGGTAAAATTTGTTCTGATACTAACGTTATATATATTGTATCTGGCATAAAGCTTACGTCCATACTTCCAATAGGTTTGACACGAATTAGAAGCTGTTGCCCGGCTTTCGTGTTTATTCCAGTATATGAACTATCGGGAACCTTCTCCATATTCATAGCAAAGATGAACTTGTCGGTTTTATACTGGTTAAATTCAATAGATAAATGATGTTGATGAAATAAAGGTAAATTCAATGCCTTTCGCAAATAATAGAACGCTTGCGTTAAGCTTTTACAAGGATACTCAGGAAATAATTTTGAACCTAATTGAAGTTGAAATTCTAAGTCATTGTCAGGGTTATAGTTTCCGTGAGTTGAAAAGGTTGTTCTTGTCGATGGATGGTAAAACCTGTTGTATTCCTTATGAACTTCAGTTGCTCCTCCCGTGGCATCTGCTTTATAGAAGGTGATAAATGTGGCAGTGAGTTTCGACACAGAACGAACAACAGTGGTGTTTATTGTTGCTTGACCAACAACTGAATTAGACTGACAAATGTAAGTATTATATGTGATAGGTAATTCTTTTCCGTCGAGAAGATGTGAAACGTAACGATTGTGTAAATCATTATCCAAACTTACTACATCGCATTGAAGGAAGCAATTATTAAGTTCGTATTCTCCGCTTGTGCTTCGATGTGTGTTAGGCGTACTCTCAACGTCGGGGAAATCAGTGGAAACATCAGGTGAAACAATACAATCGGTGAAATTACTGACAAGTTCAAGTTCTAAAACAAGAGGACACGCTTTTAATGGAATATACTTAAACTGATTAAATAAACCAAGCATCGGTTTAAATCCGACAACCATTTCAGACGTAAAGCCTGGGATTGTTTCAGCGTTATAAGTTTGTCCAATAGTGCCAGTTGTAGGGTCAGCAAAACGTTGTGCCAAATCGTCATCGTATCTATATCCAAAACTTTGCGCGTCTTCATTGTCCCTTGCTCCTTTTGACATCAAACAACTCATCATGTGATGGTTTCTATTGTAATAGTCAATGTCTTCAACAAGTTGATTACCAGCAATTAATCTTGCCCTTCTGAAAAAGCAGTAAGCAGGAGATAGAGGTCGTAACCGTTTGTTGCTTGTATTTTCCTTGTTCGAAACATTGAAAAACACCATTACCGATTGAGGGTCTAACCAACTATTATCTTCTGCATTTAATGCGATTTTCAATACACGATTTCCAGACGAAGGTTTATAAATATTTGAACCAGACGGGAAGAACGAGACTGAACGACGGTCATTGATATAACTTGCACCTTTATTTAATTTGAATGAGAGGTTGTCAATTAGAATATCTTCAGCACTAAAAGTTTCCATTGCTATATATAATTTAATTTAGAAATAATTTAAACTAAACTAAATTAAATAATTTAGTGTAATCCTTTTGATTAGAGTTATTATTTTTAAATATTTTCATTTTCTTTTTCTTAATCTTATCTTCAACTGGATTATTCCCTTTTTCTTTCTCCATTACTAATTCTCTAATTTCTTCATATGTACTTTTCTTATACTTTTTATTTTCATTCTTAATCATATCATCCGTTGTTTCATTGTCATATTTCTTATGTTGTATCATTAATATTATTATGATAATAAATTTATGTTTTTTCTTTTTACTATATTGTCAATGTCTGATTGAGTGTGATTACATCTGTTGTTGTCATTTAATAACAAGAACTTATTATTTGCGACTTTTGCTTTAAACAAGATAAAATTATAACAGTTGCAATATTCAAAACCTCTAAATATATAACATCCACATTGGCATTTTACATATGTTCGTTTATTATCTCTATATAAATCCATTAATCTTTGTTCAATTGTTAATGGTGTATGTGTTGTTTCAATTTCTGTCAAGTTTTCATTTAACTGATTATTCATATATAGTATTATATAGTTATATATTTAAGTACTTATTTATAATTTTACATTATTTTATAAGTTATTTCAAGTCCTTCGTCTTTTCCTTCATCGTGAAAAGAACTATTATAAGAATGAGCAGTTAAAGGGTTTAATGTATGGTCATTTGTTGTAATTGCTGACATATCAAAAATTGAAATTGGGTCAAATGCACTTCTAAATCTTATGTCGTCTCCATAAGTTTTTTTCAAATTAAATACAGGAGCGCCATAAGTTGTAGTGCTAAACCTACCGTTGTAATTTTCATTCAAGGAAAGGGCAACAGAACCACCAAGAGAGTGCCCTTTTAAGAATTTACTATTAGGATTATTCTTTATTACTTCTTCTGCATCTTGATATCTTTCACTGTATTTTGTAAGTCCAAAGGGTATTTTTGTTATATCATCCCAAATGTCTCGTAGTCATTTTTTTCCAAATGTTCCGCTTATATATAGTTTATTTCCGCTCACATATAAACCATTATTAGCATCATATGCTCGTTGTAATCCCTGAGCATCACTTGAATTATTTTCTGGATTATAACTATTTAATATTTTGTCAGTTTGTTTCATAACATTAGTTATTTTAGTTGTTTTCATATAAGGTTGATAATCTTTAATTTTTCCATGCTTCATTTCATAAATTAACTTTTTATTATTAATCATATAATTAAAGTTATAAATTAATTTCTCAATTAATTAATAACGCTGACATACGACGAAGTCCTAAGCAACAGAATAATTTTTAATTAGAAAATTTATTTTCTAATTAAAAATATATTATGTTGACATACAAGAAGGTCTATATTGACAGTGCTCATAGGATTAGAGGCACATCATCGAATTTCAGAGTTGAATTGCCGGAAACATTACAAACGGACAACGGAGTTCATTGCTACATTCACGAAGTAACATTGCCTAACTCTTGGTATTCAATACAGTCAGGATTAAATAATATACTATACTTTTATTCTTCTCCGTTAGTTCCAGATGAAGATAATACAAATGTTCATTGGATTGCTGTTGCATTGGCAGAAGGAGTTTATACTGGTACAGAACTGGCAACAGAATTAAAAACAAAAATTAACGGTATTGTTGATAATGTCAATTTCTCAAATACTTATGAAGTTACTTACAGTGTAAAAACTAATAAAATCACGATTTCTTCAAACTATGCCGATAGACAATTTGCAGTATTAACTGATGAACAAATGAAGATAATATATGAAAGTTATATTTGGATTGGAAGTTTTGATGCTAATGATTTAAAGTCTGTTAATGAAGTTTTAGGAAATTATCAAATGAATGTTTATCAATATGGTAATGCTTATGTTTCTGGTTTCGTTGATCTTCAACCCATTAGAAATATTTATATTCATTCTTCTCAGTTGTCTAATTATAATCAAGTAAATTTAAGAACCGGTGATAGCACAGTTGTTAAGAAAGTACCAGTCACAGCGCCACATTCTGGTTTGATTTTCGACTCCGAGCTAAACCCTCTCGATTACTTGGATGTATCAAATAGAAGCTTTAAACAGTTAGACTTTTGGTTGTCTAATTCATTAGGAAATGAAATTAATTTAAACGGTGTAAATGTTAGTCTGAGTCTACTTTTCGTAAAAAGTGATATTATTTGATAATGAAAACTTCATATAAAGACATAAAACTGTATATTACATTATGGAAAACAGATATTCAAAAGGTCAAATTTATAAAGTATGTGATAAGGCATATACTAAATGCTATATAGGAAGCACAACAGTTTCATTATCCAGAAGAATGGTTCAACATCGTTCAGATTACAAAAGATACAAGGAAGGACACAACAAATCATATTTGACCGTTTATAATTTGTTTGATGAGTTCAGAGTTGAAAATTGTAAGATAGAATGGATAGAAGATTACCCTTGTAATAGTAAAAAGGAACTTGAAACAAGAGAGGGACAGCATCAACAAGCGAGTGATTGTATAAATAAAGTAGTCGCAGGTCGAACAAATAAGCAATGGATGGAAGACAACAAGCAAGCAGTATGTAATCAACGAAAAGAATACCGTGAAAAATGTAAGGAAGAACACCGAATAAAGCAGAAAGAATATAGAGAAACCCATAAGGAACAAATAGCAAAGAGCAAGAGACATTGGACAGAAAGAAATAAAGAAAGATTACAAGAAAAAGCACTAGAATATTACATAGAAAACAAAGCTCATATAAATGAGTATAAACAAGAATGGTATGAAAAGAACAAACATAACATATTAGAAAAACAAAAATATCATTATGAAAATAATAAAGAACAAATCAACAAAAGAACCAAAGCATATTATGAAGCAAACAAGGACAAATTGTTAAAGCAAATGAAAGAATATAGGGAATTAAACAGAGATAATATCAATCAGAAAAAGCGTGAATACCGGGAAAGAAACAAGGAACGATTAAATGAAGAAAGAAGGAAGAACTCAGAAACCTAAAATATACTTTCTATAAACTTTCAATATAGAAAATTTATAGAAAATATATAGAATATATTATATGTCAAGTATTGAGGCAGTAGATGTTAATAATGAAACTAAAACAGAAGAAGCACCTGTTAATAATGAAGTCGTTGAACAAAATGAAACAGTTAATGAAGAACCATCGCCAGAAGAAGTTAAACCTGAAGAAGTCATTCCTGAACCAAAAGCGAAAGCAAAAGCATTACCAAGAACTAAAAAAGAAGTTGAATTAGTAGAATGTAAACAATGCTCTAAAAAGATGACATTGAAAAGTTTGAGACACTCACATCCCAAAAATTGTAAGGGAGCACCTACTGAGTTATTACCAGTCAATCCACAAAAGAATATTAGAAAGATAAAACCTGAAGTAAAAGAAGAAATTAAGAATGAGATTAAGCAAGAAGTGATTAAAGAAACTATTAAGAAACCCACGGCAACAGAATTATTAAGCCAACATTATGAAGAACTTAAACAAAAGAAAAAACAAGATAAACAAGAAAAAATAAACAAATTATCTTCATCAATGTTTTAAATAATAATCTAATTATATTATATATTAATCATGCTTATGAGAAGTCATAGAAATGTAGAATTTAAAAGGGCAACACAAGTAGAACGTCCTTATAATGTTTCAGATTTATGGGGTGTTGCCTCGCGAATGAATTATTTTAAACAGTTGAAGGACACACTGGAAGCGAGACAATCACAGGGAGCATTAATAAAGTATAGAAATGATTTAGCTGAAAGCAACAGAACCGAAAGTTACAGAAAGGAATTAGACAGAATAAGAAAAATATTAGACAACACACGGTCACCAGATGGAATACAAACAAAGGAACAACTAACTGTAAGAAAGAAGCATTTAGAAGAAATGATTAAGAATATCTCTGATTAATTTATTTTTCTAAATAATTAATATACTATGATTAAATCAATTAGTAGATTGAATACAGTAGGACCGGTAAAAGTAGGTTCATTGAAATCACAATTACATTTGAGACCTTCTTATGATGAATTATTGAAAGAAACGTTGGTAGGAGATGAGAACCGTCCATCAATTGAAAATGTGATAGACAGAAAAGCGACAAGATACAGATTAAACCAATACGGTAGTCAGTTTGATAATAAGGAGCCTTAGACATTCAAAAGAAACAAGAACTAGACCGGAGAGGAGAAGTTATGAAAGGAGCAATGTCGGACGATGGTAGTGTAAGAGCTAAACTTAATGATGAATTGAAACTTGCTGACACACTGAAACAACACCAGTCTTTCATTCAAGAAGGACTAACGGAAGCACAGAAACAGAAAGAAGAACTTGCTGAAAAAATGAGACTTTGGAGAGAACAACACGAAGAAATGGCAAGCGCTGTTTCAAAGAGTTCATATCCTGCCGGTGTAGAAGTTCATTCAATGGTGTCCGCTGATGAAATGCCAGAATTAGAACCATTAGAGGAAGGCGAAGAAGAAGATGAACGAGAAGACGACCCAGTTGTTGAAGTAGAATCAAAAGCAGAAGACGCTTATGGTTACAACGAGTTTAAGAAAAGAGCGTCTGAACTAACACCCGCTTATCTTGCAAGCAGACCAGAAGAGATGAAAACAGTCATGGACAAACTGAAAGGATTTAGAAAGATTAAAGACAGTGTTCATGAAGAATTCACTGAGTTATATAATGCTTTAATTAATAGCGATGGTGATTTTATAAAGAAGGAACACAGACTGAAATTAGTGAGGTTTTACAATGATAAAGTGTATTACTCAGTTTTCCACCCACGACCTAAGGAAAAAGAAGATAGTCCAACCGTGATGGATGGTTCAGTTAAAGAAATACCAGCAGAAGTTTAATAAAATATAAAATATTTAATATGACTGATAAATATTATGGATTAAGACGACGCCCTACTTTTGAAGAAATGCTAAAGGAAGCGATGACGCACAGATTAAAAATTGAAATCATCCCCGAAAGACAGGTAATTGACTTGTCAATCAACAATATAGATTTTGACGATTTTGACCTTTCAAAATACGATAGGAGACTACGGTTGAATGCTAGGGTTCAAACTGATAAACAAGTTCTTCAACACGAATTGTTCCCTGATATGTTTGATGAAGTAGCACCAACATCACAGTTATATGAAAACAACGAGGCAGACGCACAAACAACACGATATATAGCAAAAGATTTTGCTGATGAAATTTATAGTAATGCAATTTCAGGACCAAAAGATGAACCAAAAGATGAACCAAAAGATGAAAAGCAGGAAGATTTACAAAGTCTTCATTTAACATCATCATCGTCATCAGCATCAACCGAAAAAGATAAGAAAGAGGAAAGCCGAGAAATAAAATCGTTAAGAAACATATTTTTAGGTGGAGAAGACAAGAGCGTATTTGAACTATTCAAACGTGACAAGAAGACATCCACACCATCAGAACAATCAAGGGAACAGGAAGAAGAACAACCAAGGGCATCATTCTGGTCAAGACGTCAGGTAGAAGCAAGAAGCAGAAGTCGCTCGCTGAGCGCGCGAGGCTCGTCCGAGCGTCACTCACCAGAAGAAAGAGCAAGAGGTAATCAAATGAACAGAAGACAATTAGAAACAAGAAGCAAGCAACTCACCCCAAGAAATAGCTAGAGGTAGTGAATGGACGAGGGAACAAATGGAAACAAGAAGCAGGAGTAGAAGCCCAGAAAGCACAAATACAAAAAGTAGCCGAGGTAAGAAGAAAAAATAAAACTACTTAAAGACAAAACGCCCTAATATAGTAAAATGACAGGAATTTTCATTAACGGTAATAGTAAACAGAGAATAACGAATGACGAATTTGATATGATGGTTGAACTGATGAAAGCAGAAAACGACTTAGTCTTACAGATGATAAGCGAACAGAAACAGACTTCGAGCGATGACAGTGAGCAACCCGTGAGGTGGAGGGACGACCAGAAGAACTACCACCAGAATTACTACAACAATAACCTAAAACAGTCTTACACTTGCGAGGACTGTGGAAGGACGATATCAAGCAAATCAAATTTATCTAAACACAAGAAATCTAAAATTTGTTCGCAAGCTTCGCGACAATGCGCATTATGAAAAAAATAATAATCATTCATCTTATTAAAAACACTTAATGAGATTAATGCGTTCATTCTCAACCCGAAACCCATTTTCTCCAACAGTCAACCCCAGCCCGAAAAACTACTTAAAGAGAAAATACCTTATATTATATAGAGTATAGTATTATGGTTACCATGTCAGAAAAAAATCATAGATTTCATTTTAAACAGCCAACAAGGCGAACTAATACAAAAAGAAGGGAGGCAAACACAAAAACTCAAAATAGGTGATAAGACCTACAGATATGATAAGAACAAACCAGTTTCAAACGTATTGAACACGAAACTAAAGGAAGTGGCAAGGAGTGAAGGATATAGAAAGCATGGCCTTTTAATGAAAGGTGCTAATTATCTAAAACTAACGAGAGGTAGACCCTTACAGGATTATGTCAAGCGTTTCAAGTCCAAAATCACAGACGAGCAACAAGCGTTCAAGGGATACGCCAACACCTACTCGGTAAGTGATATAAGATTAAAGGGAATGAAAGGTTTATCCTACTTAAAATACCAGAAGCAACGATTGGCCGAATTCCTGAACAGAAACCCGAACATGAAAATAATCGTGGAAACTGATTTATCATTCAAAAATCCCGACAACGAACTTATTCAAAGGAGGTTAAGAAGCAGAAGATACAATATTCATAATCCCGATGAGTTGAACAACGTCTTAAACAACATTGGACATGACATTGAGACACAAATTGAAGTAGTCGAAGACGTTCAGTCGAGTTTGGTTCTTGTCCAAGTTGAAAAGTTAGTCATCAGTTATGATAGGTACAATCCTACCCGTGGTTCATCCTTTATTCATTGCCCGACTGGGTGGCAAACAAAAAGGCTTGTATTAATATTAAAAATGAGGATGACTTATGTTTTAAATATTCCGTTCAATGTGGATTTTATGAGTTATTCAAAAAAGACCATCCCTGCGACATGTATCATTATAAGAAATATGTAGATGACAAATTCATCAAGTGGGATAATATTGACTTTCCAGTAGGTAATGATGAGATTGAACTATTTGAAGAACAGAACAAACACATATCGGTCAATGTTTATTACATAAACCCCGAAACTATTTTATTATACAAAAGAAGCAACAACCCACAAGCACAACACAAAATCGAGTTGATTAAATTGACTGATGATGTTAAATCGCATTACGCTTATATCAAAAATTATGATAAGTTAATGAGTAGTCAGACTAACAAGATGAAGGCGAAGAAGTATCACTGTAGAACCTGCTCACATGGTTTCAAGACCGAAGAACTTTTAAAGAA
>CAUJNA010003417.1:387500-512500 GCA_963377175.1 Effrenium voratum
GCGCCTGCCACGATTTCGCAACGGCATCGCCAAAGTGCTGCGCCTGCCACGATTTCGCACACCCCCCGCCGCGCGCGCGACAACATCCTGTCCCTCTAGACAGCTGCCGAATGCGACCCCTGCCACACAAACACACACCCAGATGCACAGAATGCTGCGCCTGCCACGACTTCGGCAACGGCATCGCCAAAGTGCTGCGCCTGCCACGATTTCGCAACGGCATCGCCAAAGTGCTGCGCCTGCCACGATTTCGCACGCCCCCCGCCGCGCGCGCGACAACATCCTGTCCCTCTAGACAGCTGCCGAATGCGACCCCTGCCACACAAACACACACCCAGATGCACAGAATGCTGCGCCTGCCACGACTTCGGCAACGGCATCGCCAAAGTGCTGCGCTGCCTGCCACGATTTCGCAACGGCATCGCCAAAGTGCTGCGCCTGCCACGATTTCGCACGCCCCCCGCCGCGCGCGCGACAACATCCTGTCCCTCTAGACAGCTGCCGAATGCGACCCCTGCCACACAAACACACACCCAGATGCACAGAATGCTGCGCCTGCCACGACTTCGGCAACGGCATCGCCAAAGTGCTGCGCCTGCCACAATTTCGCAACGGCCACGCCAAAGTGCTGCGCCTGCCACGATTTCGCACACCCCCCGCCGCGCGCGCGACAACATCCTGTCCTTCTAGACAGCTGCCGAATGCGACCCCTGCCACACAAACACACACCCAGATGCACAGAATGCTGCGCCTGCCACGACTTCGGCAACGGCATCGCCAAAGTGCTGCGCCTGCCACAATTTCGCAACGGCATCGCCAAAGTGCTGCGCCTGCCACGATTTCGCACACCCCCGCCGCGCGCGCGACAACATCCTGTCCCTCTAGACAGCTGCCGAATGCGACCCCTGCCACACAAACACACACCCAGATGCACAGAATGCTGCGCCTGCCACGACCTCGGCAACGGCATCGCCAAAGTGCTGCGCCTGCCACGATTTCGCAACGGCATCGCCAAAGTGCTGCGCCTGCCACGATTTCGCTCACCCCCCGCCGCGCGCGCGACAACATCCTGTCCCTCTAGACAGCTGCCGAATGCGACCCCTGCCACACAAACACACACCCAGATGCACAGAATGCTGCGCCTGCCACGACTTCGGCAACGGCATCGCCAAAGTGCTGCGCCTCCACGATTTCGCAACGGCATCGCCAAAGTGCGCCGCCTGCCACGATTTTCTGCCACCCCCGCCGCGCGCGGACAAACTGAGTTCCTGGCTAGACAGCTGCCGGTTGAAGTCAGCAGTTGATGGTGTGTTGAGGGGAGATGAGTGAGCGAGTGAAGTGAGTTGAAGTGAGTGATGAATGAGAGTGAGTGAATGAGAGTGTGTGTGAGTGGGTGGTGTTTGTGTGGAGGTGATGTGTGTTGGGTGGGAGGTGAGTTGTGAGGTGTGAGTGAGTGTGAGTTGAGTAGTCGAGTTGAGTGGTGTGAGTGACTGAGTGTGAGTGAGTGAGTGTGAGTGTGAGTGTCTGAGTGTGAGTGAGTGAGTGTGAGCGAGTGTGAGTGAGTGAGTGTGAGTTGAGTGAGTGTAAGTGAGTGAGTGAGAGTGAGTGAGTGAGTGAGTGAGTGAGTGAGTGAGTGAGACGGAGACGAGCGGGAGAAGGAGAAGGAGACGCGGCGCGCGGACGACGAGCGGAAAAAGTAAGAACCCCACACAAAGATGTGGGGAAAAACCAACTGACATGACCATAGATAATAGGCACTTAAAGGAAGTCATGGCAGCGCATGTGGTTTACAACCCGGGACCCGGGCAAGTGGTTTACAGCTTGCAGGCTTGTGTTAGGGTGTCACCTGAGGCTGGGCCTACTGCGAGGAGAACAACTTGCCCATGACTGTGCCTCGTGTTTCGAAGGACCCCAGCGTCAGTGATTGAAATTGGAGGGAGTCGGTTCCTGCGTTTTGATGACTTTTTACACAGCAGATTACTCACAGCTTGTTACATGGGTTGTGTCACACATGTTCCATGAATTTCCAGCCCCTGAACGGTTCAGAACGGTTCAGAACGGTTCAGCGCAACCCACGGGCCACCAATCACCTGGGCTCTGGGCCCAAGCAAAGCAAATGCCAGACCCTGGAGGACTCTCCCGAGAAGAGGAAGCCGGAGACGGCCAGCAAAATTCGCCGAATTCAGAAGGAGCTGAACCTCACGCACAGGAAGGGGTACAGCAGCCAGCTTGACAGGTGGACCAGGGCGGCGCTGAATCTTCGGGAGATGGAGAAGCTGGACATCGAGTATGCCAGGCTTGCTGCCCCTTGGATTGAAATTCTCGACCTGGGGCTTTGTAGGCGACTTAGAGGTCTGCGAAAAGTAAAGGATGCGTGTCTGAGTGCGAGTTTGCAGTTTCTGTCCACTTGCTATGTGTTTGGGACTACGGACAAAACTTCCAGAGATCAGATAAGTAAAGTAAGGTAGGATTCGTGCTGACTGGTGATTTGTTTGTCTCAGAAACTTTTCAGCTAAACTGACTGACTAGACTAGACTAGACTAGACTAGACTCGCTTAGTTTGTTTGTTGTTAGTTGTTTGTGAACTTGTGTAAAAGTATAAGTTAAATCAAGTATGTTTTATTTAAGTTATCAGTTTGATTTTGTTTCGATTTTGTTTCATCTCACACAACATGCTAGAACAGATGACATGCTCAAGTCAGCTTCCCACTGAACCGTTCTGAACCGTTCAGTGGATCTCCACTGAACCGTTCTGAACCGTTCAGTGGAAATCGGGGCAAAAAACCATGATAGTTCTGAACCGTTCTGAACCGTTCTGAACCGTTCAGGGATCTCCATGTCCACTGAACCGTTCTGAACCGTTCAGTGGGTTTTCACTGAACCGTTCTGAACCGTTCAGGGGATTTCCACTGAACCGTTCTGAACCGTTCAGCAACATGCCTGCGTAGGGTTCACTATATAGTGCCTTCAGCCTAGGAATATCGTACATTATGTAGCGTGTGTTCTATGAGTGCCATGTGCAGTTGTAAGTTGTAAGAGTTATTATTATTAATAGTAGTTATTAGTTATTAAGTTATAAGTTAAATTATAAGTTATAACTTTATAACGTGTAAGTCTAAGTTATAAGCTATGGCCAGCTATGGCTTATACTGTGTAAGTCTACTATATGAGGTATATTATAGTAAATTGGTACGGTCTACGGTATTTACTATACTATATGGTATACATTGTACATCTTATGAACTTTTGTTTGGTCTGCAAATGTCTAATCTGATCGTATTTGTCATACATCGGGCTCACTCAGAAGAACGACGCTGGGATGGATGCGCCAACAACACTCAATGGCTGTGGCTCTGGCAATAGCAGCGGGTAGCTCTGATATGCCGGTGAGAATTTCAATCATGACAGTACAGTTTCATTTTTAGTTTAGAGTGTGGTGCCAGTCGAGTGACAACTGCTTGAAGACAGGGATGAGAACACTGTGTATGCCATGCTACACTCAAATTTCTTCTGAGTCAATCCACCCTTGCCAGCTGAAAAAGAAACATGGAGAAGCAGCCCTTTTGCCTTTTGCATTTTTCAGGTAGTGAGTAGGGGCCAGGTCACATGCATTTTTCACGTGAGGTAGCTAGTTGCAACTTGTAACTTGTAACTGCGAACGATTGCGCCAATGTGTCAATCGCCTGTTCCTTTCAGGGTGCAGTAGAATGCGCGTTGCCTTGGCTTCTGAGTGTCAGAGTCATTGCTAGCAACTTAATTACAGTAGGTTCACAGAATGTGATGCACACGGCCGGCCTAGCCTATGATGAACCAACATTGGAAGAATGGATATTTGGATAATCATATGGCCACATGACATATGGTTCATATGATGATCATTTGATGATTAGTTCTGATCAGATCCAATACGATTTGCTGAGCTGTGTGGCATGGGTGCGGTCCATATGGTTCAACAGTTCAACAGTTCAACAGCTGAAGAGTGGTATGGTGTCAGTCTTGGTTTGCGAGCGGGCTAGATGGCGGCATGCACGAGTTTAAACGGTGACTTCCCGGGTCATTATCAGAAATCTTCATTTCAATGGTATCTAGCAACGTTTGCGTGCCGACTACTTCCACTACTGTTGCACGGACCTTCGGGAAGATCAAAATCTGCCCCCCAGAGAGGGTGCCAAATGAAGAGCTCCCCCCTGTATTTGGGAATGCTTCTTTTGGCCCTTTGAACCAGTTTTTTCCTTGAAGCCTGAACCAGCCAAACATGAGGCCAAGAACTCAAAGAGCAAGCCGACTGAGGGCTGCGTGATTGGCGCAGGAAGGTCTGGGGGAGGGGGTCCTCATTGGCCCCCAGATTCTTTGGAGGGGGCTTTTAAAAGCCCAAACGGGACGCGTCCCATTTGAAAAGCCCAAACGGGCGTTAAGCTGCCATTGCGTTTGCCCGGTGTTCCTTAACAGTTTAGTTTGTTGACGACCCATTGTAAGGAGTGCATCTTGCAGGTCTGCGGAGCCCCTTTCGTTTCAACTCCTTTTAGTAAGGGAGTCTTTGCGTTGCGTGTCAGCTGGGAAAACGGCACATGGAGGTATGGCGTGACGGCGTGAGACTGCAAAGGATTTTGTTCAGCTGTATAACTTTGAAGTGCTCCAGGTTGCAAAACAGGCGCCTTGTCAGTGAGTGCTAAGATGGGTGTGATGGGTACATTGTGAAGTCATCAAGTTGGCTAGCCATAAGCTGCCAGGGTCAAACGCATTCAGATTGTGCTGCGTACTCAGGAGGGTGGGCCCTCACCGCTTGACGCGCTGGTGGATGTGGCACGCGCATGCCTAAGATGTCACTTGCAACATCAGTGAGACTTGATTGTGAGTCGGTGATATTTGCGAGACTGGGTTGCTGGGTGGCTTTTGTTTTTGGGTGAATCATCACTATCTATCAGCATTTGCAATGCTGCACCAACCAAGGTGGCAGTGGGTCCAGCATGGGGGTCTACAAGAAAGGATTCGGAGCGGCGTTCAGCACCTCAATGAAGCTGTGGCATCTGGAGCGGCAAGAATTCTGCCCAGCCCAGGCAGGGTCTCAGGTGGATGGGAGGGTGGTGATGACTTGACTGACACTAGTTGTCAGTTGGCATTGTCGCAAGAGAAGCCATTGTTTGGGAAAGTGGAGTTTCTTGATCTCGGCTCTTGATGTCGGAGGTTCCATTGGGAAAACACTGCAACTTCTCAGTCTTAGTTTTCATGCAATTGTTGGAAGGGCCTTCAGAAGCTGACATGTTGGGCCGGGCGGCCAAACCTTGCAAGTTCGAGACACCTGCAACAACGTCTGACAGAGTGCAGGGGCCACTGGAGCTACTGAACTTGGGCTTGTGCTTCAGAAGTTTGAAACAATGATTGTGGCAGGGGCAAGGGCAACGCGCACACGTGCGGCCAGGCAATCATGGCAGCGCAAGGTTTCAATCCTCGAGACTTTGTTTGGTCAGAGAAGGACTACAAGTTCTTTACACGTCTCGCAGGCGGGCTGACACTTCCATCGGCAGTTCGCAAGTCAGTGTTTGAGCCTTTGAGCCACTTTGAGCCTATTTACCAAAGCTTACAATGATTGTGAACTATGCAATTTTGGGATTGAGATGAGAAGTCACAATAGTGATAGTAATAGTGGTTCAACGATACGACGATACTGATACTGATACTGCGTAGTACTACATGACACGGTGAGCTTGCCCCAGACGTAGATTGTGCCAAACTGTAGGGAGTAGGCAGGGATTCGGGATCAATCAATCAAGACTTCACCTGGGGTTAAAGGTTTTTTTGCCAGGGGCGAAACAACATTGAGGGGAGCGAGCTTCAAATTGCATGGACCGGACCCATCAATCAATCAATCAATCAATCAATCAATCAATCAATCAATCAATCAATCAATCAATCAATCAATCAATCAATCAATCAATCAATCAATCAATGAATCCATCAGTCAGTCAGTCAGTCAATCAATCAATCAATCAATCAATCAATCAATCAATCAATCAATCAATCAATCAATCAATCAATCAATCAATCAATCAAGACGTGGGGTAAAGGTTGTTGTTGCTCCCAAGACTTTTGGGGACAAAAAAGCGGAGCCCTGCACAAAGCGAGGTGAGGTAACGTAATCCAATCTCGCGAATGGTATGGGACTGGGTTCTGTGTTTTTCCATCTGGTGCCTCGGAGTCTTGGTTTTTGCAGTGCTGTACGCAAGAACTGAAACGCTGCCTCTTTGGCCCGTGTAGCAAGTTCGGCTGGCTGCAACTGGAGGTTGGAAAGTGAAAGTGCAAAGAATGTTGCAAACGGTGGTGATGACAGGCAGTGTGGACAGCGCAGTAGCGCAGCGGTAAACGAGCTGCTATACTTGGCAGCGCCTGCCAGCTGCGCCCATGACGGATGCTGAGTCGGGGGCTGATGGCGGAGATTCGGCTTGCAGGCAATGTGGGCAAACGTTTGGTGAGGCGGACATGGATGCTTGGCAAAATTCAAAGTCAGTCATGCGTCTCGGTAGTACGGTCGGTAGGTTGTGTAGACAAAAAGTGGAGTTGAGATGACACCCACACTCTCGCATCAAAGGATTCGCCGGCGGGGAAGGAGGTGACGGTCACTCGCATCAAGCCGCAGAGCTCCAACTGCTCCGGATGCTACTACGTTTGCAGGGGCAGCTTTCCCGGAGTGCCGCTGCACCAGATCCAGCGTTCGATGGAGGAGCATGAGGCTGTGCGGACAAAAGTGATTTGGTGGCAGCATGAGGGGGTTGGCATGATTCCTAGACCATCCTAGACCAACTAGAAGATAAATGCCCAGTGTGTTGGACATGAAATCTTAGGCGAAATCTGAGCGTGCGCCGCGTGTTCCACACACTTGCCAATCAGGTTTCTGGAAAAGAGGCACGAGAAGGTCCAAGAAAAAGCTCTATTTCCATCTCGCAAAGCTCGGCACGAAAAGCTGGACATCAAAGAGCTTGTAAAGAAAAGTGAGACAGACTACATCGACTTCCAGGAGGCCCGATCGAATTGCCCAAACGTGTTGAGCCACGCCGTTCAACGACTATTTGTTTATCAGATTGTCACGATTCACGATTGTCGATTGTCATTAGGGCAGTCAAGTTTACAGCAAAGGCTAGCGACTAGTAGGGTTAGGGTTGGGAGGCTAGGATACTTGTGCACGACGACACAGGGGAAACAAGTGACTGCCCTCAAGACACAGCCCAGCGGCGGCCTGCGCGAATGGAGTATGTTGACATTCAGGATCCAGGAACGTTCAACCTTTCCAGGCGTTTCAGTACACAGCACATTCAATCGCCAGAAGGCCAGGCAAGCACTTTAGAGGCGTGCAATGCTTCACTACATTGAGTCATTGAGGATTCACTTGTTGCCTTGTTGCCTTGATCAAGACACACTGGGTACTCATGACTCATGAGCTTTCAAGGAAAGAGCAAGCAAGGCTGCTGTTTGTGTCACTTGTTTGTTTGCTGGCAGAAAGGCAAGCAGAAATTGTGGCACTGGCAGGTGAGCAAATTGGTCAGCCTCAAGACGTTCTGTGATGATCCCGCCAACAACAAAAAGGGCATCAAGTTCAAGAGCCAGAGTGAACGCAAGCGGTTTGTGAAGGAGACGCTGGGTCTAAAGGTGGTGGTGGACCCACGAACTAACGAGCCAGCTGTTCCAGTGCATGACCACTCCCTCATGCTGGTCGGCCACCGCAAGTCAGCAAAGCGCACCCGGGAAGAGACGGCTGAGGACAAGGGAGCTGCCAAGGAATCGTTTACCAAGGCCAAAGCCGGCTTGGACGTGAAGGTCAACACCAAGGACCGGTGCGAGGGCCCCTCACAGGGGTGAGGCCGGGCCGACTGCAAGTCTAGCAATTTCTTTTGAGGGTTGCGCAGCTTCCAGCAGCGGTAGCAGTGGTGGATAAGTGGTCCCGGTGCTGTTTCTCCCGAGAAGACCTTTTTTTTGGTGTTTGACACGGAGCTCAACTGACAACTATATTCAGAGACTCAGACACCACTATTATAGACAGACTGACAGACTATAATAGACATTGACATAGATGAAAAAAACTGGACCACTGGCCCTTTTCGTTTGAAGCTTCAGCTTGGGTTTATCCAGCGCAAGTGAGTGTGACTGAGCTTGGTGGCGTCCAAGATCACTTCCATGGGTCCATGATCTTGAAGGTCTTTGGGAGGGCTATCGAGAGTTTGACAGTGCTGACCAGGAGGATGTTGCTGCTGCTGTTGGGTCTGATGGAGAAGAGTCTGACAGCGGCAGCTCTGCTAGCAGCAAGAGCTCGGGGAACTCCTCCAAGTCCTCATTTGGCATGCGGTCTGACTCGGAGGAGGGCAAGAAAAAGGGCAAGCGCAAGGCAGCCGGCAAGCTTTCCTCAGCGAAAAAGAAAGCGAAGGGCCAGCAAGAAAAGCTGCCGGCACCAGGGTCTCTTCCCACTGCCAAGCGCAAGCAGGGAAAGCAGAAGGACACGGGCGCTAACACGGTGTGCTTGGCAAGGAAGCAGCTGGAGTTGCTTCAGGAGCTCACAGCCTCTGTCACCCGGCAAGCAAGTTGCAAGATGTTTGGGTTGCTGATTAGATTCATGTATGATAATGTACCATGTAATGTATGATATTAATTTTAATGATATTTGTTTTTTGTTATTTGTTGTTTATTTGTTTGTGTCTCTGTCTGTGTGTGTGTGTGTTTTTGATTGCAATTTCTGACTGTCTTCGTGTTGTGCGTTTTCAGTGCTGTCAGCGTGCATGTGTGTGTGTGTGACTGTGTGCGCGCACGATTGGGTGTGCGGGCGTGGGCGCGTGCGATTATCTTCAATGCTTGCTTTTGCCATGTGTGCTTCGTTTTGCACATGCGTCCGCGTGTGTGTGTGTGTGTGTGCGCGTGTGTTTGTGTGTGTGTGTGTGCGCGTGTGTGTGCGCGTGCCTTACGATTGTCAGATTTTGTCGGTTGGTGTTTGCGAGTGAGTGTGCGTGGGTGCATGGTGCGTGTGTGTGTGTGTGTGTCTCGTGTTTTTGCGTCATGTCACGTCATGTCCATTGTGCGATTGCATCCTTTCTGCTTCTGCTTTGCATCCTTTCTGTTGCTAGCCTGCCCGATTTTTTGCCAAAGGTTGTGTGGAAGAGTGTCATCCGGGCGTCGGAGCTGGACAGGAGGTTGGCAAAGGGCCAGAGCACTGTGGACGAGCTTGAGGGGTTGCAGTCGAACCCTCGCGCAGATGAGGAGACGAAGAAGCTTGCTGAGGAGATGCAGACCAAGATCTTCACCTTGTGCCAGGAGGCAGCGTCAGTTAAGGAGATCTCCCGGGTCATTCGCCAAAGCTCCCCTGCCGACCTTGCCGAGGATGTGCGGTGTGGAGGCAATCTCCGAGAGAATTTCCTTCGGTGCAGCCCCGGCATTTTGGTTGACCACCAGACCTTGACAGAGATGTTGCAGGCCATAGCCAAGAAGCTGGCAGAGGCAGTTTGGCTGATGAGGCAAGTTCCCCTAGCGTTCAAACTAGTGTGGGTGCAATGTTGGTTTGTTGTTTAGTTGCTTACCAGCTTGACCCATAGCCCATGACTTGCAACCTTGTTCCTCTCCTGACGGACAGCTTGGATTGAGGCCCCATCCTCACTTGTGAACTTTGATGGGGCAATTTGATTGACAGCCATGGAAACTTGCCAGCGAACAGTTGCAAACACACATGTTAAGTGAAGTTAAGTGTGTGTGTGTGTGTGTGAGTGCGTGTGTGCAGAGGCTAGGGCTAGCCACGATTGAATCCTGCAACGCCTTGTGTGACGCAATTGGGTCATGCGAGCTTAATAGCCGGCAGCCAACATTACATTTGGTGGCCATGGATAAGAGCTTTCAGCTTGCTGGCACGTCTCAGGTAAGTGCCACCGATGGGGAGAACTTGCACGTGCTCTTCAACTTCTTGGAGTTCAAGAAGGTCCGCTCTGATGAGGGTGATGCCAGGAAGATCCTCAACTTGCAGTACATGGCAGACCTCTGGCCCGACCAGACTAGCCCGGAGCAGCAGCAGCACAAGGTGAGCCTCATCAACATGCTTCTGCGGGTGCAGATCTCGTGCATCACTGACTGCGTCTTCGAGCGGCTGCGCAGCCCTTCAACGGTTTCATGGGCGTTGAAGATGCTGCCCAGAAGGCTTCGCTCGGCAGACTTTGCAGAGCAGAAGAAGTGGTGACTTGTCAGACAGCCAGCGAGCCCTTGTTTTGTGACAAGTGCCACAAGTGACAGAAGCCTTCCCTTTGTGCGCAGGCATTTGTTCAAAGTTCAACCCTTGTTCAAGTAGGTCATCAACCAATCGCTGTAACACACTGACGGCAGAAGATGGCAATTGGGTGGCAGCTTCTGTGCCAGGCAGTTGCGTAGCTAACACAGGTGTGCGTGTGCAGTAAAATGCTTGCTTGGCCAGGTAGTAGCGTGTGCGGGAATTGAAGCTTGAATTGCGAAGTCTGAAGTTGTTCCCTCCCGCATTTCCAAGGCTGCCTACTCCTAGCAAGGAAGTGGTGGGGCTGGATGGTCATGAGAACCAAAGTGGCTACACCAGCGTAGTCATGCAGGACACGCAGCGGATTTTTGCTTGCATGGAGGTGCAGAAGCTAGGCAGCGGCGATGGTGACGTGGATGTGGCGTACCTGTGTTCTGTGGCCAAAGCTTCCTTCAGCCAAAGGGTGGTTCTCCCGATGTCTGCAAGCCAAGAGTGGAGGCAGGGAACTCTTGCACTTTCCCAACCTGCGCTTGGCTCTCCCAATTTACTTGACACGACGCGCGCGTTACAAACATTTGGCGCCTGCCAGCAGGATGCAGTTGATCAGGGCGGAGCACTAGACTAAACCGTTTTAAATGAAGATTGGATCACAGATCAGAGGCAAAGAAGCTGGTAATGATTTGTAATGATTCTTCCAATCGCTCCATGACAACAACAACAACAACAACAACGAGAGATAGTGTGTTTGCGCAGGTTGGCACTCCCTATGATTGCTCTCAGTTTTAGTAGACATGTCTAGCCTAGCCTTAGCCCCATTGTCACAGTGTCATTTTATTTCTTTGATTTGCTAGCCAGACTAGACACATCTAGACATCCTCCACCACAGTTGGTGTATTTTTCCACGCCTCCAAACAACAACTTACTTTGCTTTGTACGAGACTTGCCTCGTGACATGTGGCACTGCGACTTGCCAGAATCTTGGAATATTAATCCATAGTCTAGAGAGTCGAGTCTATAGTCTATAACTTACGTCAGCAACACTGTGTGATTTGGTTGTGATCGGGTGCCTGTTATGGGTGAAGACACCCCCCCAATTCGGCAAGACACCTGGCGCAGGTCGCTATGGCAGAAGGTGCTGGCGCAGCAAAAGCTACAGGCGTCTGCGGGGCTGAGTGTGCAGCAGGCGCAGGACATGATCAAGGGCATCAACACACTGCTCGAAATAGAGGAGAGCCCCGACTTGGAGGCTGAAGATTGTCCCATTGCGAAGCAGATGTCCTCACTGCAGCAGCTGCCTGTCCTCATGGGTGAGCTGAAAGCTGCCCATTCTGTTGCAGGAGCAGAGCGGGTGGCACAGGAGCTCATATCATGCCTGGAGAAGCTACATGGCTGGGTGGACACAGTTGTGTGCCCGGATTTCAGCACGGCTCTGGACGAGGTGACCCAGCTTGCGGACGCGCATTTGGAAGGGCTTGACGACTCGAAGGCCTTGACAGAGTGTGCTGAGGAATTTAGCAACATCGCCCCCGCACCACTGCCGGACTTGGCCTCCCTCATGGACAAAGCATTTCAGCTGAAGTGTGGCTTGGCACCTTTTGGCACTTGTTTTGAGCGCAGGTGACATTGGTAGTGAGGTTGATTGGTAACTATCAGATTGGGATTGCAAACTGACTCTCGGCCCAGATTGTTGACAAAGAGTGTCTTGCGCCAACTTGCTGCATGCTTTCCAAACCCGTTTCGTTGGACTTCAAAAGCCCAGTGTCACGGCGAACTCCCGTCTGCAAGTTTTTATATGCTCGTTGTTGGTTTTGACGGGTGTTGATCGGGGGATAGTAGGGGCAGCAAGACAGGCCCAGATCCCCACATTGAACCCACGCAAGCAGTTGCTCCGTGCCTGTGTTCAGGCTTTGTCATGCAGCACGTGCCCACTGCGAAGTCTGACCGGCTCACGCAGCAGGCAGCTGCAACAATTGTGGATTGGGTGTGCCGCACAGAAATGTTGACAGAGCCCAAGGGTGACAACTTGGCAGGGGCGATTGAGGAGCTGGGCAAGTACACGTTAGATGTGCTCGGCTCCAAATCCTTGGTGCGCTTTCGCGCCACGGTTCAGGACGAGAAGGTGAGCAAGGATGATTTCGCAGCCCTCCCCGCAGCTTGTGACAGTTTGGTCTCCATGGTGGAACGCGTGCAGCTGGTGTGCAGTGCGAAGGTGCTGCATATGATCGCTTGTGGGGACATCAGCAACTTCGAGACGGTCTGCCTACCTAAAAGGCTTCAGCCCATTGCCCACGCCCTTCAGCTGGCAAGCTCTTCGGTTGCACCAAGCGGTTGGCGAGGGAGGGGCAGGGTCGATGGCCTTGTTATTTGTGATTTTGTTTGCTAGTATCTTAGGTCTTAGGGAAACATTTTGCACAGCAAGTATGCAGTATGAATGAATGATGGCAGGATGATCAGGATTCAGGGTGTTTCTGTTGGTTGTACCGGTACCTTTTTTTTGCCCTGCGCTTTCCAAGCGGCGCAGGCAACAGCTCATGGAACAAGCTGCAACCAATTGGACGGATTGACACTAGATTCACGACTGAGGCTTCTAACTTCTAATTTCTAATTCTAAGGTGGCCTTGTAGCTTGCAGGGCCACGGTTGCTCGCCTGTGCTGTCTAGGCAATTGGCCCACGGAGATCAAGTCCATCCAGGACAGCGGGGGCGATGACTTGGCCTTCTTCATTTCCAAGTTGCCTCTCTTCGAATCAGCTCACAGCGCCACCAACAGCGCTCTGATGCAAAAGGTGCAGAACGATGAAGTGCTACACGGCTGCTTGGACCAGTGCGTGACCTACAAGACAAACTTCATCAAGCTGCTCGGGAGGGCGATTGAGGTCACAGAAAAGAGCTTCCTGCCACCGATCAGCGCCTTTATGCAGAAATATGAGGCTGTGACTGAGGCTGTGCAAAAGTGGCAGCTGCAGCCAGTGGAATGGGTCTTCAAAGAGGAGGGAGAGGAACATGTGAAGCAGGATCTGGAGCGTTTCAGAGACGCCAGGCAATCTGCGTTGCAGCCTCCCTGCAGTGCGTTGGGGGATTTGGCGAAGCACGTGACGCAGTGCGACGATTTGAAGAAGCTCCTCACGGCAGCCGAACAAGGAAATGCGAAGATCACTTCCAGCTGTGCAGACGCTTCCCTCCTTGCCACGACCATCATGTTTACTCACCAAGCTCTCGTTGGTGAATCTGTGAGTTTTGACGAAGTGCAAGAACTCACTGCGGCAACCAAAGCTGATTTTGGCTTCGGGACGGAAGCCTTGCCAAGCAAGCTCTTGCAATTGCTGCCGACCAGCAAGGAGCCGGAGAAAAAAGACAAGGAGAGCAAGAGTGACAACAAGGGCAAGAAGAAGGAGAAGAAAAGCAAGAAGGAGGCAGAGCCAAAGCCTTCAAAGCGCAACTTGAGCCCAGACAACAAGGACAAGAAGAGTGGCAGGAAGTCTAAGAAGTAGCACGGACGCCATAGCAGCGCAGCTGCCGGAGCCTGATGGGAGAAAAAATGTTTCCTTGCAGCTGCGCATGCAGTAACTGGAAGAGTCATTGATTTGTGCTTGCTGCCCAAGTGTTTTGTGTTGCACAGCTGTTGACCCAACTCCAACTTATCAGCCATTGATCGCTTGTCAACGAGATGTGTACCCCTGATTCCGGACACTCATATTGAGACTTACTGACTTACTTGTTGAGGTGTGAGGTTAGCTGCCCGACTGGCCTTGTCTGACTCAGATGATTAATGAGCAAATCGCGTGCCGCATGCATGATGGTTTCTGATTGCCACGTGCGCAGGCAACAGCATGACCACTTCGGTGGCGGGGGCTGCGGTGATGGGCCTTCTGCTGTTTGCGCTTGGCCTGGGGCCAGAGGGGAAGCAGCTCGGACAAAGAATGGCAGTCTGGGACGCTGTGTTCAGTTGGAAGCAGTGGCGGAAGAGTTTTGTGAGTAACAGGTCTGTTGTTTTCTTTCCTTCTTTTGCGGGGGTGAGTTTTCTTGCAAGGCAGATCCTGCAGCGCAACCATGGCGTTGGCTGGACGTGGGTGGCATCAGACAATCAAGAGGGCTCTGATGCTGACTCAGCCTCAAGTGCTTCCTTGGCTTCCTTGTCCAGTTCCTCATCATCCCTTTTCCTCCAATCTGAAGCTTCGCCGAAAGTGGCAGACAAGCAGGCAGAGCAGTCCCCTGCTTCCGCGAGCTCAAGCTCAGAGGGGGAGTCTGAGAGCTCAACACTGTCGCTAGGCGCACTGCAGCGGTGAGATGTTAAGGCATGGTTTGGCATGGTTTGGCATGATTTATGATGGATGCTTGAGAACTGCAGCTGATACTTGATGTGCTGAAGCACTAACTCACAGCTTGGAACTTAGGGCTGGCACCCTATGGTGACACACACACATGTTGCCGAACTGTGCCTTTCGCTGCTGTGTTGTAGGTTGCTAGGCCTGAGCAAGTTTTGGCAGAGCCAACTCGCAAAAAGAGAGCACGCAGTGTGCTGGGGAAGAGGGAGAGCTGTTTGGGAGGCTTAGGCCACGAAGACCTCGCAGAGCCCAGGTGTAGTGACATGGAGTCCCCCTTAAATTGCGGTTCCCTTTTGTGGACAGTCTCATTTGTAACTTGCATCACTTGAGTTTGTGAGAGAATGGCTTGCAACCTGGGAGCTTGGACATAATCTCAGACATGATTTCAGACACAACTCCAGACATGACATCAGACATCATAATTGCAGGACTTTCTTGGCACCGTAGAGGCCCACAGAGATAGAGACCAAGTTTTGAAATAAGGTATGTGTCAACAAGTGGGTTTAACTTTAGATTCCCTTCAAACCAACGTGAAAAGAGTACCCTCAACAAGACAAGAATAAGTTGGATGACTTAGTTTGTGTGTTTGGCGGGGGTTCGAATGCTGATCTGCGACAACACTGTTACCCTTACTGGAGCCTAAACTAGTGGTTGATTTATCCATAAGCTAAGGGCTGCGGGAGTAATACCATAGGGTATAATATCGGCCCCTTCGTAAAAACTGGAGGCAGTTACCTTGGAAAACCCTATTTGTCCTCTGGCACTACCATTTTGATCATTGCGAGTACTGTCAAAAGATGTATTACCTGTAAAAGGCTGCTAGTTCGTTGGCACTTTCCTGCAGTCTCCATGACCCTTAAAAAGAGATCCATAGCCCCTTTATTTTGGGTAATGACCAACCATTTTTAAAGGGTCATGGAGACTCCAGGTCATCATTCTTGGTCACAGACTTCGATGTGGCCAAAGCGATATGCAGACCTGGGCCCACAGGCAAGAGCTCCCGCCTCGCAGGCGAGAGCTGCAAGTATGCCGAGCCTAACGATGCAACGGCCCTGTGCATGAAAGAAGTGCCCCAGAGCTAGAGGAGAACTTACAGGGAGTTGGCCGAATTCCAAGGAAATTGATCCATGGATTGTTGTTTGAGCCGAATGATGCTGAATGGGATGGAAAAGGGGTCAAGTCCTATGGAAGACTTCGGCACCACGAACGATGGTCTTGCCGCCAAGTTCGTCTTTTCGCTTCGGTTTGCAGCTGGGTCTGCAACGCCCCAAACCCCAGTTCGAACAGACCTCGCCTAGAGCCATTGACAGTTTGGGCCTCGATAAACCAAGGGCCTTTTGGGGAAAAAGGAAGCCTGTTTGTTCTTACTGGCTGCATTTCAAGGGACGTCCGGGGGCAGCGCTTTGGCTTTGGGACGGCCCGTTTTGCATGGTTTCTGCAAAACCGAGGGAAACAAAACAAGCTCAGCGGTCCGAATCAAGAACAACGAAACAAAATGCCTAGGACCTCCATTGTGATTGTGTGTGTGTTTTCCTTCTTTTTTTCTGCGGAAACCACTCCTTTTTCACTTCTGCGAGCGCTTTCAAATTGGTGAGCACTTGTCCGCAATCATGGAATCTTGGACAATTCTGCAAATTCTGCACTCATGGGTGTTTCGCGAAAAAGCGGAATATGCCGGTCAAAAAGCGGATGTTCCCAGTCTAAAAGCGGATTGTCCTGCCTTCGAACACAAGCATCGCAGATGAGAGGAATCTTTCACATTTCCGGGAAAAGGGACATCTAGTCAAAACCCTGACCAAGGATCTTTTGAATCTGATTTCTGGCAAGTGTGACGGCGCAACAGTCCAATCGAGGCGATTGCAGCAAATCACTTTGCCTAAGTTTCACTGAAAACCGCAGCGAGCATGTCCCATGGCGCTGTCAGATTTGGGTGGCATTTATCGCACCTTTTGAATGGTCAGCAAAATGGCGCAAAAAACGGCAACCCCTCGATAACCGACCCTTACTTTGCTTCCTCGCTCAAACTTATACGATATTTGTCAAACCCACACAAATCTCGCCAAACCCATCAACCAAACCAAATGGCTGAACAGCCGGGCGGTGCCAAGAAGGTAGCACCCCCCAGCCCCCGCAGCCCCAGGCCCAACCCAACCCCTCGTCTCTCTCGGCTCCGGGCGTCAGATCCACCTCCGGACCCTCCAGCAGCCTGGGCAGCGCGTCAGCGGCGCCCGCCACCTTCGGACGGATCTGAGAAGTTGGCTGCTACTGTGGATGGACGAAACTTTGCACCGTTCAGAAACCCTGGAGTGTTGATCCTCCTGCAAAAACCAGCAAACAATGGTTTCAACCATGGTTTCAAAGTGGTGCAGGATTTCGTCCATCCACAGTAGGTCCTCCTGTGGAGAGGTTTCAATTAGAAGAAGACGGTACCCTATTTTTCCTGGTGTTGTCTAGTTTAGTAGGGGAACCCCCCCCCAGAAAAAAAAAAAAAGAGAGGTGAAAGTGCACTACTGGGGGACCTAGGCTGAATGATCTTGCTGGTCCCCAAGACGCGTCATCCAAACTAACATGAATCAGGCTTGGGCCTTGCTTGCTGGTGCGAGAGATGAGGGGAATGAGTTGGAGTGACCCCGATTTAAGATCAATCCGACTGGTGGTTCCTGTAAGGGAATCCCAGATTTCATTCCCAGATCCCTACCTATCGCACCAGCA
The DNA here is from genome assembly GCA_963377175.1 of Effrenium voratum. Classification (NCBI taxonomy): domain Eukaryota; class Dinophyceae; order Suessiales; family Symbiodiniaceae; genus Effrenium; species Effrenium voratum. The sequence continues at coordinate 404,765 of CAUJNA010003417.1, forward strand.
AGTTACCCCTCCCGCCGATTGACATGGAACCTGACGGGATTTCGTGGACCACATTCCTTCTAAAGGAACCCTCCAAAGTCAGGTTCCATGTCAACTGGTGGGAGGCTACAGTGCCTAAAAAAAATCCATCGCCACTGAATTCGGCTGAATCGCACAAAAAATGCGCTGGCTTCAAAGGATACCTTGAGGGAAACCAAACACGTGGCTAGTGAACTTAATGCAGGAAAACCCCTTGAAAGGAACGCAAAAGGAGAATCGCTTGGTCTTTGGTGCCCTCACTGGCGTGAAAAGCAACCCTTGTCACTTGCGGGGTTGAATTCAAGTATGGATGCAGTAGGTCAAAACTAATGTGAGCCAAAGCTTGGTATTCAAAAGGGGGCAACCGAAATCCATGAGCATTTAGAATCAAAAGGGCTGGAGCTTGCTGCCTCCTGCAGAGAGTTGGTTCATGGTAAAGGGACAAAAAGGGAAACACACATGCATGTTTTCTAGTGAAATGCCCCGCACCCGATTTGTGCAAAGCAATCCCCCAAGGTGAGGAAGGCGGGGCTGTCTCTGTGTCCCTCCAGAACAGGTGCGGGCTTTGGGCAACCCCGTGAATCGAAGGCTGAAAAGGGGTCGAGCCAAAAAGGGAAGGTGCCCTTGGATTGGGTGAAGCAACAAGCCAAGCCCATTCCATATGAGCCAGTCAAAATATCGTGCTCCCGATGGATATGATAAAATATACATATACAGGCCTAACTCAAATCCCCCGTGGCCATGTCCTTCCCAGTGGCAATGCTTGACCGAGCGGATACTAAAAGTACGAGGGCCCAGTGCTTCCAATTGCCATTCTAGAAGGTATCTGCATCTTTGTCCTTCAGGTTGTACATGGCTTACTTTGGTCAATTACCTACGGCAGCTGGATCCCGCGACAATTTCAAGTGATCCTATTCCTTTACCATTGTCAAGTCACCCCCGCAAGTGCCGAGTAAATGGGAAACACTCCTTCCCAGTTTGACCGCCAAACCAGCCAACATCGGAAACACGCTTTCGGGGAACCCCTTTTCGTTGGCAATCCACGGGATACCAAAAGGAAGGCACCCAGTTCAGGGATGTCGCGAAAATCCCATCTTGGTGAGGCTGGTTGAAAGGGAAACCACAAGGCCAATTTCCGCACATCTTAACAGACCCATTACTTTTTGTCCCAAAAAATGGGCGGTTTATCTTTGTGCCGGCTCGGAACAGATCAGTCGTATACATCATTTAACCGCGGCGCTTTCATGAAAAACCGAGGGGTCTCGAGCAAGCCTCTGGCCCGATTCGATGCGCCCTTCCGCACCCCCAGGACGTCGAAGCAGGGGATGGCCACCAGAAAGCCCCGGCGCTCCGCCAGCTGCGTCTCCGCGCTGGTGAGCCTGGCCAAGCCCCACCCATTGCTACAGAGGTCATGGGTGTTTGGGAAAAAATGCCCTCCCTCCCCCTAGCAACTGGAGGGTGCCTGGAACAGAAATTCCTCTTGGAGGGAAAGCCTCTGTCAGATGCCATGGTAGGGAGGGTGGATGGCCCTGGCAAATGGAACCAAACCAGTGGAACCCATACATTTCTAACGAAACTTACCTTCAAAGGACCCTATGCTCACACGTAGTGGCTGGCTTCATTTGGGATGCGGACAGCGTTTCAACGCGTAAAGCAGAGATACGCTTGCTCTTCTTCTTCTTGCGCAGGGCTTTCGCGATTCTTTCCGCCGGATACCCGCAAGTTCACCTCCTCGCTCGTACAGGCCCAGCACGGATATCTCAATCGCGGGGGGCGGATGTCGGCAAGGTACGCGACTGGTTCCTGAGACTGGCAGCTAGCACATTGGTGCCATTTGCCAAGTGAGTGCATTCGCAGCGTGGGATGTGTTGCACCCAGAACGGTGGGTTGGTCTTTTGATAGGATCTTTGTGGGTTGGTCTTTTATGTGGTTTTGTTGTTCGATAGGGAACCCCAAAATGGCCGGTTTTCTTCCCACCAGGAAAGGGTTTCAACCAAAGAACCACACCCGTAGAGGTACTCGATTTGCCCTAGCAAACCACTGGGGCATGGCTATGCCGCTGCACTCCCTGGCTTCTGAAACTATCTGGGTGCAGTGGAGTGCTTGCATCTCTTCTCGAAACTCGTTTTGTGGGCTTGCATTTTCGTGAAGCCACCATCTAGAGGATTTGGACCATGTCACTTTGCTGGGGTCAGTTAGAACTGCTACGATTCGAGGGCATTCAGGCATTGCTGGGCACAGGTGGCCTTTTGGAAAAAAGATGCCCCCACAAGGGACAAAACCCATCTAACCCGGTGCCATCCATGTTTAGCCAAACTAACCTCAAACGGACACCTATGTGTGGGCTTCACTTCGCCCCGGGAAGGGGGGGGGGGCGCCTGAACTCCCTGCAGTTTTCTGGATGCCAAACAGACGGCTATGCCTGGCTAAGCGCGCGACGCCCGGGTCCCGTACAACTTGGCCCCTAGAAAACGCGCTCCTTTTGTGGGCCAACCGGCCGTTCTGGGTCGGTAGGTAAGCCAAACAAAACCCCCATTTCCGGGGCCTCCCACCTGGTGCCAAACCCAAATCCCAAGCTTCTGGAGCTCCAAAACCCGCGGATAGGCTTTCAATTTTTGCGGCTTCGAAAGGGCTTCATTTTGAAGGAATCACCGCCTTGGACAGATTTCCTCAGGGTGCAATGGCAGCCCACATACCGAAGCAGCCTGCCAACTTGAGGCTTGGTCATCTGAGAGCTGAACATTCAGAAGTTGAGTCGCATCTTCTTTGGAGCAATAGACAAATCCCTTGAGCGCCGACTGCTTTTTTGAAGGGAAACCCACTCCAACAAAGTGATGAAAAAAGAAAGGCAGCAGCCAATGGTTTGCCAGAACAACTCGACACAGACCCCGCCCTTCTCTTCCAACTTCACAGCGGCGCCTCTCACACCCGCTGCCCAACCTTCACCAAACTTAAGTCTTCCAAGCCTCGAGGGCTGGAGAAAATCCCACGGCGCACGTTGGCGGAGTTGCCCATCAACAAAATGCATCGTGTCAGTGCAAAAACACGTGTTGACAGAGATGGCTCAAAACGTCTTGCCAGTGCAAGCTGTTGGTTCCAACCCCCCCCCCACTTCCCCGAAAGCCGCCTTTGCAGCACCGCCCGCAGCACGGCCGCGGTGTTCTCCCGAACCTGACGCCGAGAGTCGTTGTGGCCACGGCAACCAAAAAGAAGCGGATCAAGACGAATCCATTAATATATGTGTGTGTGGATGTGTACATGTATCACAATGTATGTGGGTCTCAATGGGTTAGTCGGAAAAAAAAAAAGGAACTTGTTCTTCGCTGCCGTGACCTTCCCATATCCAGCTGCGAACGTGAGCTGCGTCTGAGCCAAGCCCCAAGCGAAGGCCCAGAGCCCCATTCATAAATCTACATGCTCGAGCGCTTTTCAGCTCCTTCCGGTTTCCAAAATAAGCCCTCCACTTGGGAGTGCTTTCCAAATGCAAGGCAACCGAGAGCAACCCTTGAAGAACCATGCATCCTTTATTCCCTCTCCCTCTTCTTGGTAGGAGTTCCAGCCACCTTCGGAACCTCCGCACACGGAAACGCTCCCTGCGAATCCGAACCTCGCCTGCGTGTCACACACGAACCCCCGCAGCGCTGCAAAGTCGATCCTCGTGTCAAATCTCGGAAAGCTCCGCAGTCCGAACAGAGCGTCAATTGCAACTCCAGCGTCCAAAGGAAAGGGACTCATTTGCACTACGTACGCTTACAATGCTTTTGAACGGTGATTCTAACGCAACAGGCCCGACGTTATTCTTCTGGCATGATTCTGGGGGCAATCAAAAAGTGCTTGGAAAACATAGCTGGGAAAGCCAAGTCATTCGGGATACCTCGCAGACTCAAGCAACTAAGTCCAATGCCAAAAAGGGCGACAAAAGATCTCTTGACGAAAGTCTACTCCCAATGCAAAGTCCTTTGCCGCTCCTTTACGCGACCCCTTGGGCGGGGATTTCTGGGGCCGCTGCCACAAGATCTCTTTCAAAGGAGGACATACTTCTGCCTGGGTGGGACGCCCGGAGCCTCACAGGGCCGTTCATGTAGAGGACACTTTCTCGTTTTGCTCTTTCCCGGGGACGGGGGGGTTGCTTGAAGGCAAAAGACAAATAAGACTCCAGTTGCGCGTTTCCAAAAGGTCATAGCCTAGATTGCGGCACATATCGAACGCGACCCGACCCCCAGTATTGCTAGCATGCACAACACCCCGCCAACAATGAAATGTCCCAAAGGTGATGCCAAAAATCGCCAAAAATCAATGGGGAAAACATAGGGAGACAGCTCCCGAGCCTGCTAGCGCAAGGTCCAAACCAACGGCATCTACCAATGCCACTAGGGTAAATCTTGGGGGCAACTCTCTTTGGAATCTGAGCTTCTTGCGCACCCGCAGGGGACATTCAACCCAGGGGGGAACCGTGGCCAACTCAATCGTTTTGAAAACCACCACCAGCCATGAGAACCAAGTCGTTCAAAGGGGTCCGTTCGGGGGCTTCCATGAAATCGCCTGGGGGAGGGTAACACAAAGAACATGGCTCCAAAATGCGCATGGCTGAAAATTCCACCATACGGACCGCAGGTCTTCGTCCGTTTCCCAGGGTTCCCATTCAGGGTACCGGGGTGACCTACTTTTTTTTGACCCACAGACATGGGCTGAAAATGGTCCACCGGCTTCTGCTTCAACCCAAAACGCCCCGCATGGCCGTTTTGCCCTGGGGCCCCCGGCGGCGGCAGCCGGGGCCGCGCCGGGCGCGCCGTGGCGGCGCGGGACCGCACGGAGCGGGCCGGGCTCATGGGCCCGTGCCTGGATCAGTCGCCGCGGCTTTGGGTGGACTGCGGGTCGTCGAAACCCGTGTTTTTTTTTTTTGTGGGGGGGGGGGCATGGACCATGTTTGGGGTGTGAGTCTGGGAACAAACCTGGAGGAAACGACAAGGGCAGGGGGAATTGCAATTATTTGCCTGCAGCTGCGTGGCCCCTAGAATGGTGAGTCCCTACCAGCACAGTTCTTCAGAACGGCTTAGCCCGGTGCCCGTCTACCTCGTGGCTAAAAGTGGTGAACTTTTGCGGTAAATTGTCCCGGTATTCGAAAAACAATTTTGGGGCTGTTGCCACCCACACCGACTCCGGAACTTCCGCACACTATCCGCGCGCTACCGCCCCCAACTACCCCCAAACTGGGGGTAGTCGTATGATTCATCTTTTTCACGAGCATACCAGGTGACGTGCGACCCAAATCGCCCAGTCAAATCTACTACGCCCAAACCGCGCGTTTTGGGACTCACTATCCCCAAAACGGGGGATGTGGCGGTCCCTCCAACGCGGCATGATCAAAGCCGCGAACCAAACTGGCTGCCCAAAAAGCAAAGCTTTGTGGTTCACCTTAAACAAAGATACCGGCGCAAACCAAGCGTTGATGTTCACAAGTTTCAACGTCAAAACTGATAGCAGCGAACCCGGATGAAACACATGCTGCCATGCTGCAGCTCCAGAATTGCCTGGTTTCTGCAGCAGCCATGAGGTGCCCTCGTATAACTCTTATATAATCCTTTCCTAACCCTTATATAACCTGTATATTCTGGGGTGGTAGTCAATGTAGTCTTAGAGCTGAGGATTAATTAGGTTTGTAGGGTAGGCTCAAAGAACGGGTGACTATCAGAAACAAGTCAGAAAAGAATGGGCCCGGAACAGCATAAACCCTACGTGTGTGGTCTAATACTTGCTTGGATCTCTTAAACCGTTTGGAAAGCAGGTAATTAAGCAGGTTAGAACTGGGAAACTGGGACTGGTTGCCTTACAACTTATAGTCATGGTTGAAACCCCCAAATGCTTGTTTGTTTTCTTTGCTTTCTGACTATCCCCCGCTACGGGGCGTACAACCTCATTAAGGACAAACAAACACAGAGGCGGGCAAGTATCGTGCCAAGCCTTTGAAACAACCTCCTTGGTTCCCTTTTAAAGGAAACCCCGAAACCGGCTGTTTAAGCAAATGACTGGGCACACCCTAAAGCCTGGAGTCAGGTTTGCTCCGAGAACGCCCAGGTGGGCCTTGGGCCTTGGCAAGCCAACGTTTCAGGCTGGGAGCAAGCCTTATCAGACGTGGCACCTGACAGGCCGAAATGGATCATCTCTCACACTGCTTATGCCAGGTGCTGGGAAGGGTACTTCAAGGAATGACACCGTCCTACGCAAACAGATGTGGATCATGGTTATATCGGATTCTCCAGGTTTGCCAAGGTGTTGCAGATTAGTTGGTTTGACAGGGGAAATGAATGGGAACATCACCATGTCGGGGGGGGGTTCGACAATATTACCACCAGGAAGGTGCCCAAGACTATCAAAACCCTCCATCATTTGAGTTTCAGCCGGAAATAACATAAATCTTCTCATGTCCCTCCCAAATGAATCATAGACTACAAGTAATTGTCACCAAAGCTCATCTTAGGTCATGAAGCCAGCTAGTCGAGCCCCTAAAATGGGTTTTGTGGGGGGTCTTGGGCAGTGAACCAAAAAAGCTTGCACAGGAGTTCCTCCTAATTAACGACCATTCAAAAACTGAACCCTGGAAAAAAAAAAGAACGAACAAGCTCCAATACCGCCCTCCAGGCCGGGAAAAAAAAGGTCCAACACCGCCCTCCAGGCCGGAAAAGCAAACAAAATAATAATAAAGCGCCAACACCGCCCTCCAGGCCGGGAAAAAACAACACAATAATTAAGCCAACACCGCCCTCCAGGCCGGAAAAGAAAAACAGAAGAAGAAAATAACAACATGCCAACACCGCCCTCCAGGCCGGAAAATAATAATTAAGAAACAAAACAACAACACGAAATAAATTCAAAAACAAAGCACGCCCAGAGCAAAACTCCCCGCTCCGCTTGGCTCCCCTCGGCTCCGCCTGTCCACGGCCTCGCGAGATCCCAGCTGCAGCTCCAAGCCTTCGAGGAACTCGGAACTCGGAACTCGGAACCCGGAACCCGGAGGCTTCCGCCTTGGACCTTGGGCCGGCCATTGAGACCCGTTGAACCAAAAGGTCAGGCCGGCTTTGGACTGAGGGTAAACAATGCGAGGGGGTTGTCACTAAGACTCCAAAGCAGGAACTGGTGGCTAAATCATAAAGCCAAATGTCTTTACCGCCTGATATAACGGGGTTCGGCCATAAGCCGCTAAAACTCCAAAGCAGAAAGAACTAACGCCTGAATATCCTTGGCAGCGGGGTCTTTGATGTTCAACGTACGGGACCCCCCCCAAAAAAACAAAAAGGTGTCACTGTAAACTCGTTTGCTGCTAACGAAAGGCGATCGCCTTTTAGGGCCATGACTTCAAATGGAAACTGGTGAGGGAAGCCGAAGCAACAACACAATCCAACTCTCTTCCCGGGGTTGGCCACTAGGCGCGGCGCAACCTACGCACCATACTAGGCCAGTTGAACTTTGTGTAACATCGATCATTAAGAAACCCGTGCATGGTCTCCATGCCATTTGTGTTTGAAGATCCATCTAAACACCGCATTATTAGGCAATCAGTGTTGATCATGGCCCACAACTAGTGAACCCTTACACGGATGTGTAAGAAAAATTGGGGAACCCAACAAACATGCTGGGTGTCCTTTTGGCTTCCTTTCAACACCAACCAAAGGACACACCCAAATCCAAAGCAGCTTCAAAAGAGACCCAAATCCTTGTCAAGGCTTTTGTACAAGGCCTTGGCTTCCATGGCGCCCATACTCAAACTGAACACTGGGCACATGCCTTCCGGTTCCTTGCGCGGGGAACAAATTTCTGCTGGCCATGATTGGTGGTAACTAGGCAAGCGGGAGGCTCGGGGGTCAACGAGAACCTGAGCTCAATTCATCAAGTTGGTGCCTCCGCGATGGAAGACCCCACCCAAAAAAAGCAGAGGTCCCATGGACCTTGGGAGAGACCCTAATGGTCGGATCGTGACAGTCAAACCCTTTTCAATGCTTTTTTGGAAACAACATCAAAGCAATGACGCTGGCAGAGAAAGGCGGGCACTTCTTGGGGTTGATCGGTTTTAGTGGGGAATCCACACACGAAAAAGGAGCAGGGGTAGCACTGGACTGGGACAATCCCTGGAAACGAGGGCTTCCATGTCCCATTTGCGACAGGGGCCTGGCAACTGAAGCCCAGGTCCCGATGCAAATTTGAAGCATATCTGGGTTTTGGAGGGGACTTCGATGCGCACGCGACTCAGCTTTTCAGAGTGATCCTAACAAGCGAGCTGCGGTGAAGAAACCCCTGTTCAAGTCAAAAAGCCCGACCCGGTGCAGGCAGCTCGCAAAGTCATGGCCTAGTGGCTAGCATGGAAGCTGCCGGAACGCCACACAACCTAAATCTTCCAAAGGGGTCCTGCGAGCTTCAATGCTCATTTGCCTGGGAGAGGCCAGCCTCTGAAGCAGCTTGCTGCAAACCTTCAAAGACCTCAAAGGTTTCACCTGGCCCCTGCCGAGTAAACCGAAAGGAGGAAGTTAGGCGTATACGAGGGGAGGGTAAAAATCAGCCCTGACACATGTTTCAGTGGACCGCGAAATCTTACAACGCCCAGACCTGTGCTTGCCCTTCTGTTGATTGCACAGCTCAAGCTTTAGCATCCCAGCGGGCAACCAGCAACCGGGGACTCGCAAAAAGCCGCCCGGCAAAGGACTCCCAAGTTCGGCCCTAAGTTTGGTCTGACTTCCTTTCACGGCCCAACACACCCCAACTCCAAGCCCACCTAGTGCACTCCACCCACTCGCCGTCCCAGGGCCAATGGCAAACTCACCCCCGAGCTCGGACTCAGTCACTGGCCTCCGGGCACGGATTCCCGCAAGAGCTCGAGCTGTTGGCGTGCCTGCGAAGTAATTTGCGAGGGCGGTGTACCTGTGGTGGGACAACTTCTCTCAGGTGCCATGGTTCATCTTCTATAGGTATACCCTTAGCTTGGCCCATCCGGGGTGCAGCTTTCAGATTCTGTGGCGTATTTAGTCTACCCTCAAGTATGAATTAGTTTTGGAGGAGGCACCGGTGAATTGGTGGTGTGGATTGGTGAGACTTGAACCCGCAGGTTTTTTGAATCAAAAGGGACAGCGGGCAAACTCCCAACCCACCACTCCAAAGCACCTGATAGAGGGAGTTTGTGGGTGGAGGGTGGAATGCGAATCTCAAATCAACGAAACCCTGGGCTGGTCATCCAAGAGGGCCAAACCCAAAAAGGGGCGAAATTAAAAGAGTCATTCGCCTTCTCTTGCATTACTCTACCAATTATACTCAGAGGGTCTATGAACCTTTGGGCTGGTCATCCAAAAGGGTCAAACCCAAACCCAGAAGAGCCATTCACCGGTCACTCACCCATTTCAGATTTCGGATATCCAAGTCACAATCCAACCGTACGAACAGGAGGCCTGGGACAGCCTTTGAGGTGCAAACAAAGCCCCCGTTTTGAGTCGAGTGGGAGAGACCATGGAACAACTGTTGGCATCTGGATGGGAGCAGACTCAAGAGCTTTCCCAGGAAAGCCAGCATGGTAACCCTTGAAAAATGGAATCGCTAGGGTTCAAGGGGGACTCTGGGCATCTTTGACTTGAAAAGACCCCAACTTCCTGGTAGGAACAGACAATTGCGCAAACCCGAAAAGCAAAAACTGCAGGAAATGATGGTGTCGAGAATGCTCCTTTTGGCGGCTGGGGGGGTCCATATCAGAGGCTTGGCCGAAATTTCCGGAGTCTATGGTTCACTTGGAAGGAACCTGGCAACATGGGGGGGACTCACTAAAACTCCCGACCAAAAACCAGTAGACAAAAGCTAATTTTCTCACAGGCTCTCGTGGTCAGAAGCAACTTTAACTGCTCATCCCTGGAAAAAAACAAAACAATATTTCCAGTAGTGCTAGATTCCCTTTGAAACCAACAGGGGAAAAAACAATAAATATTATTAACCAAATGGAAGCCTCTCACAGCAAACCCTCCGCCAGCCACTGACCCCAGCGCATCCAGCGGCCTCTGCCAGCGCGTGCGGCGCCACCGCCACCCCCTGCGAGAGCCTGCGGCTGGCACATTGGGCGGGGCAGCTCTGATTCCGCATTTTTTTCTATAGGGCCATGGGTCAAAATTAAACCAACATGGGTACCCAAAAATGGAACCAAGGACTAAAATGGGAACTCAAAATGGAAAAAAAGGGTATCCTAGTTAATGGAACCCTGGTAAATGGAACCAAGGACTAAAACCTGTGGTCCCCTATGCTTAGATTTTGACCCACACCCATATTAATAATATGGCATCCCTGAATTCAGGTTTTGGAAGTACCTATTGTCTCCATGACCCTTGAAAAATGGTTGGTCATTATACCCAAAATAAAGGGGCCATGGATCCATTTTTGAAGGGTCATGGAGACTCCAGGTACTATATGGCCATGGGTCAAAATCCCGTACCCCAGTGAACATCCCAACCCCCACTAACATCGGTTCTAAAATGGGTGGCGCACCTACCCCAAAGGTACCATTGGTTTCGACCCACAGCCACATGTGGGATCCCTTTTTGTTCCTTTCGGTGAGCCTCGTCCGTGTGACCGTGCCCCTAAGTACAGGACTTTTATCACGGTGAGCTCGTTTTACCGGGTGAGCTCGCCGTATGGCAGTCGATGGGGGGTCCTAGAAGCTAACAAACCTGAGGCGGCGGCAAGGAAATGGCGTCCAGTCCCGCATCCGACAGCCGCACCAGCTCCGCCCACACTGCCTGAAGGGATCTAAGCCCAGTCAACTCAACTGGATGTTTGTGAAGATACAGTAGGGGGCTCCTATGTTTAAAATGATTGGATTCTTTTGTGGCTTCCCTTTTCATTCCAATCAAACGGGAGTCCACCACGTTAAGACACCCTAGTGTTGACCGGGCACGGTTGACAATACTTGACCGCCTGGGTTTGCATCGATCTAACGTTGTGCACGTTGGCCCAAGGTCTGGTCTTGTTTGGCCGGATGGTTTATCCATAAATGGGGCTGACCAGTGAATCCAATTCACCGGTAAACCCAGAAACCCGCAGCAACCCCAGTCAAAAAAAAAGCCACTCGCAGAGCCACGAGAAAGGAACCTTCACCGATTCCCCTTTGCGAGCTCAAATACAGCAGGGCGGCCAATGTTCGATGAATGTGCCAAATGGCCCAAACCCGGCAACAAGCATGCAAAACAGTTTCTCCGTTGAGCAGGTCAATACCCCAATGCACCAGCCGGCTTGGTGGTCTTCATTGAGACCTAAATACTGCCGTCTGACAAAGTCCTGACAGTTCAAATTACCGCACTCTCCAAACGTACGCGGAAGCCGTTTGGCACCGGCCAGATTTTCTCGGATTCCTTTGGAGGCTGCCTGTGGTGCCCTATTCGGGTGGAAAGCCCAACGTGGCACACGACGTCTGGGTCAAGTATTCACAATACCAACACGTCCTTCTATATTAATAAAATAATTATAATCATTTGCACTTGCAAGTGTATTCGTTTCTTCTTTTGACATCTGCTTGTGACTTATGTGCAAAAGCAAGGGCACCTCATGCGATCCAAACCGGAAGACGGGTGTGAGGCTTGCTGACACAGTCCTCTTGGACGCGTGCGGCATCCAGTGAACGCCAGCTTCTCTGAGCCGTTTTTGTCATTCCGTTCAAGCCGGGTTTCGCGGAACCAGAGCCACTGCCTGGCCAGTGAACTGGGTGTGGCTCAAAAATCGGGTAACTCCAAAACGGCTTGCCCTGGAAAAGGAAACAATTGGACTAAAACCTGCGGTCCGATTCCTGGTGTATAATTTTGACCCATACCCACAACTGTGGACATGTCAGGCTGACTTGGCTCAGCTGCAGCTGTGGATGGCAAGAGAGGAGAACATGTCGGCGCGTCGAGAAGCTGTGGCTCACAAGAGTATGGTAACTCAAACCCTGCGAAGAGGTAGCCCAGAAATGCTCTTGTTTGGCCTTGAGGGAAACACCCCCTCAACAGACCGAAAGGGCAACCATTCCCCTGAAACTCCAATGCACCCAGTTGTTCTTTCTTGCGGGCTTTTACATAGTCCCACAAGAAGGAAGCCCAACAACCCATTGAGGTAATGAAACCATTTTCTGTGTCCCCTCTTTTCAATAATTATGCCGAATCCATACAAACAATCCTGTGTTGCATGGCCCACAAAAAAGGGGTGCACAAGAAAAACGTGTGGATTTTGTGCCATATTTCTACCCGAACATTAAATAAGACATGTTTGGACGACGACGGTTAATTGGTGGTGGTGGGGCTTGAACCCCCATGGTCGGCTGTACTAAAAGGGAAAGCGGTGGAACCAAAGTTGCCATCCCTTCACCGGCCGATTCGCCTGCCACGAGCTGCGCTCGCTAGGCTGCCTGTCGTACGTTGGCTTCTCGACAGGGCTCCCTCACTTCTTCTGAATTGGCCAAAATAAGTTATTGGCATCCCTAAGAGCACGGCTCAACACCTTACACTGATATACTGATTGATTCGATGCAAGTGCCCCTCAAAGCGACTGAAAGTCCAGCTGCTGAGTAAGTGTCCAAGAAAGCATGTGTCTAGTCCTCTGCAAATTCACATGGAACTCCAAAAACAACTCGGCCGATTCCCAAAAGGCAGCTCGTATGGATGGTTTGGGGGACCAAAAAGGGCACCTCTGGATGTATACGCCCGCGAAAATCCAGGTGTAGGTCATGGCCACGTTTGCCACCCCCAGTCAATCCTCGTCATTATCTACATTCAAGGGGTCTGTAGCCATACAAATGAGGGAAGCTGGAAGGAGGAGGATTAAAGAGTACTCCCGTGATCTGAGGTGAGCGCCCCCCAAGGAATCAAACAAGGGAAGCCTAAGGGAGGCTGCTTGCCATCTAGGGGACCTCGGCAAGTACAGTCGCCTTTTCGGGCTCTTTGGCAGCTGTTAACTACAGCACTGTATCAAAAATCAATATATAAGAAATTGATCCAATTTCTTAGCAAACGGGGGCAATCAAGAAAGCCCTTTGTAACTTAGCCAAACGGCCACCAATGCTTTTTCTGGCAATGGCAACAGCTGCTTCAAAAGAACACGGTTCCTAAAGCAACCTCCAGCTTCAAAAGCAAAAACAGGTTCGGCCAATCGGGGGAGCGGGGGTTTGCAGGGGAAGTGCCCTGCTCAATTTCTTAGCGGGGAGGGTAAAGGCTCCGAAAGCTCTCCAAAGTTCAGCCTGCGAAGCAGCGCGAGCGTACAGCCTAGTCAATCAAGACAGGGTTAAGAAATTGGCGAAGAAATCCAGCACCCCTGGCTGCAGAGAGTAAAAGCCTCCCTGGGCCTCGACAAGCCGATTTCTTATACAGTGCTCAGGCTGTAGCTAGTTTGAGGTCCATCGCAGGGTGCTGCTGAACCAATGTTGGCACAATGTTGGTCCGCGCTCCGGATTCATCGGAAGTTAACATCCGGGAACCACTTTTCCGGGCAAATAACCGTTGTCTGAACTTCCTTGTTCCGGAAACCGCCATCTTTCGCGAAAATTAACCGCTAAGACCAAAAGGTCTTCTCCTTCATAGCTCAATACAAGGACCTTCCGGACGACTCTCACATATGGCTCCCAGTGAACATCCATGAACATCCCAATCCCAACTGAAATAGGTGGTGCACCTAGCCCCAAAATGGGATCCCAACACGTCGTTGACCCACGGCCAAGTCTTCGTCCCAAGCGGCAAGAGGTCGTAGACCAGTGGAATCGGATCTCGCGCCGAGCGCAGCATCGCCTGGGGGGGGGGACGGGGTGGGGGGGCAGTCCCGCGCTTTGGAGGGGGAAAAATCCGGCCACCAAGTGGGGGTTGATCAGAGAGTCCTTTACCTGAGATGAGTATTGGTTGGAAAACCACCAAGAAGATGCTATTTCCCACTAAATAGGAAAAGCTACCCATGGCAACGTCATTTGGGGCCCGAGAAATATGCTCGTCATTTCCTCAAGGGGCATGTAAAAGGGTTATGTGACAACACCCTCCAGGCACCACCCGCTTTGTAATACGTACGGACCTGTGCAGACGTTTCATTTCCGTTTGTGCACACCCTGGTTGCCCACCCCCAATTGGTGATTGATGAAGTTTCATGAAGACTGAGATAAATCAATTGGTGCAGGATTCCATCCACAGTACACCCTGACCGAGGCCTTATCAGGGGCTCAAGCTAGGTATATGGGATGGGGAGGTTGTGTTTTGCCCCAGATCCAACAAAGATTAAATTGCTTCAAGGACCGCTTTTAGGGCTGTTCGTACATACCCCTACACTTCGGGTAAATGGTCCCTTTCCAAGGCGTTCTGGTGTTCATCCCTATGCTCATTTATGAGTGATACCTATATATAATATTATAAAAGGGGTACCACTCCAATACTTTTACCAAGGGCCATTGGGCCAGATAGCTTTTTATTTGTGATTCGGCTTAAGGGAACCCTCCCACTACCGCCATGATAAACCCAAAGGCTGATTGCATGAACCCCCATGAAGCCCTGATTTGCGGCATTTAACGAAGTGTTAGTTGCGGCTTGATTCAGGAAAGTCGGCCAAAGCATTCAAAACGGCCCCATAGAATCAGCCTTTGAAACACATTGACCTTTTACTTCTTTGGTTTTCTGTCTTTTAGGTCCTTCAAGTACATTCATGAACCTGCAAGGGGAGCTTTTGGGGGGGGGGGGGGGAACTTTGAACCTCTTAATGTCGCCCAATTTGAGGATAACTTGTCCTTGGCTTATCTTGGGAGTATCTAGGGATAGCCCCCCCCCCCCAAAAAAAAAAGGCAAAGGCTACGCGATCAGCAACGAGAATGTGGAAATAGGTTTCCAAGAACCCCCTCAACTGAGTTTGAGACCATTGCATGGTGGAAAGAGTTGTATGCTAAGAAATTACAGGGAGGTCAACCGGGTGTTGGCTGGGAATTGCTCACGACTGAACTAGCTCCTAGACCCTCCAAGTTGGTCCCTTTATCACTGCTTCACTCAAAGGAGCACACCAACACCACACCACCACCCCACCAACACCACCACCCCCCCAACAACTCCCTCCCACCAACACCACCCCGCCCACCCCAACACCACCCCCCCCCCAACAACTCCCTCCCAACAACACCACACCACCACCCCACCAACACCAACCACCCCCAAACCCGAACACACAGCCTGATTTGCTCACTGCGTCAAAAACTTGGCCTCCGCCTGGCCATCCAAACCCAAGGAATTCTCATCTTCCAGCCTGCACCTCCGAGCGCAAGGTCTCGAGCCAGCGCCCGGAGAAGACCTTCGAGAACTTCAGAACCCAGCCCCCCGGCTGTGACACCCTCCCTGGGCTGAGTGGGTTTTAGCAGTTTATCAGTTTACCAATTCATCAGTTTACATGTTTATGAGTTTAGTCAATTCATTCACTTTTGTAGTCCCTTTGAGACTGTTCGATGGATTATCGGATTGACCGCCCCTTTGTGAACGGCTACAGAGCTCCTTGGGGGATACAGCCACCGCCATTGAGGACATGGCAGTGGAAAATGACCCTTTCTGATATTCCAGAGTGTTTAGGACTCCCATCCCCGTAGCTACTTTATCACTTCAAAGGCTTGGATGGTCCAAGTCTTCCACAGCTCGATGTATTGGCTGCTCTGGCCTTGGACAAAAAAAAAGAAGCTCTAGGGGTACCAGCACCAGCTTCACTGGAGAGCCCCTGAGTCCCGCAGATTGTGAATGATAAGAATGCCAGCCCCGGATTGACAAACCTGGCCCATTGACAGAAGGGAATGATGGGGTCAATCGATGCATGTGGATCCTCAAAGTGCATCCTCAGAACTGTTGAGAGTGACATGACTGAGTTTGATCGTGTTCAATCTTCACTGAAGGTACCAATGGCATGGCAAAAGGAGCGGTGAAGCGAAGGCATTGGGTTTCTCAAATGTCAGGGTCGCTCTTTCTGCGGAGCAAAATCCGATCCCAAGGCTCGTTCCGAACCTTAGGGCAGCTCAGATATCCGGGTTGAAAAGACCCCAAGGCAGACATCTGAACATAGACCCAAACAAGGCACTGATTGTCTAGCCGTGAGGTTTGATCAAGTTGTAGCGGTTCGAAGCAACCCTAAGCTCGATGCACATGAAAACCAAGTTCTGCGATACAACGGGAGGGCCTTCCCAAGAACTCTTTCGCCATGTCGAGAAGAGGTTCCTAGAAGTAAAGTGGACGGTTCACCAACTTCCCCTGCCTATTCCCAAAAAAGAAGGGGGAAATCATTGTACACCTGGAAGTTGGAACAAAATCATTGGATGTCACATTGGATGGTTCCGCGGGGCCATCTCCAGGTCAGTGGGCTGAGCCCTCCCGCCACCAATTCTTGCTACGATTCGAAGGGCATTCGGCAGCGTTCCGAAGGAAGTACAGCTAGAACCAATACATTGATTCCCCAAGTAGCCTGAGACCTTATAGAAAGTTTGAGGCCAAATCATCCAAACATATCCAAACTAAAATAGGCTCTCAGCTTAGGCTCAAAAAGTCGCATGGCCTCAACGGAGGTCCCTTGGCCCTGTTCGGACGCTAGCTGTACCTGGAAAGTCTTGTGACTTGACCCGAGGTCGCCAACATGAAAACTGAGGCCCTGCCAACATCAGCTGACACGAAAATACGACAGCTTCTATGCGCATAGCTTCGCCACTCACTCAAGCACGCGCGCCAGCCTATGCAAGCAAACGCGCGCAGCCACACACCCGAGCCTTCCAAACCCGAAGTTGCAGCATGCATCAGTTCCTCCAAGGCTTAGTTATGGACATTCAGCCCAAAGACCTGAAAATGAAAGGTAAACCTTTGGGAGCCGCAGCGAACTTGAGATCAAAAGTCAAGTCCGTCCCGATGAAGGAAACTTGCGCACGTTTGCGCAATATAAAGCCGTTGTTTAATCACCAGACGGCTTTTCATGTGAAAAATCAACAAAAAAAAGAAAAAACAACAACATCCGCATCTCCGACATAGCAGCAAACCCAGTGGCAAAGAATTCAAGGGAAAAGCAGTGTGCCGCTTGTCCAGCGGCCCACGGCAATCCCAACCCGCCTCGGACATGTCAGGGTGCGCGTGAGGGCGCCTCAGTGCCCAGCAAAGGCTCGGGCGGCGACACACACACACACACACACACACATCATGGTGGTAGCGCCTGCATGGCTCCCAAAGCACTAGTTCCCGTGACAAACTCGTTTTCCGCTTGCTTGCAACATGGCTCCTTTCATGGCTCCTTCCAAATCGGCCAAATTTCGTGCTTGAAAGAGGTGGAATGTCGCTGACTGCCCCCCACAAAATGGTCCTGCCCCTATGTGCGATCGTCATCGGAGGAAAACCTCTGTCCATGCGCAATGTGCCAAATTTGTGTTTCGCTCAACGAAGCCTTTTCCCACACAAATGGCTACTTGGCAAGAATGGCTCCAACAGGCGGATACGCCGATTGCTGCTCTCAACGGACTTTAACTCCTGGGCGTTGACGAGGTCAAGAACCGGACTCAAGTGCATCATATTATTGCGCATGTGTCTCTTCTTGGCCAACTCTGCTTGTGTCTAAACTTATAATCATGTCTGAAGTGGGTTCCGAAGTACCCTGCAATCCCATTCTAATTGCCTGGGTCCTTGGGGCAAACACATTTTCGTGGGGGTAGGCAAATGCTCCAGGCCTGAACCCTTGTGAAACTCGAGATGTGTCCTGAACAGAAGAGCCTATTCGATCCTTTCAAGTGCCATCCACATGAAGAAACAAACACCAAATGCACCTTTCCCAAGATCCATCATTTCGTGGGACCACACCCCACGTTAAGCTTCGGCGGCAGTGAAAAAGCATGACAAGATGACGCGTGCCTTGCAAATCAGTACTCCGCGGGTGTGCCCGCGCGGCTTCCTTAGGCTGGCTTACAGGTCATCAGTCGGTGCTTGCAAATGCTGCCACTAGGGACTTCAATGCTGGCACATTTGCCTGGCACCCAGGGAAAACGATTGCCTTAACATGGATGATGGTTCTCCTTGGGTCTGGGGAACAAGGTGCTGCTTCACACAGCCAGTTTGCATCTGTTGAGCGGCCTGGCTTCCTCTTGGTTTCGCTGAAAACGATCAACCAAGACACCTATAGTCTAAATATACTTCGAAGCTTGTCTATATTCCGGTCCGCGGGTGGGCGACGTTCCTTACATGTCTTGGGCTGGTCTCAACGCCAACCTGTGCCCAGAAACTCGGCGGTTGCTCATCCGGCCTAGTGACAGCCCTGAAAGCTGAACCCCCTTCTCGGAAATCGCATAATTTGATCCAAGTTGCCCACGGCACATCAGTGTGTAAAGGATAATATACATATCTGCTAAACACACCTGCTTATTGGGCTGCTCTACATGTATGTTGCGTTGGAACTCAGAATGGACCCGATTTTCCAGCCCAACACCTCCCGGAACCCGGAGGAATCTTTCGCCAGGCCGCTGGACGAAGGGCAGAGCAAAGAGTGGCATCAGCGACTCCTGGCCGCTCACCTGACCAACGCGCCGCCTTTGGACCTTTTCTTTTGTGTCTGCTTTGGGGGTTGGGGGACGGGGGGGGAGGAGGGGCCTGGTAGGGGGTTTGGGTGCGGTGGGGATTTGGTTTTGGTGGGGTAGAGGCAAATTCAAAGATGATTCGTTGTGTGGCAAGGGGAAGAGGACATCTCCAAAAGACTCAAGGTGTCCCCATCTTTTGAGGCTGATGCCCCAGTAGGTCCAAGGCGCTACTCCACAGAGCAAAAGCCTTCGCTGGCCACTGGTTTTAATTACGTTCCAAAAGATTCGAAATGGAAGGAACCTGCTTGATTTCCTCACAGGTAAGTGGATCTGAGATTCTGAGGATCCAATGATCCACCCCCACCCTCCACTACACCCCAGACACCACACAGGTGTCCCCCAAGAGTTGACGAGTTGACAAGGAGGACAAGAGGGGCGGGGAGGTTGGATCCTAGCCACTCGTATCTGAAAATGGGGAAAAAAGGTGCCATGTCCTTATAATTCCAACAAAAACGTGCAACGTGGGTACGACTCTTCATTGGGCCCATCGGACATAATTTCCAAAATGGAAATCTACGTTCACCAAGGATTGAGGGTGTTCACAACTGAGATTCATCGCTGTCCCCCAACGAGCGTTTCCATTTACCGGTGGGTTGCCAGTGGCACTTCTGGAGCTGCGAAAGGAGGAAGTTGAGGGACCCTGAGGACGCTGACTTTCCATGTTATTCCATTTTACGTGTCGCTGTCTCATGTTGAACTGGCGAGGCTTGTTTGCTCTGCACGGAAGCCCCGTTTCAAAAGCCTCTCGCACTGGTGCTTCCGCATGCTCATCTGGATTTCTTTTGTTGAGATTACCGTTGTTAATGGGGAACGGCGGAGTTCCCGATTGCGAGTCACCTTTACCCCAAAAACCTTTTGTTGGCCACTAAAATGGTCTTCCCAAAAAGCAGAAAGCCCACTTCAGGGCGTTAGGCTAGGTTAACAAGGGAGACTGGTTTCATCTGGTTTCAGCAGGCAGCGGTTTTATGTCGTTTCGCATTGCTTCCCCATGGCTAGTTGGTGGTGACCCCTTGTCTGGCTCGGCTCGTTGGGGTCAAAAAGCTTCCCAACCACTGCTCAATAACAGACAAAAGGACTCCCAAGTTATAACAACAAGGGTTTCCCCACAGGGTTTCACAACAATAGCTAACTTGAGAGCTGGAGGGAATGTCTTTTAAGCCACCTTACATGTTTCCACTGATTAACCCTTTTTTCCCCAACAGCCGGACAACGGAAGGGTTGCGAAATAATAGGTGTCCCCGTTTAATGGGGATTCAGACCACTTTTGAACATCCCGGGTTTATTAATCTCGGTTGCTTTCTGCTCCCCTGCTAAAAGTTTAACTTTTAGTGGTTTAATACGGAAAACCCCCATTTGTTGGCCAAAAGTTATTCAGTCCTAACATCCCTTGGCAAAATGCACCAAAGTGATCCTGGGTCATTAAGGGAAACCGGGAACCCAGCTCCGTCCGAACATCCGCCTCATCCTGGCCGCGCTCGCTGAGGAAGCCGCGGAAGGCTTCCAGATCCTGGACCACACATCCGATCCGATCGGTTGCTGGGCGATGCCCCCAGTATTCATAGGGGTTCACCCATAGCGCATTTGTTTTGGGTTTCTGTGTGTGTGTGTGCGCGTTTTTGTTTGCTTGCTGTTGTTTTTTGTTTCCTCTTTGTTGTTGGTTGTTTTCCGTCAGTAGCAGGTGTCCAACCACAAAGCAAGAATGGCTTTGACAAGCTCGTAGGGGGCATCCTCCAGAATGGCCTGTGGATACAATCCCATGCAATGCAAATCATGTCAAAGTTGGCCTATTCAGGCCTAGCCCCCTTTGCTTACTGGGATACTTTGGGGGGCGAGCCCATTCAATCATTCTGAGCACTATGTAGATCTAGAGGGTACTTTTACAGCAGTCGACCTGCCTCAAAGCACCTTCCCGCGCCGATGGAAGGTGATCTTGTTCCTCTAGGGGGTGACTGGTAGCCGTTCTTAACCCATCCGGATCTTTCTAGAACAACCAAGTTGAAAAGAATACAAACAAATCCAAATTCCAAAACTTGAAAACTAAATATTTTGCCGCCGGATGAGCTCACATCAAAATAGGCAGACCTAATACCCCAGAAGGGGCCGGTTTCGGAGAAGAAAAAAAGAGAGCTACAGTTGTGCCATGGTCAAACTCCGCCGAGTGTGGGCCATAGTCATCATTGCCTCCATGGGTATTCGTACAATCGGACCTGACCTGTTGAGTTTGCTGGCCAAACAAGTCTAAGTGACTATGCTTGCTTGCCTTGGCTTAAATGATGGGAGGGACTCCACCAGCAAAACGTTTGAAGTTTGTCGACTCAACAGGTAAGGTGCAATTCTTCCGCCCTTGGTTCTAGTTTAAACACCCCGCTCCATTTTGTCCCTGGTGCTTGCCTTTTTCTGAAAGAAAGGCTCCCTGTAAAACATGTGGCGGGGAGTGGTGAATCACTGCTGCTTGGCGGCAAAGATGGTCAACACCCAGAAGACGTCCCCCCCTTCCTACCAGATTAGACCATTGCTTACTGGGTCCATTGGAGCATCCTCAACATGACCCTCAGAAAAGTCGTGTAAAGGCCAACAGTTTTGAAGGCCCCAAATGGTTTCCTCTGGCCCTGCTGGCTCCTTAAATATCAACCCAAAAGAAACTGACAAAACTTGGCTCAAAAGATTGTCAAATGCAAAACTGCGACAGATGGATGGGCTAAATAAAACTGGAAAACTTGCTCAAACTTCCATCTGTTGCTGAAAAGATTGAAAACTGCAACAGATGGAAAAAGTACCCTCAACTCTTCTTGGCCAGCAACGTAGGCCTTAAATCGCACTCGCGTTGCCGTTCCGCCTGCAGCTCTGCAGCGCTAGGCTCGCGGCCCTCCTGGCAAGGAAGCCGCGAGCGAGCCGCGAGCCGGGACAAGAACATGAGAAAACGCATCCCGGCTTTCCAACAGCCCGTTGATCTTGCTGGCGCGATGGGCAGGGAATGAGAAATGGAATGACCCTTACAAACATCCCTTGTGGTTTCAACCGGAATCCAACTGGTGGTTTCCTTTCATGAGAATGCTGGGTTCATTCCATTTCTCATTCCCTACTGAGCACCAGCAAGTTATTCATGGCATCTTATAAGCACGAGGGCTCAGGCGTCAGACTTCCAAGGTCGAGTGATGTCGATTTGAGGTTTAGAGCTTGGGGTTCCCAAAGGCCGGCCCTGCAAGAACGAGCCCGCTTGGTGTATGTGGGCATCGTTGAAACACACATCTTCTGATTTCAGTGTGCAAATAAGTCTCAACTCATGAGTCCTCCAAAGAGCTTTGGCCAAAGAAACTCTTGCGTCTGAAGCAGTCAATCAATGCCTTGCACCAGTTGTAGCTTTTCCAAATTCAAGTAGCTCGTCAATCGGCTTGTGTGATCTCAAAAGCTCGAGCAGGGTTGGGCTGAGGCAGCCATGCGATCGTCGTTGCTCTGCATTGCTGTTGGGTGAAATGTGATGTTCTGCAGGGGGTGAATTTCGGGTGAAGAAGTTACCCCCCCCCCCACCAACAAGCGTGGCTTGGTGTACGACATGAACACGACACTAAGAGGAAAACTGTCAAATCCACTGTGCACTAGGATGCCTAGAAATATCTGCCCTCTTCTTTTACACCTCCTATCGCAGTTTTGTCTCAAAAAGAGGGTCCCCATAAAGGATACGACCCGTTTGGCTTGGCCTTACCAACCAAAACTGAATCCTTGAAATCGGACAAGCATTCCTAACAGCTGGCTGCCATGGCTCTATTTTCTGAGGACCACCAACCGCGGAGCCGACTCCCAGAGCATTTTGATTGACCCTGAGAACTTCTGTGAGGGCGTTCTGAGGGGGTGCTTTTGCATTAAAAGCTCGGGCACCTTGGTTGGGAAAGGTGTGCGGTGCTTCCCTTCAGATAAATGGAAGGGATCAAGCAACATCCATGTTTAGAGCAATCTCCCCTTTTGAGGTTCCTTGTTTATTTGCAGGGGTAGGCGTTTAAGGCTGGATGTTTGATTGACATCATAGTGAAACTAAAAATGCTTTGCTGTGTTCCCTGCTTTTCTACTTGCATAACAGCCACAACCGCTCGTGAACATGTTGTCAAACATTGTTACCAAAATGACTTGTAAAATAACATGGAGTGTGGGTGCTTGCACGTGTTGGCAATCAAAGCGTGGGGCCCATGTGGTCAAGCTTGCTTTCAAGTCTGCCCGATTTGAAACTCACTCGCCCCCCATCACGTGGAGACTCAATCACAAAGTTTGACCTAACACCCAAGGAAGTAAGTATAAATTCCCATTCCCCATGGGTGGGCAATAAAATCAGCAGCCCTTGGTAGAAACGGCGCGATGCACATCTACCGCTAAACTGGTTGTCTCCTGCAAAGCCTCTCGCGCGCGGAAGATTGCGAAGTGCGCCTCGCAAAGACTTCGTAGAATATTTCCTTGGGTCACCCATGGGCTCCAACAAATGGAGCCTATGATACACACATTGTCCTTCGGTGACGCTGGAAATTCAGGTGCTTCCAGGAAGAGCTTGAAAGGAACCTTCTGTGAGGGGGTTCTCATCGAAGGGCGGAGGGATAGGGGAGGGGTAGGGGGGCCCGAATGTCTTGCGGGCCTCATGGCTGTTGGCGTACGGAACACGAGTAAGTTTGCTTGAGAAAAAAAGAGGCAGCCTTGTGGCTTCCTTTTCTGGAGGTAGCTGTCAACCTTCAGGACCCATTCAGTTTAGGGGCCCCAGGGCCACCTCATTTAGGCTATCTGCTTCCGGGCCCATTCAGTTTAGGGGCCCATCACTCCCATCCAATGCTGGGATCTACTCTGCGCATACGCTTGGCTAACTTAGTTTAGGGTTTCTCCAGTCACGGAAAAAGGGCTCCCCTTGTTGGTCGTTGATTGGGGACAAGAGGCACCGAGCCACTCCTCCACGAGCCTGCCCGAACAGGGCGCCCTTTTTTACCTTCCCCCGCCCCGTTTACCATCACCCAGTGGACCACAGAGTAAGTCATGCTCAATTGGCTCCCAAAAGGTGATAGCTAAAGCCAACAAAAGGGGAAACGTAGGGAAACCTGCCAAACCTTACGGCCAGGTATCCCATTCCAACTGCAGAGTAGTCAAAAACAACACTAGAAAAGGGCAATGGCAATAATGAAATGAGGACCCCTGCAAAGACAAGGGAAACAAGGACTCCTATCTTCTAAACAACACCATACACACCCAATTGGGGCTCGGTTAGCACTGCTTTTGCACATTCCTAGATAAGAATCCCCTGGTGAAGCCTGGTGAGCAACACAAACTCTAGATCCAGCACCTCCAAGATCGCAGGGCTCCCCTCTTAAATAAGACACCTCGCCATGAAAATCAACGGGTAGAATACGAATCCTGGGTACAGCTCCCCCTGAAAATACGGTGGTGTCCTTTGGTTTCCTCTTCCGAAACACGCCTCCACCTTGAGAGCCCCCTTTCTGTTTTGAAGCCATCCAAAGCGATACTAGATTCGACATGTCTGCCAAGCCATTCACTTCATAGCTGTTGACCCCTCTGCAAGAAGCTTAACTTGTTGTTTTCGTCCCATGGAGGACCCACTGTTTCAACAAGAAAACTAAAGTCCAAAGATTTGTTTCAAGCCAAAAAATCAAAGTCCCAAGACCCATAAAGAAAAACGGGGGTTTAGGGCCCTCCTAACCCCCCCCACCCCCCACCCCCCCAACCCCCCTCAGCCCCCTAACCCCCCTAACCCCCTAACCCCCCTAACTCCCAAACCCCCCCCTAGCCCTTCAAAGGGAAAGGCGGTTCCCCCAAGGTCGGCACATCCGCCCCCACGACCCCCGCCCGGCTCCCTCCTCGGGTGGCCGGCTCCCGCCTGGAGCTTCAGCTGCAGGGCGCGACCCTCCGGGCAGCTCTGGCGCTCACAAGGCACCACGCGCTGCCACGCCGCGCTGCGCAGGCCGTGGGGGGGGGTGGTGGGGGTGGGGGTGGTGGGGGGTGGGGTTGGTATGGGGCCCAAGGGGTTGGTTAGGGGGGGAAGTTGGAAGGCTTGGAAAGGGGTTGAGGGCGTGATTGGGTCTGTTGCGCCAACTACTTCTTGTAGGGGTCTTGTGAGTCCCCAAACCACTGCGAAGGAGTCTTCCAGCATAATGACGAGGGAACGTGCACCGATAAATTGCACAAAAGACCTTGCCACGGAGAAATGCACACAAAATGACCAGAGTAGCTCGACTGTCGGATTGGGCCGAAGTCACCATGATTGAGACTATCACCACATCCACGCAAAGGGACAAACAGGACATGCATGAACTCTCCTGAGCAGCGTACACCCGTTTAGTGTTGAAAGTTTCTTATGCAGGCTCGCTCTATAGCCTATAGCCCCAGAGAAAACGAGGAAGCCCAACCCTTCACGCTATAGTTCACCGACTTTCATCACGAGGGCGTAGAGTTGTTTCCCCACAACTTGCGTGATCGCTATACTTCGTCCAAAGTAAGGGACGCCCGCAATAAAACACAGGTGTTTCCCTAGGTGTTGGTTTCCCTTTGAAACTACCTGCACCTGACATGCCAGCCATTGACAGCAGGGCACCTCGAAGTTTCCGAAAAGAGGTTTCGTGGGTAACTGCAAGCTACTTCCACTTTTCGGAGATCCCAACTCCTAAACCCTTTGGGGCCATGGACCAAGCTCGAAGACCAAGAGCAGAAATTTGTCCCTGCACGTAGCTTGCGATGAGATAAGTTGTGTTGTCCCACAACACTTTGCTTTCAAAGGAGACCAACATGAATAACACGCGTCACGGAACCATTTGAAGGCATTTCTGCTTCGGCGCGTGCCCAGAATGGCGACCACCGCCCAACCTGCGAGCCCTTCGACTCCCAACCTGTCGCGCCTGAATGCCTCACGCGCGCCCAGGTCGAAATGGCCCAGCACCTCCTGCGAGCAAAACATCCCAAGCGAAATGCGAGTGTCTTTCTTGAGGTACCCCAGAAACAGGGAAACCACAAGAAAAGCCACCAATTTTGAGGGTCCCCTATTTCGAAATGGGTTTTCTCGCTGGTCATCAACGAAGGGTCCGACCAGCTGCAACATGTTGGTCCCCCTAAAGACACCAAGCTAGATTTGTGATATTTCCGTGTTTGTGTGTGTTCTTCTTCTTTTTTTGAGCGCGGGGGGAGTATCTTATTTCAAAAGTTCAACATGCCCCCAGTAGCATTGGATAACGCTAGCAAAGCAGACGCTGTGCATCCCCTTGGCATTATCCCGCTCGCTGCCGGTAGTTTCTGTATGGCTAAGTCAGTCAAGAAACTCATCGCGGTCTTGGTGAAAGTTACATTCTATTGCCTTGGTATACGTTTTCTGCACTCTTGCGCGAGGTAGAGCCCTACACACACACACACATTCTCCATTGTAAACGGAGACCGTCAGCCGCAACGAAAAAAACAAAACCAGTCAGTGAAACCATGTCAGCGGGGAGCAAGTGCTCCTTCCACTGACTTTTAAGCACGGTGCGGCCGGGCATGTTTGCAATACCGTCTATTTTTCTTTGGAGGGTTCCAGAGACAAACCCATGCGTTTCGTTAACGCTCTGCTCCAACAAGATCCGTTTTTGAATGAGCTGCTGACCGTTTTACAGACCTCCGGTGGGTGCCCAGGAGAACAAAGGTCCGCATTGTGTGGTTGAACTTTGAAGTTGAAATCAGTACAAAAGACGGGAAAGGCAAACACCACTGTAATTGGGTCCGGATTGGGAAAGGCCAGTCGTGGTTATAACTAGTTAACCAGACAGAAGCCATGGGTGTAAGGCCTGGTTTTGCGGGGTTAGAACCAGGAAGACTAGCCATGTCGGTGGTCGATTTTTGATGGCAAGCCGCTGCCGAGACAGGCAAAAACTGGGCCAACAAAAAGAGCACGGCCAAGCCCGAACAAGAAACAAACTGGTCCGGACTCAGCCCTCAACAAACCCGTTGGCTAAACGGAAAATGAGGGAAGAAAACAAAAAGGCAAAGAGTCCAAAATGTGAGTTCCGTCCGGCAGACCACCCACAAGCCCAAGGGAAACAAACAAAACCCTTCAGAAAACCCACTTCAGCCCCAACCTTGAAAAGAAACCGCCGCTCGAAAAGGACGGGGGAGCAACACGCTCCAAGTGGGTGAACCCGCCTCATCCTGCGCCGCCTGCTGAGAGGCGGCGCTCGGCTTCTTGCGGAGCTCTGCACCTCCGCGACACACCCGACGCGGGCTCCTCGCCCCTCCGGAGGGTGGTCTCACCCAAAGCTTTCTCTTGATTCCTGACTGAGAATCTGCAAGTACGGGCTCTGGTTTGACGGTTTTCATGGGGCTTCTGCCCCAGTTGGCTTCAAAGGAAACTGGGACTGGGGTTCAAAGCCACAAACCACCAATCCAAATCACCAACTAAGGGTTGGTTGCCTAGAGTAAACCCGCTAAGTCAACGCTAGGAGGTAAATAGAACCCTACGCATTAAACATTGCAGAAGCGGGAGTTCTTTCGGTGTATGCTGTGGTCCTACTAGGACCTTCAATCTGAAATTGCTTGGGGCTTTTAAAGCTTACTCTTGCGGCTTGCTTAGTTGTGTCCCTTTATACCAGTTGAAGGCTGTTTTTGAAGGTGTCATTTTGATGGAGCCAAACCTACACAGCTTGGCTGCGAAGGGTGAAACGGCCGGCAAGTGCTTCCAAACAACAATTAAACAACAAGAACCCAAAGGAATAGAAAACACCTGGACAAATCACAGATCTCCCCTTTACAATGTTTCAAACGGGAGCAAACAAACCGAAGAGATCCGCAAACAACGGTCACCGCGCCTTCCACCTCGCGGCGAAAGACCTGCAAGGGCTCCTCCGCGCGCGTCTTTTCTTCGGATCGGCGGACGTCCAAGCACGGGGCCCCGGAACCGTTTTGATTTGGACCGTCCTGAACACACCGACACACCAACTAAACATCAAGCGCCCGGGGCAAAAAAAAACATCGTCGAAGTCCGGGGCCCTGGACCGTCCGAAGGAAAAAATGACAAAAAAACAAACAAAAAACCAGGTCCACTGCAGGTTTGTTGTTTGTGACATGCCAACTCGATGTCCCCAGCACCAACCTCAAGCACCCAAAAAGGGTGAGGTTCAAAGAATGCAAGAGGCAAATGCAAGCACCACTGTTGGACTCCAGCCTTTGAGGGCGGCAACCAAGGCCTCAATTTCGGGCTTTGGCACTTTCGATGTGCCCCGCTTTGATGAGCAACTGCAAGCCCCCAAGCAAAGCTGCCAAATCTGCTGTTCGCCTGAAGCAAGGGAAATGCTACCGGGGATGCTTTTTTGAAAGGGGGGCTCGACTTGTAACATGTTTACGCACCACTCCTTTTATCAAGCCTCCCTCATCCCTTCTAGCTGGAAATTATCTTCCTTTGTGCGCAGGAAATCCACCCCAGAAACGTTCCAAGCACGCTGAAAACCCAAGCTCAAGTGGTCAGCTCCACTTCCTGTCGATTTCAACCTTCGACCCGCCCAATTCCCAGGCTCCGCGAGCTGGTGGTAGGCCAGGTACTCCTGCCGAGCGCTGGGTTTCCCCCGGAAACGACACACCCGGTGGCTCACAAAACGGGCGGCCGTTGAAACACATCAAAGGGCTTTCCATCTTCCTTCCATTAAGGCTTGCTCAGCTTGCAAGTATTGAGCATCCCAATTAGAGGAAACCTATGCTTGTGAAACCCGATACCGTGTGGGATTCGAATCCATTCTGAGAATGTTATTGTTATTGTGACGGAAATTCCCACTTGGTGTCGCTTCCCCCCCCCTCCGCCCCGGCCTCGATCGCCCGGATGACGGACACCTGGCCGGCTGGTTTTCTGCAAAAGGAGATCCCTGGTTACTTGCCCGGCCAATGGCCTGGTGATATCCGGGGTTAATGCAGTCAACCCAGAGATTTTACCCACATACAGGCCGGCATGTGGTGGGAAACCTCAGCATTTACCACCCTACACTCCTCAGACCGCCCTGAAAGAACTTCACAAGTGTTATGAAGGCCATATGGACTTTTTGGGGCTAGGATGCCTGAAACATGTTCTGCAACCAGTCTAGACAACCTACCAGAACAACCCAAACTACCCCGGAAATACATCCCATTTCCTGGGGGGAGTGGTTTGGGACCCTTGAAACTGGGGGTCCGTTGGAAACAGTCCAAGACTTCGAGATGTCTTGTTCAACCAGAAACACATTTGTCAATCCACCTGCAAGATAAAAGGGTTTCCACGTGGCTATGAATTTAAAGAAAGAACCTCCTGGAAAGTGGTTGGTGGGCATAAAACCCCACATGACGTCAATCAGAGGGTCGCTAACTAAAATTTGTGCCCATAAACCCCACCTCAATGATGTCAGTCAGAGGGTCCCTACTTAAAATCTACGCCCACATCAGAAGCCGCCAATGCCCCGAATGGTCGGGTTGTCCGCTGTGTAAAACGGCACCCACTGTCACAACGCTCTGCGGCAACCTGAGAAAGCCTCTGTGGCAAACCATGGCCACTGGCATGCCCATGATTAAACCATGGCCAGGGGGCTTCTGCACTAATTGCTTTATACTCAGAATCCAATATCACAGAATCCCGGAGGAAAACAAAACAACTGTATCCTGTGAGAGCTCGTTGTACCTCCGGATCGGCGACCTCTTCAACTTGCTTGTGCGTAGCGCGCATCCATGTTGGCTTCCTTGAAAGGAACTGGGCGAGTCTGGTGATCCTCCTCAGCTTGCTGCCATGGCAGGGACGGGACATGAACCCCCAGGAAAGCCACCCTCATAAGGCGACCAATCCCACCGTGAGTTCGGTATGGCTTGCCTGGTATGGCAATCTCACCGAGCTCTGGCAAAAGGAGCCGCTCTTACTAGTCTCTCCACAGGGTCCCTGATTTACCCCAGCATCATCCCACCAAAAACAGAAACTGCTCTAACGTTCTCTCAGCTGGTCATGTTTAAGCCATCCTTCGCTGTAGACCCTTTCGTCTTCGTTGCCCTTGTATTTCGTTTGGTACAATTGGTGCAAATGGAACTGGGAACTCGTCCGATTCGATCAATCTCTGCACATGTTCCAAGCAAAACCAAAACCCCAAAACAAGGAGTTCCTGAGTCGGGCCACTAAAAGTCCAACTTTAAAAACCACACAAGTCCAAACTTTTAACACTTCCAGCTAAAATGGTCCAAACCCAAAAAGTGGCGAAGCTTGCTGGTGCTCAGCCGGGAATGTGGGAATGAACCCAGGCTTTGGTCCCTTTAAAGGAAACCACCAGTTGGGTGGTGTTTCTCGGGGTCATTTCAACTCTCATTCCCTGCCTCTCCAAGGAAAGTCCACTTACCGCTCTCATTTCTCCCCCGCACCGAGCGCAAAGTCCACCCGTCTGCCGCTAAAATTCGGTTCAAACCAACCAAAAGGCGCGGCCCTTCGCCGCCTCCTGCAGGCCCGCGCCCTGGTCCAAGGTGCCGAAGCAGGGCAGCGGCCCCTGGGGCCAGCGGCCGGTGGACGTCCACTCGCTGCGGGCGAGAAATTCTCAGGGGCCCTGAGAGGTTTTTGGAAGGACCCGAAAAGTTCCCCTAGAAATGTCCCGGAAAGTTGGAATGACCCCAAGAAAAACCATCCAAGTGCTGGTCTTTTGCCCTTGTACGGGGACCAAAGCCTGGGTTCATTCCCACATTCTCTGAGAAATTCCACCAGCAAGTTGGATGACACTCCCGAACGTGGAAGCTCCCAGAAAAGCTTCCAAAGGGCTTATGTTCGGATGTCAGTGGGAGGGAGGGCCACGCTCGTCGGGTTGGTTGAAAGCGAAAACCTATTTAAGGGAAAGGAACCATTTAAGGGTTTAGTGAAAGGGAAACCATTTAAGGGGACCTTTCTATTTTGACACGTACCCAAAGAACACTCTCTACTTAGTTCACTTTCAAGAGGTTCCCTTGGTATCACAGAGTGACCCGAAAACAAATGCTCCCCACAACCCCTGGCACTGGTGTACGCAACCAGGCCAAGTTCTATTTTTCTTGGTCAAAGCCCCACAACCTACATACATATTGTTGATCTGGAGTAAGCAACCAGGCCAAGTTTTTATCATCCTTGGTCAAAGCCATGCCAAACCCCCCACAACCTACATACGTGTGTTTGTTTTGTGAGTTTGCCTTTATCATCATATCTTGAAGGGCAATGCAAGATCTGGGCAGACTACTAAAGTTCGTCCCAAAGGGAAATCAAAAGGGCTTGTTGATTTTTTTCCAGGCCGACTCTTTAGCAGTCCACGCTCATTACCCTTTTAGACACACTAGTTTACGAGCTCCCGGATTTGGGGGTAAAGCCAGCTCACCCGGAACTCACGGCTGTCAATTCTATAGGAGTGTAAACACAAGAAGGTAGGGTTGTCGACTTGGCGCTTGCTTGCAGCATGTCCGGAGTTGAGCCTGAGAAAGCAAACCTCCTAGGTCGCATATCACCGAAAGCATCTCTCCGCATAAAAGAAATCCTCTCTTGCGACGGCATGTCACAGCTCCGTCCGATCGGACTTCGAGGGCAAGATGCGTGCCTCGTCTCCGACACGTCGAGATGCTCCGCCAGTATCCTATGTCATAGCTACCCGTCAGTGGCATCGGTGCAACTGCAATTGCCAGCTTGAAAAGGACGTTGACTAGGTCCTCCAATAGAGAGGTTAGAATAAGGGTGCGCTTTTTTCTGTAGTCTATTTTAGTAAGGGAACCCTCCCCCAAAAACAGAGATAAAAGGGCACTACTGGGGGACCTAGTTGAAACACTTTGAATTGCGTCTCGCGAACTTGGCAAAAGATGGGTAGGTGAGTAGAGCTGTTTTGATGCGGGTTGCCACTTGGGAAACTATGGTTTTGCTGCTTCCATGGCACTGGAGGGTGCCGATACAAGATGAACGTTGATGAACAAAAAGGGCCTCTTGAAAGCCAGATCAAACACCAATCCCTGCTGGGGTTTCCTGAGAAATCCAAGTGGCGCCGTTTCTCAAATCGAAAACCGGGACTTTTGCACTGGCCACTGGCCACTGTTTTGGTTCCCCTTTAGAACCATCCAAACGGCGGTTCCGAGGTGAAGAAGGCCCCCATGTGGTTGCTATGTCCGTTTCAGAGGCTCAGATCCCACCCATGTCGCTAGCACTACCTCATCGGCATGCGTCATAGGCCATGAGAGCTCAATGGCGGCGTGCGATGATCTGTGTCCATGTTGCTGGACTGCCCTCAGATCCCCCGCTAAAAGTTTAACTGGGTTAAATGGAAACTGCCACTAGACACTAAAAAGCTAGAAGGCTAAGGGGATGGCTGGGAGCCACCAAGGTTGGTTTCGCGAGTTGGATGATGCAGTTGAGGCTGGTTCAGTCCACTCGTCATGCATCTACCCCTACATGCAAGAGCAGGGTTGGCAGACACACCTGTTCTCATTAAACTTGTTGTCTACGAGAGGGAACATATGTACATATTTGTTGATTGCGCTTTTGTCTGTTCGCGGGAGCACAACAATTCGGTCTTCCCACATCCAGTTCAAATAGCTCCACAAAGGGTTGTGGGAATCAGGGGCAGTTTCAACATGCTTCGCCCACTCGCATGCTGCTTTAACAAGTGTCGGAATCAGGGGCTGGTTGCTCCTTGTGACACCAGAGATCCACTACCCCGCTTTGGGTGAAGAATGAGTCATTGGGAAGGGGCGCTTTTCCCCACCGCTCTCACAAAAGTGAAAGGTGTTTTCCCGCTCAGAGTGTGCTTCGCTCAGAGTGAAAGGTGCCTAAGTGGCGTGGCTGAGTGAATGGCTTGGCTGGCTGAGTTGGCTAAGTTGGCGAAGCTGATTCACGCCTTGGGCCACTGCGCAGCACTGCTTTCACTACGATCAGAAATCCGCAGCGACCACAAACTTGCCAGGTCGAGCTCGTGCATCCATGGTATCTCAACCTCATCCGAAGCCTTCAGGTGTCCATGTAGTTTCCCTTTCAATAACATATCAAGGTTTGTGTCAGAAGGGAGCCCAAATTGGGTGGTTTCCAGTAGGTTTCCCGAAAATAACCACCAGGAAGGGCTAAGCACAAGCCCGTGTGGATGCAAACAAATCGCTGTGGGGCGTTCTTGTGGACATCTTACACGGGGGATTGTCCTGATCCACCGACCATTGTTGGGTTCCGACTAGAATTCATAGCCGTTTCAGCAGACAGACCCGGGTAAATCTCTAACTGAAGGAAGTCTTAAGATGATTAGTTTCCTACCAACAGGGGTTCCCATGGGTGGCAGACCTTCCCAATGACTCATTGTCCTTTCAAGAAAAAGCCACCCTGGAACGCATCGCAGAAGTTCCCAAAACTACCCTGCTGTCAGCAGCTGTAAAGGCCAGCTCTAGCACAACTCCTGACCATCCAAAGCCCATCACCACGGACGCAACCCCTGTCGACGAGCGAACCAAGCTGCCTTCGCAAAAGCAGGCTTCAACATGTCTCAATACAAAGACAAGACGCCCGGGCGTCCATTTGCATTTTTCGAACCACTAAAGCAAAAGAGGGTTGTCCACTTCCCTTTGACACCAACATGAAACAATAGCAGATCACCAGTTTGGCCAACATAATTAATCAACACCTCTCTCATACTGCCTTGGCCTCGCTCACTGACTCGCTGTCAATACCCCTCCATGGAACCACCAGAGCCAAAACCTAAAACTTGGCATTAGAGGGCTCTACCCAAAACCCTAGACCCTAGTCAAGAATCATAAGAGCTTCTTGCAGAACTCAATGCCACTGTCCCACTACGAACCTTCGCTTACTTGGGTCTTGATAGTGGCTTACCGGAATGCTCTTTGCCCCAACTTGTCCGCCAGTTGTAGCTTGACACAGCTAGCTTAAGCGGGTGAGGAGAACTGCTCCCTTAAAAGGGGAGGGCACCGAAATGTTGGTTTTGTTCTGGTTTCCCTGCAAACCCCAACAGGTGTCACCCCCCCAATTTCAGGAAACACTCACACATCAGGCCGTACATGTTGATCTCGCTTTGTGTAATATCTGGCCAAACGGGCAGGTTGCCTCAAAATAGAGGTGTTTTGCCTTCGGCTTCCCTTTGACACAGGCCTAAAAATGGTACCCTCAAAAAACTGCACCATGGGCAAAACACGTACTGGCCATGGTCACGGTTCTCTCAATCTTAGGATCAGTGTTCTGTCCATGAAAAGCATCCCTACCAACTCCAAAGGGCCTTTAAGGGTAGCTTGCCCAAACATGCATTCTGCAGCATAATCAAACCCTGCAAACATAAGCTCTGAAACGCCCCTTGTTCCAACAGCCTCCTGGCTCCCCTTTAAAGGGAACCAGGCTCCTGGCGTTGAATATTTGGCCCACCTCAGCCCTCCTAGAACGCCTTAAGCTCTGGGATGGATGGTGTCTGCCTCAACTCGGCTCCCAGGAAAGTCCAACTGATTTTGAGCCCAAAAGTTGGATTTTCAGTGGACACCCGTCGGTAACTTAACCAGCTTTTGACGTGGGGAATCCAGTCACCACCGAGAAATCGAACTCTTTGGCGGAGTCATCGCTAATGGTGCGTCCTTAGGAACCGTATCTCGAAAATCGGAAAACTCAACCCTTGAACCTTACACCACCAACGCAAGAATTCCTGAAATTGGCGATGCAGGCAAGCAACACCCGCTGTTTCTCACGCAGGAGATTCCCTGTCTGCGCGAGCATTTCTCGCGCCGAGTTTTTCGGCTGCGCGTGCCAGGTTCACGCACATGCCTTTCTGAGCAGAAGGACGAAGAAGGATGCGGAAGGGAAGTGGATTTCTGGTTGGCCGAAATCTGGGGTCTACAGAAAATATGTTCCGTCTCAACTCTTTAGGGTCTGAACATATTTCACTCAACTGCTTTTTGTTCAGGCCCTTGTTGTCAACCCTAACTATAAAATCGCTTTGGAGGAGATTCCAGCGCTTCCCGTGACTCCGAAATGGGAATCCCATCTTAGGGCTATGGGAATCCTCCAAGCTGGGCGGTAAAACCCATTGGACATAATCCGTACGCATTGGGTGTGTGTTGTTGTTGAGGGTACCTAGGTCCTCCAGTAGAGAGGTTAGAATAAGGGTACCCTTTGTTTCTGTAGTCTACTTTAGTAGGGGAACCCTCCCCCAGAAAAGGGTAAAAGGGCACTACTGGGGGGCCTAGGTACCTTGTTTTGGCTGGTTCAACGGGACACCCAAAGGCAAACCACCATTTTGAGAGTCCACTAAAAAAAACGACACCCCCAAGTCTATGCTACTGTGGGCGAAATCCACTTTGGGAACCATGGCTCAAACCATGTCTGGTGTTTAAAACAATTCCGTCGGGGAATCGAAAAATTCCAAAATTTCTTAAGTGCCGAGGATCTCGTCCATCCACAGTACCAGAATGGGCATCTCCTCTCTTTCCAAACCTTCCATGACCTCGCTCAAGCCTTTGTGCCATGCCGGGACGCCAAGCGGAAGAGGCACGCGGAAGTCGGAGCGCGGCAAGATGGGCTTAGGGGAAATCCCCCGAAGGCTTCAGTTTGCCTCGTTCCCTTTCAAGCAACCCCAGAAGCGTGTCAAAGGGAAAAACAAGATTCAACCCTAAAAAGGTGGTTTGTCTTTGCTCATATTTCAAACAACTGGTACTGAGCCTGCAACCAAGACATCATCCAAACAAACCCACAACATAAAGATCGTGGCGTCCAGTTTGTAATGTTGGACCACAAGGCGTGTTTGTTTCCTATAGTTCAAGCCATATTTGCAGTAACCCACAACCTTAAATTGAAATTGTTTCATAAAGTATTGATTGTTCAATAGTCCAGTTTTGTGGGTGTTTGAGTACAAAAGATGCTTTTGCCCTGCTGTCTCTGGCAGAAGGTGGAGAGCTGCAAGTAAATCAGATTTCCGTTGTGATACCTTCCAGTTCAGCATATCAGTCTTACAACCAGCGTTTAACATATGAACATCAGCGCTAACTAGACCAGCACAAACAAATTCAGCATCTTACTCATCCAAAAAGATATATTCAACGTGAATTTTACACATGTCTTCCGCTTTTTGGGTCAATCTCTGGCCTGCGGCCTGCGGCCTGCCGCTGGCTCACAAGGATGCTCCATCTTCTCTCATGGGGGATGGGAGGGATGTGGGGAGGGAGCCCAAATAAGTCCTAAATGAGGCATTAATAAATGAAAAGGGCTTATTTGGGATCCCTCTCCCCAGTGTCCATGACTCTCTACTTGTTGGTCAACTGGCTTCGCTGCAAGTCTTGCCAATTCTAGTCAATGGTTTGTCTATGTGGGCTCAATAAGTAGAATATGTGTCATGAAATCGTTGATGTTGAACTTATCAGTTTTAAACATTACTTTATCAATATCAAGACCATCACTTGTGGTTTTATTTGAATTGCATGGTTCAATGTATATTTGGAAAATTGAGCTGATGTTAAGACCACTCTTGAACTACCAACTTGTGGACCTACCAACGTCATTCGCTCGATAAAACCTAGCATTAGTAACATGTTGTTTTTTCTACATTTGGTTCATTGCTTGCGGTCTTGACTGAACAATTGCACGGGATGCAACAACCTTGACACCAACTTAACTTGATGTACCGACAATTCCTTGCTAAACATCAAAGACATCTGTAGCGTATTCTAGGCTTACCCACCCATTGATTCTATACGTTCTGTTGCTTCGTTTTCGTTCTTGTATTTCTAGCTCTCGCTCTCTGCCTTGCGTGTCAAAAATGGGCGAATCCTGCTTTCTGCTGCCGTGCCAAAAGTTTAACTTTTAGTGGTTTATTGGAAAACCCATTAGTTGGCAAAAAGTTAAAGTCCTCACATCCCTTGGCAAAATGCCCCAAAGAAATGCTTGTCTTTCAATTCCTCTGAACATCAGTCAAACAGGCCAGCCACCCTCGAGAAGGAGGCCTAGCCGTCTCCACCACAGAGCTCGACTTGCAAGCGCTCTCCGACCCGAATGCCCCTTAGATCGAAAGCCACCATCTCATGAAACTCGTCGAGGCGCGGCTTGAACAGACGTGTCCCCAACAAGACAAAACCCCAAATCTGCTTCAGTTTTCGCTCACTTGAGCGGATTGGCCACACAACACTTGACAAGTTGTTTTGTGTGCCATGGTCTTCCCTACCAAAATGAAGTCCAGGAAGTCGGGGAGTGAGCTTCCTTGAGCCTCTCCCTTGAAACCTCAAGAAGGGTACCCTCACAGAGCATCAGCTGTGGGCTGGTCTAAACAAAGGGGAAACGCACACATCGGTCATGTCCCTTGAAAACCAAAAGGGACATGTGAAACAAACCACTGCGTCACGAGGAAGCATTTGTTTCACGGGCTTGCCTTTTGATGGAAATCAACACTTAATCCCGGTGTTTCCGAAAAACAATGTGTCGCGGCAAAGCAACGCGTAAGTAAAATTTGCTGTCCCAAAACACCCAACTTCGTCCCAAAACTACGCGGGGTCGTCATGTGTAACAGGCAGCAACTTTATCGTGGAGCTTCTTCGAGGGGAAAAACTCATGACGGTTGGAAACACGTGCCATGTCCAGTTGGCCAGACCTCGACGCCTCCAAAAAGTTAACTTGTCGCTTTCCGAAGGGGAAATGCTGGAGCACCGAAACGGCAACCAAAAAAACGAAAAGCATATCATCTAAGTCTGGCCAACGCAGTTGGGTCTCCAGCTGCTTCCCAACGAGCTTCGGCGAAGTGCCAGCACGGTCTCGCGGATCCCCGGCACTGTGGACTGGTTGCGTTGTCTCTAACATCTAGACAGGTGTTGCTAGAATCCCAATCAAAGGTAGTAGAAGCTCCTACTAGGATCGCCAAGGCGCTGCTCACAGTTCCCGGCAATGTCACCACAAACCCAAAACAAATACCTTCTTGTAATGTTGTTCTATCCCACAGATGTGGCTGATCCGTCTCCCTGCAAAAAGTGACCCAGTGTCCAGTGTTGCTCGAAAAACCGAAAACGATTGAAAACAGATCGGCAACAAGTTATCTAAGGGCTGCCGCCCTGTGCCGCCTGACTACGCGTTTTTTGTCGGGTTAAAAGAAGAGCACCACGATAAGGATCATGCTTTTGATGTTACAAGAAGTGCCCCCAGTGTGTGGAAACTTGGGCGGGAAAACCATGTTGGGGGCACTTTTTTTGTTCACAAGACTTCGTAAAGCGTGGACTTTGTGTCATCGCTTCGTCTTCGCGAGAAGCATCACCGACTGCGCATCCCCTGCATTTCCAGTCGGGTCCTGATTCTGATGATAATCATCACTACGCATCCCCAGCATCACCAGCTGACAATCACGAAATCCTCACTTTGCATGGGTGATGATCATCACTACACATCCCCAGCATCACCAGCAGTTACCTGATGATAATCATCACTATGCATCCCCAGCATGAGCATCAGTTATCATAACAAATAATGACTATGCATCACCTGCATTCCAAGTCAGGTCTAACGGCACACTTGAAACGTATATATGAAACAGAAGAATGCTGATGATCCGGATGCTGCGAACTCATCACCCAGCATCAATGTTGATGATAAACATCACGAAGACAAGGACGAATACAAACCCTTCCCATGCGCCTCCCCTTTGGAGAAAGGCCAACACCCCACTTGCCAGTCATGATCATCTCCATTATAACGTCGAGTCTTCAGCAAATCGAAAGAAACTGTGACATACTCTGAGCAAGCATACCCATGAGCATGCCAGGTTTGACCAGGTTCTCCTCGGCGAACGTTTGACGCGTAATTTGGCAAACTGTACATTTCCAAACGAACCAAAGAAGCCGCTACATCCATGGAGCATGTTCCCACGGCCTTGCTGTTCGCTCGGAAATGGCCAACTTCTTCCGGTGAAGACAAAATTAGAACAATTATCACATCATTCAAAGTCCACGAATCGCTTCGAGATACAAGTTCACGGGAGAAAAAGAGGAAAACAACCTTCGGCTCCCCGTTTGGGCACATTTAGTATGCCATATGGTGCAACTAGGTCGCACAGATCCAGACGAAATCCCGCTCAGATCGCAAGGCACTCGTCGAACTTCTTGTTCAGCTCTGCCCGGTCCAGGTTCTTTCCGATGAAGACCATCTTGCACTGCCTGCAGTTCGTGCAGTTCGTCTGGGCCAATTACCCATCCGATGCCTACCCCAGTGAGCCACAATCAAACCCCGATGAAGGCTAGTATGGGATACTCCCAACCAAAAATAGAAGTCTTTACATAGACCAAAATTAATACCGGGTGTTGATTAATGTTGACCCAGGATTTATAAACCCCAAACCCATGATTAGGGGAGTGTTCCCTCCAAAAGTGGCCTGAAGCCCCACTACAAGGGGACACCCCCTATTAATCAACCAGGGGTGTATTGATACGGGGTTAACATTACCCAGCACTATGATTCACGCAGCAAAGGTAAGGAAGATACCTGGCGGACCGTTGTACCATCATGGGTCTCTAAAGAAGAACATCTCCGAAAAGTAGAATAATTCCCAATCTAGAAACAAGGCATCCTGATGGCGAAGTCCGCAGTAAGCTCGATTTACGCCCAGGTGAGCTTGTGATAAGTTGTGCAAGTTTCATATCTAAATGGGTTCCGTAGCTCCTAAAGCTTTAGGGGTTCGCATCCCGTATTGAAAACTCTTTAGGCTTGCACTCAAGGGAAAACGGTAGCTCAAGATGGTCCTTACGCTTCCAGGAAGTCTCCTTGACACCTTCATTGCCGGCCGGCCAGCTGCAAGGAATCTCGGAGCTCAACCGTTGCAAAAACATCAGAGGAGCGAGGAGCGACTTTCCAAGGGAGCGTCAAGCCGGTAGCACGGTAGCACGGGGGGTTTGGTTGGACGGTCACCTCGTCTTTTCACCTTCGGAAGCTGCCCCTGGGCTTCGAAGTGTTCTCGGTCCAGAAATCCCCCCAGTCAGGCTCCATATGGCTCCATGTAGGGAATGGGACAATTTGCTTGGAAGGCTTGGCCTTGCAAACCAGATATGCTCCAAACGCGATTCAGAAAATCCGGTTTGGTCCGTGTAGGAGGCGGGCCGCTTGGTGGATGCTCGGCAAATCTCTGGCGTTGGTGTCTAGTTGGGGGACTGAGTTTTCAGGCCGCCTTCACACCAGCGCCATCTGGGGAAGGTCAACTTATGCGTTTCCGCTTAATCGAGTGGACGCCGGACGATTGGAGAGTCGATGGTGTGTCTGAAATTAAGTGAGTCCCCCAAATGCACCACAGACTATAGAAACTTTGAGCAAACCTCATATACCGTCACTATGAAAACAAAAGCCACAATCATCGGCGAAGTCGCAGATGTGAGCTTGCTATCAGCGCGGGAGCATCAAATAGGGTCCCTTACATGTTCTGTTTCAACATCACCACAATCAAAGGAGACGCCCTGTCTCAACTTGTCGCAAAGGGTGATGCTCAAACCGCCCCAAAAGAAACATATGTTGGACCTCTGAGTCACCTGGGGGGCAACGTCCTCGACATAGATTCGGACCCCTCTCGGAACCTGAAAATTCCTTCCTTGCCCCAGCGGACGAGACCGGACGCGGACGAATTCGAGCGCCTCTTCTCGCCTTCGCTCCAGGCGTCTTGCGGCCGCCCGCTGAACCTCGCGAGCTGCCCGAGAGCGGAAGAAACCCTCCGGACTCCCCGTCTCAGGGATGCTTCTCCTTGAACGGCCCTGGCTTGCCGGTTCTGACACAAAGGCTGTGTGATTTTGGAGGGCACCCTTGTCACATTGCGGTACAGGAAAGCCAAAAGAAAAAGCACGACTTTGGGGGGTTTGCACATTGACACGTGCCCAGAAGGAGGGGCAAACAGCAAAAGCGGAATCAACCCTCAGCCAGAGCCAGCGACCTGAATGAGGCTCATTGGTCGAGCTGAGCCAAAAGAAAAGCAACCAAACGCATCCATGGGAGCAACTCGCACTGGCGCCACGATCTGGATTGGGTCAACCAAAGAGATAAAATGACTGCTAAACAAATCAACAGCTAAGCTCCAAAGTGCACCAGCTCGAAGGCGCCGGCAACGAAAGAGACCGGGTTTGCACCGTGTTGAGGCTCGTCAAGTCACACAAGTTGCGTGCCAAGGGAAAACCTTCGTGTTGATTTGTCGCCATCTGCTCATCCCCAAAAGCTAGCCAAGGGCAAGCCCACGGCGACGGCTTTGGTCCATCAGATTTCGTAGACCTATGCAGCACATGATGGGGCTGAGCCAGTTCCAAAAGAGACGAGTATTTTCCGAGTAGGTTGGAGAGTACGTTGAAACCAACATGTAACCAAGTGTTCGGTAAATTACCACAATTCCCAAAACAGAAACAATATCCGCAAGGAAGGGAGCGCGCCATGCACTTTTGTCCAGAATCATTCAGTGATAATCCTAGTTTGCTCAGTGACGTCAAAAAGGGGAACCCGTTTGCGCTTTTTCGGGCTTCACCATGTTTAGTGGAGGACCCAGCAAGCAAAAAGTGGACAAGGGTGCCAACAACTGGGCAATATGAAATGATAAACCCCACCAGCGGCCATGTGAATTTCGGGCACTTGTTTGGGAAGGAATGAGATGAATTTCGAGCGCCATCGGTCTGGAAAATCATCAGCCTCACTCTGACCCTATGAAACCGAGTAGAACCGCTGGCTTCATCTGACAGCTGTGAGGGGTGCCCGAAACTTCCCCTATCACCCCACAAGCATCACTTTGAATTGGATGGTCAAAAATCCCAACGGGGATACAGGGGGTTGCTCAACAGGTCCTTACACTGTTGGGGGGAAACCACTAAAAAGATGATATTTCCCACATGGGACAAGTAACCCAACGAAATACTGGGAACCCACTCGGTGCGAATCTATCGAATCGAGGCGCTGCATGTGCACCGCGTGGAAGACGAACTTCTGAGACATGCCTCGCACAGCGAGCACCTCGAGTGATGGATGCGGCGTGGCTATGAAATTCGGAACACCCTCAAAAGTGAGTGGCCATCAATCTCCCCTCATTAAATGCTTCTACTTTGGGACGCCATTTGGGCGGTGCCCTTTTCATCTTTGGCTTCCAAGATTTGTGTGGGTCTGTTGACATGTCGTGTGGCTGTTTCCAAGGGACATGCGGGTTCATTCGGATGGATTGCTAGAAATTGGATGGGTAAAGGTAGAACAAAGGGAAAACCCTACGATGAAACGCTGATGGGACACCACAGAAAACCATTGAGGTTCTACCAGTTTGGATTAAGCACTGTCAAAGCCGGTCTGTGAGATCGAAACACAACCTGCCCTGATATGGAAGCAGCCAAAAACACAACAAGTTCACACGCGGCGGGAAAGAGCACATGAAATTGCCCCAGGATTACTAAGCAGCTAGCTGATGAATAATTAGGGGGATCCATGCAAGAGGGGATCCTTCACTTTAGCCGACAGGATCAACGCGGGGTCGACAATCGCTTCCCCCTCAAAAAGAAAGTCTAAAAAAGCAAATCTCCGCCGATCCCAGCTCCAATTCTATTCGGGGACACCGCTCCCAGGCGAAATCAGTAGCACAAAGGGGGGGGTATTTATTCAGGGCAACCAATTGCTGTATTACATAGAGATCACCATCATGTGTGTCCTTTGTGGAAAATGGATGGCCCTGGTAGATGATTGAACCACCAGGTAAACCAGGGCCTTTTTCAAACAAAACCAACCAAAAGGGGACACCTATGATCACCATACATAGAGCCAACAACCTGTTTTGCCTCAAAGCTACATGCGCGCGTCAGGGTGAAGCCATGCTTTTCTTTTGGGGCTCCAGTTGGCCGAAACACCCAGCTTGGCCGCAGTGGCCCGCAAAGGCGAAGAGGGAGCCATCAGGAATGGAGCTGAGCATCGGGAAAACCGCAAGAACAATTCTCCCAAGGATCACATGGGCAAAAAAACCACCACCCCTTCACTCTTTGCAAGCCCAACCCCAGCCAGGCCCCCCTTTTCCTGGGACCCTCTGGGCTCCGGGGCCCCTTTGGAGCGGTACAGATCAGGGCCCTTGGTCTGCACCAACCAACTGATGAAGGCGTCCAACCTCGGAGATCGGACGCTTCTCAAGCCCCTGGATGGTTTACAACACATTGGGATCATCCCAATATCACATTTCAAGACTAGAGCCACCCTCAAACAGGGCCAACGGGGGGGGGAACAGATTGGGAGAGTGGGATGATCTCGAAATTCGCCTAGTGGGTTCAACTTGGCGAGTTGAAGCACCAAGCATCCCAAGATCCCATTCTCCCAACTATTCAAAGGGGCTGGAGCCAGCTCTGGGGGAGGGCATTGCTGGTTCGATCGACTGGCAACGAGCCCGGGATCGAGAGCATTGAACCCCGTGTTGCAGAGCGGCTTCTTTCCGCGAGCGTCTTGACCATCCCTTGCTTCCTGGACTTCAATTGCTTCGTTTCCGCACCCCAGTTGATTCCCGAACCAAGTTGAAAAGGAGCCGGCAATTGGCTTCAGCGGAGCGCCTCAAGTCTTGGCATTGCGACGAACCGGACATGGGGCTGCCCCCAACCTGGGATCGAGCCTTCATAGAAGGCTTCGCGTCAACAAAAATACCTTCGGACCAATGAATTCGCAGCTTGACGCCAGCAAGCAGGTTGGTTTGACCCCAAAGTGGAACATGTGTGGTCAAAGGGTCTTAAAAGGGATTTCCACAGGTGGAGTCAGGATTCAAGGGACCTCTTTCCCGCAAAGCCCCAGAGCCCAGAACTCCGAAGCCCAACCGGGGCAAAGACCCGCCAGCTTGCTGGGGGGAAAACGGCTAGGCTTCTTTCTCGCTTCTTTCGTTGGAGAGTGGTCAGTTTCCCCCCCCCAGGCCATTGGCCAACAAGAGCACCACGAAGGGCTCCGCTTCCGGGGCCCAGGCTTCTCCTTCAGAACCTCCTGGTCCCTCTGGATGCCAACGGAGCTCACCTCGGTGTGGGCGAAGGATCCCTGGCTGGTTGGAGCCAAGGACCTCAAATCACTTCAGCTGGCCTGGGGAGTTGTGACCATCCCCAACAGCAAGTGGGTAGCTCAAAATGGAGGGACCTCAAAAAAGCACGGTTCGCCAGTGGCTTAGTTGGTCAGTTGTCGGGGGTTAGGCTGGTTGACC
Organism: Effrenium voratum; assembly: GCA_963377175.1. Lineage (NCBI taxonomy): Eukaryota > Dinophyceae > Suessiales > Symbiodiniaceae > Effrenium > Effrenium voratum. The sequence goes on from CAUJNA010003417.1 coordinate 448,472, forward strand.
CAAACACGCCCAACCACCAGCCCAACCACCAGCCCAACCACCGGCCCAGTCCAGCCCAAGAAACCCTCCTGCCTTTTGAACATACCAGGCCCAGCGCGCCCATCCACCGTAGCCTACCCCGTCCATCAGGATGCCTAAGGGGTGCCGGGGTATGCTCACAAGGTGCGTTGGAGGGTCCTTGGATGAACGGTCCGTACAACCGCCCACTGAATAAAGCCAAAGAACCTACAAACTGCAGTTGAGCAAGTCTTCGCTCCAACTCCGCCGGCTTCCCCTACAAGAGGGTGTGTGTTCTGATCGTTGAGAAATAGCACCCCAGTGTCAGAGAAAGAAACGCCCAAACAGAACACTGGCAAGACTCACAGGCGAACAGGTAAGGGCGCTTTCTACTGTCACGTTCCGATTCGTTGCCGGCAGCAAGCCTAGCGAGTCCGATGTCTATCTTGTTCCGGCTGAGAACCCGAAGAAAACACCTCAATCATCTGCACTAGTGAGTCAAAGGAGCTTTACACAAGGAAACCAAAAGGGCCAGGCCTCCATGACCAGGGACAAAGGAAAGCGATTTGCATGTTCTTTTTTCTGCGACCGGGAAAGACGAAAGAAAAACCACGGCAGGTCTGGAACATAGACAGCATGGAAACCCCGAGAAACAAACAAGGACCTCAGCTTTTGCCTGCTTAACCCAAAGCAACATCTTTGATCTGGAAGAATCATCCCGCTGATCTTGATCTGTTATTTCTTCGAGAGCCAAACGGAGCACTTTTGAGGCCCAAATATCCGCACGGCGGAATCCGGGCCCAGTGCCTCCAGTTGCCACTGTAGTGTGCTGGATATTTGTTCACATTGACTATTTAGATGATTTCCCCTGGCTACCTCTAGTGGTAGCAGCTGCACTGGGGGGGGGGGAAATTTCCGCGGATCCGCGGATCCGCTGGCTTCGATCGGGACCTCTGGGGCCGCTGGCCCGGTAGTCGTGGCGCTTGTGGGACTGGTGCTCGCAAGCCTCGTCCGCGCAGCTGTGCTCGTGGCCGCCCTGCGCCAGAAATCCCTGAACCATCTTTGATCCAAGTCCGTTTCTTCCATCGGCCCCAAGACCATTTTTTGGGGGTGGGCCATCCAATAAGCACCATATACAGTGATATAAAGTCAGTGCATAGATCTTTTGGGTCTGGCTCAAAATTTAAAGAGGTATAGTGTCACGCAGGTGTTAGTCTGTTTCCATTCACCGGGGTTCCACTTTGGGTACCCCTTTTTGACCCACAGCCACTTCTTCTGCCGGCCGAAGAGGAAAATTGGGGGGGGGGAGTCCAGCATATAAGCACCATACACAGTGCTGTACAGCGCATAGATCTCAGTTTCCGTTGGGGGTCGTGGTTTGGGGGAAGTGGACATCTACAATTTGCAGCACGCTCTCGGGCGATGGGTCGTTTTATTCCGTCGCATTGGGGTGGTGCTTACAAGGCGAACTGTTTGGTTCAGGGTGGGGCCGGCCGACTGCTTCATCATGTAAAAATGCCTATTGGTCGCAGAAACGTCCGTGTTGGAAAAATGCTGTACCAGGTGAAACCACGGGTGGTATAGAAACATGGCAGACCATGGACATCGAACTGTCTCGGGTCATATGATTTCTTGTTTGGCTTACCTTGAAAGGTACCAGGACCTGGCTGCTTAAACATAGGTTGCCCCACTGGGATTTGGTTCCTGGTAAATGAGTCTTGGGGGTCAAACGACCTGACCTGGGCCTACAGATTGGACACACCAGGCGCGCATTTCTGTCCCTTGGCCTGCCTGCATCTCCTCAGCCAGGTGTTCCATCATAATGACCCCAGCAAACGGATGTCCATTTCGAGGTATGTCAGAACGCAAGCTGCCGAAAACACACATGTCAAGGAACAAGTTTGGCTGCGACATGGTTTGGGTGTATTTGAGGTTGGGGTTGACAACCCCCAATCCCCCTCCCAAACAAACAAAAACAAACAACAAAACAGAGTTATGTTGTTATGCCCCCATCTACAACAAAACAGAGCTGGCCAAGTGTCTGAGCATGTTTGATGGACTCCCTCTTGGCGTAGTATGCCTGAAGGAAATACAAAAGTCCCCCCAAAACAGGGTTCCCTTTAAACATCCCCCTGCCAAAAAAAACCCTCACTTCAAATTGGACCAAGGTGTAAAATGCAAAACACACTCCGGTGGACCGATTCACCCCTAGAGTGGGCAAGGACGTTTGCCTCTTGAGCGGAGTTCCCTTCCTCCCCTGGAAAGAAACTGTTTCTTTTTCCCCAATTCCCCACATCTTTGTGTGGGGTTCTTACTTTTTCCGCTCGTCGTCCGCGCGCCGCGTCTCCTTCTCCTTCTCCCGCTCGTCTCCGTCTCACTCACTCACTCACTCACTCACTCACTCACTCACTCACTCACTCACTCACTCACTCACTCACTCACACTCACTCACTCACACTCACTCACTCACACTCACTCACACTCACTCACTCACTCACTCACTCACTCACTCACTCACTCACTCACTCACTCACTCACTCACTCACTCACTCACTCACTCACTCACTCACACGCTCACTCACACTCACTCACTCACTCCATCGCTCACTCACTCACGACTCACGGCAGCTGTCTAGAGGGACAGGATGTTGTCGCGCGCGCGGCGGGGGGTGTGCGAAATCGTGGCAGGCGCAGCACTTTGGCGATGCCGTTGCGAAATCGTGGCAGGCGCAGCACTTTGGCGATGCCGTTGCCGAAGTCGTGGCAGGCGCAGCATTCTGTGCATCTGGGTGTGTGTTTGTGTGGCAGGGGTCGCATTCGGCAGCTGTCTAGAGGGACAGGATGTTGTCGCGCGCGCGGCGGGGGGTGTGCGAAATCGTGGCAGGCGCAGCACTTTGGCGATGCCGTTGCGAAATCGTGGCAGGCGCAGCACTTTGGCGATGCCGTTGCCGAAGTCGTGGCAGGCGCAGCATCTGTGCATCTGCGCGTGTGTGTCGGCGCAGGGGTCGCATTCGGCAGCTGTCTAGAGGGACAGGATGTTGTCGCGCGCGCGGCGGGGGGTGTGCGAAATCGTGGCAGGCGCAGCACTTTGGCGATGCCGTTGCGAAATCGTGGCAGGCGCAGCACTTTGGCGATGCCGTTGCCGAAGTCGTGGCAGGCGCAGCATTCTGTGCATCTGGGTGTGTGTTTGTGTGGCAGGGGTCGCATTCGGCAGCTGTCTAGAGGGACAGGATGTTGTCGCGCGCGCGGCGGGGGGCGTGCGAAATCGTGGCAGGCGCAGCACTTTGGCGATGCCGTTGCGAAATCGTGGCAGGCGCAGCACTTTGGCGATGCCGTTGCCGAAGTCGTGGCAGGCGCAGCATTCTGTGCATCTGGGTGTGTGTTTGTGTGGCAGGGGTCGCATTCGGCAGCTGTCTAGAGGGACAGGATGTTGTCGCGCGCGCGGCGGGGGGTGTGCGAAATCGTGGCAGGCGCAGCACTTTGGCGATGCCGTTGCGAAATCGTGGCAGGCGCAGCACTTTGGCGATGCCGTTGCCGAAGTCGTGGCAGGCGCAGCATTCTGTGCATCTGGGTGTGTGTTTGTGTGGCAGGGGTCGCATTCGGCAGCTGTCTAGAGGGACAGGATGTTGTCGCGCGCGCGGCGGGGGGCGTGCGAAATCGTGGCAGGCGCAGCACTTTGGCGATGCCGTTGCGAAATCGTGGCAGGCGCAGCACTTTGGCGATGCCGTTGCCGAAGTCGTGGCAGGCGCAGCATTCTGTGCATCTGGGTGTGTGTTTGTGTGGCAGGGGTCGCATTCGGCAGCTGTCTAGAGGGACAGGATGTTGTCGCGCGCGCGGCGGGGGGTGTGCGAAATCGTGGCAGGCGCAGCACTTTGGCGATGCCGTTGCGAAATCGTGGCAGGCGCAGCACTTTGGCGATGCCGTTGCCGAAGTCGTGGCAGGCGCAGCATTCTGTGCATCTGGGTGTGTGTTTGTGTGGCAGGGGTCGCATTCGGCAGCTGTCTAGAGGGACAGGATGTTGTCGCGCGCGCGGCGGGGGGCGTGCGAAATCGTGGCAGGCGCAGCACTTTGGCGATGCCGTTGCGAAATCGTGGCAGGCGCAGCACTTTGGCGATGCCGTTGCCGAAGTCGTGGCAGGCGCAGCATTCTGTGCATCTGGGTGTGTGTTTGTGTGGCAGGGGTCGCATTCGGCAGCTGTCTAGAGGGACAGGATGTTGTCGCGCGCGCGGCGGGGGGTGTGCGAAATCGTGGCAGGCGCAGCACTTTGGCGATGCCGTTGCGAAATCGTGGCAGGCGCAGCACTTTGGCGATGCCGTTGCCGAAGTCGTGGCAGGCGCTGCATTCTGTGCATCTGGGTGCTCTGTAATCGCATCCATACAAGGGGCGCACGGTACATGTGTGTGGACATTTGAACTCACATCCTTGGGAAAAACATAGCATGTGGGGTTATCCGGTCCTTTAATTCTTTCAGGTCACCTCTTTTTTTCGGGGAGTAAAAACCTCCATCCGCAATTTCTTTCGACTCCCTGCGCTCCTCGTGGCCGTGGTTGTCGTGGCCGTGGCTGTCGTGGCCATGGCCTTCGTGGCCTTCGTGGCCTCCATGGCCGCCGTGGCCTCCGTGGCCGCCGTGGCCTCGGGTTTCCGGGAGGTCGTTTGTTGACGGAGGTTAACCAGACAAATCACTGGTGGGGTGGGGTGGGGGTGGGGGTGGGGGTGGGGTGGGGTGGGGTGGGGGGTGGGGGTGGGGTGAGGTGGGGTGGGGTGGGGGGTGGGGTGGGGGGTGGGGTGGGGTGGGGTGGGGTGGGGTGGGGTGGGGTGGGGTGGGGTGGGGTGGGGTGGGGGGTGGGGTGGGGTGGGGTGGGGTGTGGGGTGGGGTGGGGTGGGGTGGGGGTGGGGTGGGAGGTGGGGTGGGGTGGGGTGGTATTCGCCCCGCCTTCCGCTCGCAGGTCGCGTCGTAGAGCTCTGCCTCCACGAAGCCCTCCGCTGCCCAGTCCCGCAGCCACGTCCCGCTCGTGTCCTCGGGCAGGATCCGGCGTCCTTGTCGCCATTCTTTTCGTCCCAAGCGCAACAGAAGGCCAGCGGCCGCGCGGGGCTGTCCTGCAAGCTGGGTTTAGCACCTGAAAGTTTGAACTTAGAAACGGCTGCCGAACCTGCCTTTCCAATCCGCAGCTCAATTGCTTGTCGGCCCTGCAAGCATCGGTCTTCGCTTGGACTTCCTTCAACTGGCTGTGTCTATTTGGGTCTGGTGGTGTGGGGGTGGAGATAGGGTGGAGGGTGGGGTGAAGTGGGGTGGGGTGGAGGTGGGGGGTGGGTGGGGTGGGGTGGGGTGTGGGGTGGGGTGGGGTGGGGTGGGGTGGGGGTGGGGTGGGAGGTGGGGTGGGGTGGGGTGGTATTCGCCCGCCTTCCGCTCGCAGGTCGCGTCGTAGAGCTCTGCCTCCACGAAGCCCTCCGCTGCCCAGTCCCGCAGCCACGTCCCGCTCGTGTCCTCGGGCAGGATCCGGCGTCCTTGTCGCCATTCTTTTCGTCCCAAGCGCAACAGAAGGCCAGCGGCCGCGCGGGGCTGTCCTGCAAGCTGGGTTTAGCACCTCAAAGTTTGAACTTAGAAACGGCTGCCGAACCTGCCTTTCCAATCCGCAGCTCAATTGCTTGTCGGCCCTGCAAGCATCGGTCTTCGCTTCGACTTCCTTCAACTGGCTGTGTCTATTTGGGTCTGGTGGTGTGGGGGTGGAGATAGGGTGGAGGGTGGGGTGAAGTGGGGTGGGGTGGAGGTGGGGGGTGGTGGGGGTGGGGTGGGAGGTGGGGTGGGGTGGGGTGGTATTCGCCCCGCCTTCCGCTCGCAGGTCGCGTCGTAGAGCTCTGCCTCCACGAAGCCCTCCGCTGCCCAGTCCCGCAGCCACGTCCCGCTCGTGTCCTCGGGCAGGATCTCGGCGGGCGCCTTGTCGGCGTCCTTGTCGCCATTCTTTTCGTCCCAGCAGAATAGAAGGCCATTGGTCGCGCGGAGCTGTCCTGCAAGCTTGGTTTAACACCTCAAAGATTGAACTTAGAAACGGCTGCCGAACTCGCTTGCTTCGCGCCAGCCTGGCCTTTCCAATCCGCAACTCAATCGCTTGTCGGCCCTGCAAGCATCGGTCTTCGCTTCGACTTCCTTCAACTGGCTGTGTCTATTTGGGTCTGGCGGGGTGGAGGTGGGGTGGAGCTGGGGTGGTGGGGTGTGGGTTGGGGTGGGTGGGGTGGGGTGGTGGGGTGAGGTGGGGTGGGGTGGGGTGGGTGGAGGTGGGGGGGGCGTGCAGGATCACTATTCGGATTCGAGGGGGGGAAAGGCATTCGAGCCGGCTGCGAGTATTCGCCCCTCTGCCTCCACGAAGCCCTCCGCTGCCCCCCGCCACTTCCAAGTCTCGCCACTCGCCTCCCACAGCCACGTCCCGCTCGTGTCTTTGGGCAGGATCTCGGCGGGCGCCTTGTCGGCGTCCTTGTCGCCATTCTTTTCGTCCCAACAGAATAGAAGGCCATTGGTCGCGCGGGGCTGTCCTGCAAGCTGGGTTTAACACCTCAAAGATTGAACTTAGAAACGGCTGCCGAACTCGCTTGCTTCGCGCCAGCCTGGCCTTTCCAATCGGCAACTCAATCGCTTGTCGGCCCTGCAAGCATCGGTCTTCGCTTCGACTTCCTTCAACTGGCTGTGTCTATTTGGGTCTGGTGGTGGGGTGGGGTGAGGTGGGGTGGGGTGGAGGTGGGGTGGGGTGGGTGGGGTGGGGTGGAGGTGGGGTGGGTGGGGCGGGGTGTGGAGGTGGGGGGGTGGGGTGGGTGGGGTGGGGTGGGGTGGGGTGGGGTGGGGGGTGGGGTGGGGTGGGGTGGGGTGGAGGTGGGGTGGGGTGGGGTGAGGTGGGGGGGGTGAGGTGGGGGTGGGGTGGGGTGACGTGGGGTGGAGGTGGGGTGGGGTGGGGTGGGGTGGGGTGGAGGTGGGGTGGGGTGGGGTGGGGGTGGGGTGGAGGGGGTGGGGTGAGGTGGGGTGGGGAGGAGGTCGGGTGGGGTGGGGTATGGTGGTGGGGGTGGGGTAGGGTGAAGTGGGGTGGGGTGAGGTGGGGTGGGGTGGAGGTGGGGTGGGGTGGAGGTGGGGTGGGGTGAGGTGGAGGTGGGGTGGGGGCCACCAAGAACGGCTATGCACCACCCACAGACAAATGGCCATGGGTCAGAAGCCAAATCGTACCAGTGAACATCCCAATCCAACCACTAAAATAGGTCCTAAAAAGGGTGGTGAATTCACCTGCCCCACAATGGGATCCCAAAACGGTATTGACCACAGCCAAATCACTCCAACTAAGAACGGCCATGCACCACCACCCATGGAATCAAGAAGGAGCTATATCAATCTGTCAATGGGTGGACCTGTGGCTCAGAGCTGGGGGCAACCCTGGGGTTGGCGGCCGATTTCTTTTGGGTGGAAACCAAAGGGAACTGCGGCCGATCTTTGGGGCGAGACCAACGGGGACTGCGGCCTTTTTTTGGGGGGACACCCAAAAACAGCTCGCCAGTTTGAGATGCTGTTTTGGGGAGCGTGTCTTGGAGGGAAACAACAACAAAGAACGCTTTTTTTGGCTGCTTGGACGGGAAACCTACCAAGCAACTCGCTGTCCCATGTGTTCTTTTCGGTGCTACCGAAAGGGAAACAAACCAAATAGACATCCCCTCACGTTAACGCAAAGTGAGCTGTGGCTCGCCTTACGTGAGCTCGTTGTATCTGCATGCCAACCGTGACATTTGAGCAGCCCCCAAAAAAAACGCCTAGGACATCCAGCCATCTTGAACATCGCCGGGGATACCAAAACCCCTTGGTTCTACGAAATCGGCAAACAAAAACGGCTACATAGTCCTTACTCTCCAAATTCAGCCAGGTACTTACCGAAGGGTAAACTTGCCGACAATGTGCAACCTTGTTGGCTACCACGAAAAGCGGCCTTCCGAAATTATAGATTCAAGGGTTACCGGTTTGGGGCCCAAAAGGAAACAACAAACCGTCCAAGTGCGCTGCTCGCACATTTTCACGCTTGAACAGCCACACTGCGGATGCAACGGATGTAAAACCCCAAACTGACCGATCAAATTCTTCACCCCCCTCTGCGTGTTAAAGGGGCCTTTCACAAAGCAGCCAAACAGAAACACAACAGAGGGAGAAGGTCATGGGGAACCGTTGTATACATGCAAACCATGACAGTTGCGCTTTTAGCGCCACTGCCAAGTAGATTGGTAACCGCTGCTGTCATTCCATCCTCCCCAACCGGACCAGTTCTGCCAGCTGCCTTGGCTCCAATGCTCACCCTCGCGGGCGGCGGGAGCACTTTGATCGGCATAGCGAGCGGCATTGCGAGCGAGGTGCTTGGTGCTCTCGTTCTTTGAAAACTCAACTGAGTTTCGGGCATAACGCTCGTTCTGGCTGAATATCCAGTCCATTTCGTGGCGGAGGTCCTCGAGGGAATTGCTTCGCAAATGGATGATGCCATTCCAACATCCAATGCTGCGAGGCTTGTCCTGCTCGGAGACAACATTCACAAAAGCCCGTGGACTGTATGGCATTCCCTGAAACATGATGATCCAACGGGAACTGAGTGCATCCTGCAATTCGCTGGGCAAAAACTCCACCTCCGTCTTTATGTACGCGAGCCTTGCGATTCGCGACTCAGAAGTTGATCCAAGGCCAACTCCAAGAGTGCGCTGGGCTTGCGACTGCTTTGGAGCAGCCAAGACGAGGTTTGCACACAACTCCATGCGGAGTATATCCGCATCCCGACGGCCCACTTCAAGCATACGAACCCTGTATTGAAGGTCGAGTTCATAGCGATCAAGTAGAGAGTGGTAGCCGTTCTTCAGGGCGGACTTGTGCTTCTTCCGGGCCTCCTGAATGACAGCACTGTCCGGGGAGTTCAGGCCACGAAGGATGCTACTCCGATCCTCCTCGCGGAGGTCAAAAGTTCCCACGGATGCCAAAACCTGGGCTGTGACATGGGTGCTGAGGCCCATCTTCTTCAGCAAATTGGAACGCTGCACAAGGTAATTCTTTTGCTGCTCTTTCAACAGGCGAGGATTGAGGGGTGACAACTGCCCACATGATGTGCAGTGGACCTGCCCCTCGAACACACTGTTGTTGCAAACCGGGCACGTGGCGACATTCAGCTCAACGTTCTCCATTGGATTGAAAGTCTTCTGTCTCTTCGCTTCCCCTTGCGGGGCGCGAGGAGACGCCACATTGGTGCGGGTTGTTGCAATGCGCTCCAGTGCTGTGGACCGATCATCAACCACGGCTTGGTCGCGCTTCATCCCCTGGGGTTCATCCTCAGTCGCCTCAGCTGGTGCACCTGCATCCGATTGCTCGGAGCGAGTGTACCATACATCGCCATTTGTAGCGTCCAATACAGAAATAATCGTGTAGTTGGGCACCTTGTCGCGCGTGAGGACGCCATCGCTCTCTGTCTTGAAAAAGCAAAGCCCTGCGCGAATGGCCATCCTGAGGTCGATCTGTATTTCCAAGGGCTTGTTAGCGCGTACACCTGAGATGTAATTTTCGTTCGTGCTCGGAATGTCAGCGAAGAAAACGTGAGGTCTGCCTGTCTCGTGCTGGTCACCTCCTCCTGGAAGCAGTCCGTTTCGCATAATGTTGGCGAAGTTCCGCTTATCGGTGCGATGATAGAGCACCGTAGGAGGGTTGCTGCAGACGTTCCAGCCAGACCAGCGCCCGAGGTCCGTCCCCGGGTTCACGTACCACTCCTTCGCGATGCCGGAGTCGTCAATTTGGAGCCAGTCCTCATGGCCTTGGGAGGCCTTGATCTTGAAAATCCAATGAGAACAGGGGACATCTCCGCACCGGCTTGCGTCCGGGCAACCAAGCGCAATGAACCTCTGCTTTTTGTCGAGCTTGAAGATGTCCATGATGCTCTGAATATTCCATGGAATGGGATGTCGCAGCTCCTTGCGAAGCGCGAGTCCCAAATCTTCAAGGTCCATGTAGCCGTCCTCATCCATCACGTACCCACATCCTTCTGTCCCTCGACCACGGAGGATCTTCGAGATGCACGTCAGGGAGCTGTGGTACTCATTGCTGATTCTCCTGACGGAAGGGTCGTAATCAAAAGAAGGCTGCTTGATGATCTCAAGTCGCTTGGGGCCCTCACCATAGTCAACATACTTCACGCCGTCATGGATGCTATAAACCCAGCAATCGTAGTGGCCCCCAGTCACGTTCCTCCCGTAGGAGTCGAGTGGTACCGGCCTGCTCGTCGCCTCGTCCCTCTGTGCCACCGCAGCCGCCTTTGCACCGGCTTGCGCCGGGCGAACACTTTCGGAAACATCAGCACCGGAAGGCTCACCTGAAGTTGCAAATTCGGCTGGATCGACAGGGGCGAAATCGAGGGGCTGCCGGAACTCCACTTCTTCACGGGTGAAAGGGAGCCCGATCATCTCTGACAATGAAACGCCGCACTTCGTTAGCGTTTCCTTGCAGTACGCGAGAACCTCAACGTTGACTGTGCAATCCTCTTGGTGGCGCACCTCGAGCACATCGATCGGACGCATTGTGCAATCATGCGAACGTGTCAGCTCGGCTACGCTGCCCATTGCGGGGCGCAAGATGGAAAGCATGTACAACATATGATGGGTTCCGCGCATAAACTGGACGGTCTTCGTGATATTGTCGTCACTGAAGCACATATGATACCTGTCCAGCAAATCGATGGTCTCGACGAAGGGTGTAGCATCAACATATACAAACATATTGTTGGGGTCGCCGATGATGTAATCCCGGACTTCCGTCATGAAACGGTCCCAAATCATAGAGAAGCCGTAGAGGTAGCTCTTCGCGCCGGTCATGACTCCAAGGCATGCGCAGCCCTTGCGGGCCGCGAAATCCCTGGTCCAAGCCAGGTGCCGTCTGGTGTCAGCGAGAAGTTGCTCGGCGTCTCCGATGGGGGTGTCGTAAGGATATGTACCAGTGGGCTCGAGGCCGTCCTTCCCAACGAGCTCGTTGCCATTCCAGTAAATCATCGGAATGATGGTGGCTGCTGGGTAGTCGGTACGCACCTCGTCGATGAGGGCGGCCAACCGTTTGCACAGCTGTTGTAAGCCCTTGCCCCAAAGCATTTCAGACCTCCATGCACCGACACGCGCCGGGCGAGAGGCATCCAAACGCTCCGCAAAGTCGTACTTGCGAAGCTTGCGCTTCTTGCCCGAAACCATGGACAGTCCTGAATCAGCGACAGTCACATAGATAAGGAGGTCGCGGTCTGGTACACGTGGGGCCTGCAAAACTTTCAAGTACGGTTCGCTTATGGTTAACAGGGGTGTAAGCAATTGCAGGTAGTGCGGTTGGTCCTGCACCCATGTATGAATAAGCGACTGTGCAGAGGTCGTCTCGAGGAGGCCCTTGACCGTGGCGGCGAGGTTAGCGTCGTATTTGCCGTTCGTGCATACCGAAGTGGTAGCGACATTCTCCATCCATCTCCTCCATGCCGGATCGCAATCCCTCGCGGGATGCGCCATAGCCGTCGCGCTGCTCATTGCGAAGAAGATGCAGCACAATCACTCGAAAGCAACGGCTGCATGGTGGCATGTTCAGAAAATGCATTGTGAACGGCATCGGTGTAAACATACGTGTATCCCTCGGCTTCCTTCAAATGCGTACCACGGCTTTCATCATGCTCGTGAGAACCATCACACTTGAAGTACTCAACAACGGAAATAGTGGGCATATTACTGGCAACGACCCACTGCTTTTTCATAGGTTTTCCATTTCTCCCTTTAATGCCGATTTTGCAACCATGGAATTCGTACTTGTTCATCTTGTACTTAGTCAAGAAACTCCATAGTTCGGGCCATTTCCAATAACGACACGCCTTGGGAAGTTCGAAGGCAACTCTAACGTCATCAGAATAGACATCATTGAGAATGCGTTTGAACCCTCTCAGCAGTGATCGGAATTGCTTGATGTGACCCTCAATCTTGGCAGCACCTTTGGGAGTTTGCTGGTTGACATAACCCCACGGGCATCCTCCAGTGCAAGGCAATGAAACGTAGAACATTATTGCACCCTTAGGATTCTTGCTCCTAAATTCGGCAATTTCATGGACTAACCACTGCCTGCATGTATCAGAGCACCCGTCTTCGGTTTCAGTTACCCGAATGACACGACATCCCTTTGAAGAGTCTCTTGATTCGCCCAACCGTGAGGTCGTCGAACAACAGAACTCAATAAGGAGGCGCTTGGGCTGAGCGTTGCATAGCGCGGCGATCTGCCCCCCCTGATCACTAACTTCTCCGGCCTTGGCGCACGGGGAGAGCAGCAAACTGGTGGCACAGGCTCGCGCCTGGCGATTGGGGGAGATACCGATCAGCTCGAGTGCATGGTGCCACACTGGGGTGCTGTCAAACGCCTTGGTCAAGATGTCTGCAGCTTGGAGGGTAGTGTCAACATTGATTAACTCGAACTGCCTATTCACGAATTGCTCCTGGAGCCATCTGAAGCTAATGCGTTGGGTCCTATCCGTGTGCCTTAGCTTCTGTGAGTGTCCCTGCTGCAGGATAGTGATCGTGGCCTGATTGTCTTCCATCAGCTTAACTTTCCACTTATCACTGAGATGCACAGTTAGGGCATTGATATTCGCTACACTTGTGCCCGCATCAACATTTCCGTACCGAATTTCATCCAACTCGGGGTCGATGCGAGCAACAATGCCATCGGGCACATCAAGGGAGGCCTTTCCTGCCTTTTGAGCATACCCATGTGCTTCTTTCCCAAACAGGCTGAGCTGGCAGAAAAGCGACAGCGTCGGCAATCCCTCTGCTCTGAGCGCCTGATTCGCAGCGATGACCTCGGCTTCAGTCGAGCTTGTTGCGGTCGCTGTCTGCTTCCTACTGAAGGCATTCAGTGGGTAGTACGTGTTTGGCCCTACCAGGATCATGGTGCAACCAGTTGTACTATGCGAGTCGTATTCGCCTGCCCAATCCGCGTCAGCGAACAACCACAGCCTACAATCAGAGAACTTATCCCCGATAAAACCTCGCATCTTTAGGTCCTTCGAACAGTGTATGTAAGACACAAGCCGATGTAGAGCGCTGTCGCACTCAGTGGACCATTTACTCACGCGCGAGGCAAGGCTTTGCGTGGCTCTTAGCAGGTCATACCTAGCCATGCGGGCTGCGAATAGAATCTTCATTAGTACTTTTGCAGCGATCGTTTGAAGCCTGCCCTTTGGCTCCTCTTCATTTACGACAGGTCTCGCGACCTTCGAACCAATGAATGGAGTGCTAACCTTACTCAACGAAGAAACTTCACCTTGGCAAGTTCGCAATATGCGTCAACGCATGACTTGAGGAAATCAGACATGTCGTACTCAACAATGTTGACTTCTTTAGTCATACAACCAACAGGTTTATCGCATATCGTTTCGGGTCCTTTGAACTTCGAAACCTTGACTTCTTTCTTGCCGCGGTTTTGTCTCTCATTGATCCAGGCTTTGAGGGCAATGCACATTGCAAGCTGCTTCCTGATTCTCACCGTAGGAAAACACAGTACGTCCGGTCCACCACGCGGTGTCCGCAGAAATGCGATCACTTGCATGACGCGACCACTCATCGCAAATTGGACTTGCTTTGGATTGATCTTTGATTGTCACACGCTGGGGGTCGAGGCTGCAAGCGAATGCACTCATTTGCTCCTTAGGACGGAAAAGGCACTTTCTGGGCTGCAAGTGATAGCGTGTCCACGTTTTCGTGTTCTCATCATGCTCCCAGTAGTCCTCAGTCCTTCTTTGAGAGCAAACACCCGCGTGTTGCGCAGAACCCTCAAACACGTGATTAAAAGGGTGTTCCTCTTTAGACAATCTGACATTGTTCTTTTCGATGTGATGACACCCAAAGTATCTGCCGAATGGCTCGGGCGCGTCGATCTCGACAACCTTCCCGATCAGTTCCCATCCCTTATCAAGGCTACCGGCGGGTCCTGCAAGCTTGAAGTCATCAACGTATACGACGAGCAGCAGGTCGAGTTCCGGATGATGGAAAATGGATGTCCATATTTCGGGCAACACTCTTACAAAGCCTTGCTTGCTAAGGGCATCTTCGAGGTGCTTTTCCCAAAGCCCCCCTGAATCGGGATGTCCGTACAAGGCTAGCACAAGTGGAACAATGGGGTCAATGTATTGTTTGCTCCAATGGCTGGGCCATCTGTTCTTGGGCAATCTAAGCCATGTGGGAACGCCTTTGAACAGGGCTTGAATGTAGGCTTGCTTCGCATCGGCTTGCGCCTTGCGGTAGCCGGGCTGCGACCCGAAAGCGTCGAGGATTTTGGCTGCCTCCATTGACGCTGGGCTGGACCCTAGCTCCGCAAATAATGCTGCAACAGAGTTTTCATCGTAAACATTGTTCCCTTGGAAAACGGTCCTTCCTTTGAATTTCTTGTTGGGATCATCATCAGGAAGCTCGCTACCCTTCTCGTAACAAGCCTCGAAAATCCTTCCAATGTGGACCTTTTCCCCTTTGTTCTGGGCTTCTCTGATGACGCGCCTACACTCGTTTACTCTGAACTCGTCCCAAGTGCCTTTCTTTCGAAGGTTTTCCCATTCCTTGTCAAGAGCAGCTTGGGCCTTTGGCGTATTGGCTACTTCGGCTTTTGGCACAAGCCTTGCAACGACTGCACTGAACAGTTCAAGAGCAACATCAAATTCAACCTTCTTGATTCGCTCTTTGACCAACTCACGCAATTGCGGGCGATGCGGCTCCTTCGATGACTTGTCACGTTCCGGAAGAACGGACATCGCAGGCGCGTGCCGGATCACAGGCAATGTCGGCTCGCCCTCGCGGGCGGCGCTGGTCGGCTTTGCACTCGATGCGGCTTCGGGGTGCTCGGATCTGGCCTCCGAAGAGACTGCTGTCTCAAGCACTGCCTTCTTGGCATCTGCACGGAGCTGATCTTCGTACTGCTGGGTTAGGGCCTTTCGGTCCTGGCTGCCGAGCATGACCCACATGTCAGACGGGATATCGGGAGGCCTTTTGGATCCGGCCTTCCTACGGACGAGCCGAACCCCATCCCACACATAGCCATCAGGTACTGGTGACCCATCAGGCATTATGCTCGGGTCGAATGCACCGCCTTTGTCGGGCACGACAGGCTTGGTCTTCGCTTCGGATTTCTCCGATGCGGCGGGTTCCTCGATGTGGGCTTGCCCACGTTCCAACGGCACAGGATCATCTCGTGTCCTAGCACTGGCAACAGGTGGATGAGATGCAGGGTCTTTCAACAACCTCATCGGGAAGATGAACTCATCGGTCGGAAGCTCAATGCGCTTAGTTCGCTGTACCGTGAGGGACGCATGTTCGATATGGTAATCGAGCCCTTCTAGTTTTGCAACGAGGAACTCACCCTTCCATGCGAACCCAGGCTGAATATGGTACCCGAGAAACACGCCTTCATTCGATGTTGGCGAAGTCTTGCCTGCCTGATTGTCAGCTCGTGCAGGGTTGTTCCAGAACAGTATCTTTGCTCCGAAAGGTATCTCAGCTTCATCAAAGGTCTTGTTAAACCTGAGGTACCATGGCGAATCATTTCCATTCAACTGTGGCAGGATGTTGGTCGCAACTGCATTGTGCTGGATGGCAAATGGCCACATCGACAGTGGGAACCCTGACTGAACAAGGTTCGCACGTGCTCCCTCCAACAGATGTCTGATTTCCCTTTCCACGAAAGATTTGGAAGAATCAACATATTCAATGGAGGTCTGATGACGGTACCCCAACTGCTCTATTGCGGCTTTCAATTCCCGGGAGTTATCAGTGTAGAGAACCTCAACCTCATCCCTACCGGAAATGAAATGCTGGATCCCTGCAACGGATTGCTCCGTGCTTTTGCTGGTCGACGGGTAAACGTACCTGAACTGCGTATGCACGTCCTTGATCACAAGAGCACACCATTCACCTTTGATGCCTTGCTCGATGTTGGCCTTGAGAATCACATGATCAGCAATGATGTGATCTCCAAACGCTTTCGTCTCGAGCCTTCCCTGCCCGCCTTTCGATCTTGCATATGGGGCAAGCATCTTGGCACGTTGGCAAGTGCGGCAAAAGGGATTCTTCGGATAGTGTGCAAACAAGTGCTCTTTGGTACCTGCTTCGGCAACCAGATCTTGCTCTTTGCGGGATCTCACAAACCGCTCAACTTCGTCGTCGGGATCATCACCTTCGTCGATGCCTTCGTCATGAACTGGCGCAGGCGCTGGCTTTGATGCTGCTACTGCACTCAACGATGGCTCAGCTTCACAACTAGAGTCCATGTATGGCACATGACCGTCAACCTTGAGCTGGATCAGAGCACCGTCAGGGCGAACCATGGTTGGTGCCTTCCCGGATTCCCAATGAAAGGAATATCCTTGATCCAGACACTTCACACCCAGCGACAGCACTGCGGGAGAACTCTCGAGGATGTAAGGCTGAGCAGGCTCGCACAATGCATCGACATTGATGTCGGCGATCTCGGAAGCAGTGATGTTTCCGTTTGCAGTCACAAGGCGAATAGGCTGCGGGGCCTGTTTTCGGATTGCCTTGGACGCATTCCTCAGTGCAGCCTTGCTGATGAGGTCCTGCTCACTACCGGAATCAATGAGCCACACGTCCTTTCCCTTTGGGGCAGGGGTGGCTGCCCTTGGCGCTTCGACATCCTTGCGAACATCGTGAGGCGGCATGACAACTCTCAGGCACTCATCACACGATAGGCTTGAGATGGAATCGGATTCCACATCGCACATGAAACCGCAAGCGGGCTGGGCTCCATTCTCCATGGCTTTGACTACGGCATTCAACTGATTCGCGGCCTTGCGCGCTGCCTTGTTAGTCCCTTTGGTCGGCCTGGGGCAGTCCTTGGCACTTGGAAACATCCTATTGTACTGACGTTCCTCATACTCAAGCTTGAAACCATCGCCTTCGGCGGGGATTTCATGAACATGAGCATTGGTGTCGAATGACACTCCAATTGGGTTGATCGGCTTTGCGAACATGGCGTACCTGGTGCAGACTGCAGCGGCTTTGGCCTTGGGCTTAGGCTTAGGTGAATTTGCACGCTTCTTAGCCGCAGGATTTGCATTGGCCTCGCTGCTCGATGCCGCGGCGGCAGATTTGCCGCCCGTGGAGGCATGGCTAAACTTGCATTTGTCACCTCTAGTGCACTTCCCTTGGGCAAAGAAAGAACACGGTGCTTTCTCTCCTTTACCGCCTTTGGGGGAACTTGGCCTGCCACGGGTCGCGGAGCGTCCTCGCGGCTCCTTGCGGTGCGCGTAAGGGCAGTTTGCCCCCCTCGTGCACGAGCCCTTCTGGAAGTCAAAACAGTACTTCTCCTCGGTGTCCTTCGGCTTAGGTGCGCTCTTTTTCTTGGGGTCCCTCTTTTCAGGGGCGGCAGCACCAGCCTTGGGCGTCGGGGCTTTACTGGCATTGACCTTGGACACGCGCTCTCGGTTCTCGCGAAGCCTATCCCTCTCGATTAGATCCCTCATGCAACGCATTAGGAAATCGTACGATTTATTGGGATCATCATCACGGCAACGATCATATGTGTCGATGTCGTACCGCAACAGATGGCAGCTTCTCACTTGGCGAAGCAAGATGTCTTTCAACACCTTTTCTTCCGGCGGCTTTTTCATGCCGGCGATCACGGAATCCCAAGCATTCAGGAAACGCTTGAGATCGATGATTCCTTCGCCGTGTCGCGAGACACGCAACAGGTCCTCCAAGGAGTAGAGGTTTCCGGCTTCTTCACTGGTCTTGAAATATTGGTCAAACATAAACAAGACCTGCCTTCCTCTCATGGCCTTTCCCTCCTTGGCACATTCTTCCTTTGCTGTTAGGATTCGCTGAGCCAGATCGCCTTTCGCTGAACGCGTGAGCGCTGCGAGAATCTTCGTGTCTAGGGTCACGAATTTTCCCGGTTCGCCGAGCTCCTCCAACAGCTTCTTCTTGTCCTCGCGATCGGACCAGACTTCCATGATCCAAGGCCAAGCCTCGTCTGGACGGTCAGATGCAGCGCGGACATCCTCACGAACCGATGTCTTCCATTCACGGTACGTTTCAGGAGTTGGCATCTCCTTGAATCGCAACGTCTCGCTTTCGCGGGTTCTGGGCTTTTCATCGTTCGTGTGGCCTTTTACTAACTTCATCAACATTTTGGCGAATGCTTCTTGGCCGAGGTTAGGCCCGAGGCCATCACCTTCGTCTTCATCACCATCGCCATCGCCATCATCATCAGGTGGCGGACCGCCGGGAGGCTTACCACCCTGCTTGCGGTCAGTTGACATTGGCCCCTGAGAGAATTGCAGGGGTGGGACCGGTGCACTTGTTTTCACCGGGGATCGGCTGCTACCTGATGGCTTTTCAGCTGGTCCTTGCGGATCGCGAGCATCTGCGGGCAGTGCTTCGCATTCGGCAGTTGGAATCACGCTAGGGGTATATTCATCCCCGTAACCGTCATAGGTAACAAGCGACCTCAACTTTTCCTTTGCATATTGAAACGGATGGGTCAACGGGTCCAACATTGACCTTTGGGACCGAGCTGACTTCATGTCGTCGGTCATCAACTCTGGTGAATCCTCTCGGGTATCACCTACCCCTTTGGGCTTCGATCCATCCTCGCGGAGGTCGTGTTGCTTCTGATACTTCTTCAGCTCATCAAGCTCGTCCTGCAGAAGCCCGTTTTGGTGTGCCATCATGTCAACCGTTCTGGCGTGTGTAGCCTCGACACGGGCTGTGTCATCGGCATGCTTGGCAGCTTGCTCATGGAGGAGCTGCTGGGCTTCAGCCAGGGTGGATTCGATGGCTTGCCTAAACTCAGTTGTTTTGCGTCCCATTTCCGCTTCATGCAATGCTTGGGCATTTTCCTCACACACTTGGCTTATCCTAGCTTCAGCGAAGTTCACTTCTTGCATGAACTCATCGCTCACTCGCTGTTCGTATTCACGAATCCTATGCGACTGGGCTTGCACACATTCAGCGTAGTGTGCATGCAGCTGATTCTGTGCGGCACGGAGCTCCTCACGGTTTTCCGCTTGCAAATGCGTTACAGCTGCTTGATGCAGGGCTTCGGCTTCAGACCTAATGGCTGCATCATTCCCAAAAGCAAAGATTGCGGTATTGTACAGTTGAAGGGAATTCATCAGGGTGCGGTTGTATTGCGCATTAGCGCTTGATGCGAACATTCGCACACCGCCGCCGGTGGCGTTGCCGGAGCTAGCTCCGGCAGCATCCACAGGCATGCTGGATCCATCAACTGGCACAAGGGAACCGTCCATTGCTTAGAGCTAGGGGCCTACGGCTGATAACCTATAGATTCAAGGGTTACCGGTTTGGGGCCCAAAAGGAAACAACAAACCGTCCAAGTGCGCTGCTCGCACATTTTCACGCTTGAACAGCCACACTGCGGATGCAACGGATGTAAAACCCCAAACTGACCGATCAAATTCTTCAGAAATAGTATTGAGTCCACACAATTGGGAAGGGAGGTTCTTTGCAAACCTCCCACAAGAGCAGGACCAAAGCTGTAATTGATCCAAGCAATGGAGTGAGGTTGTGCATCCTCGGCATGCTTGTAAAACATGAGCCAATAGAAAAAAGCCGGGGCAGGGATCGAAATTGGTGTCTCTGCAGAAGTGGAAGTGTTTCCCTCTCGGTTGTTTTCATCTCGGATGTTTTCAAAAGGGAAAGCAAACGGATATCCGAATTGTTTTTAGACCAACGAAAATGAAAAGGAACCCCCAATCTTCCTGCAAATCCAGGTCTTGAAGCCTGAAATTGAGAACAAAAAAATCAAACAGCGTCAAAGGACGTGTCCCTTTTGCTGAGTCCTTTTAAGTGAAAGCACAAAAGTCTTAGGCCACCAACTGAAAACAGATGAGTGAGCTCGTGTACCCCAAGAATCGGCGAGCTCACCGCAAATTGCCCATTCAACATCTTTGGGCCTGTCGTGTTTTGATGGTACCCGTTTTGGATGGTTTTAGATGAACACTCCAAGGAAAAACCTGCTACCCTTGTTGCATGGTTTTAGATGAGAAAAAAAGATGGAAAAAAGGGAGAAAAAAACGACCTCTTTGGCGGTTCCCCCAAAACCTACTACCCTTTTTGCACGGTTTGGAATGAACAAAAAAACGACCTTTCTGGCGGTGCCCCCATTTTGACCCATTCAAGGGAAACCAACTTAACCTCCCGGAAACTGAGAGACCCATTCCGAGCAGCCATGATGCTCCTCCTGGCAGGGAGAGCTTTGGATCGGTGCCCGGGACTTTCCCGTGGGTCACACGGGGCTTTTTAAACCCGGAAAGCTGCTGGTTTCCTTATTGATATGGGGGGTGTCCCTGGTTTTTAGTGGGGATTTATCACTTTTGGAAGGAACACATGAATAAACTGGGGGGTTATTAATCCGGGGTCAACATTACGCCAGAGTGAAAGTAGATGCCATTCCCTTTATGCAGGCATGACTGACCAAAATCAAAATGGGGCGGAGGCAGGTGTCTCCATTCTTGTGGTGTCTTTGGAGGAAATTAGAATGGACGGCTATGGACGACTTTCCTGGATTGTACCCTGACTTGCGAAAAACACGCCCTCTGGGTACCACAAGATCCATTTAGCAGGTTGTTTCTCTGCATTCGCTCGCAAAGGCCTCAAACCAAGGGTTTCATTTATATGTATCGTCAAAAGGAGTTTAACTCCTAGGGTTCATTTCTCCAACAAAGGACACCTTTGCTGTAAGTCCTTGCCGGGTCTTAAGGGCTCTCGGAAGTCACAAGCCCGGAGGCTCCCTGGAAATCGACCTGACGCATAGGTGATCCCCTTTTGCCATGGCGGGCGCTGGATCTTTTGCCGAGGGTTCTTCCGATTGATCCAAGAGTAACCCCTCGCTCGCGAGACTCGAACACACCCAGGTCCGGCCACCGTTTGACATGATTTCTTCCGTCAAGTTCCAACCTGGGACCACAGTCCGGTCGAAGTGTCTCCGCCCCTTTGACAGAAAGTCTCTGAAAGCCTGCCGATGTTCCATGGCTTCGTGTGGGCCCTTTGGCAGTTTCTCTGGGAACACCATCCCAGTGCACCTGGCTGAACATGTTGCATGCGTCAAGGCTGCGCTGGGCCAAGACATTCTCCGTTCCCAAAGCCAGCAGGTTGGGAGACTGACGATAGAACCGGAGGCTTCGGAGGCGATTTCGGGGTGAGGGGGGGTTGGGGAGGGCTCCGCTCGCAGAGGATCCCTAGGCACTGTCCCGGTAAGGCAAACTGGGGGCGATACATCAGGCTGAGCCATGGGCAAATAACATGTTGCGAGATCGGACACCAAACATCCAAACGTGCTGGCAACACATACATCAATCTGAGGGGCTAAATGATCAGCAAAGGGTGGTTCCTACATTGGTGACTAATGTGGCTTTAAAGTACGCCACAACCCTCTTCTTACCTAGGCCCTCAATGTGACACAACATGGAAGGACTCAAATCAAAAAGCTGCCAGCAACACATCCATGAATCCGAGCACCATAAAGTGAGGGAGAACCCAAAGCTGATGACTTGTTGTTTTTTCCCCCTTTTGACCTCCCTTCGAGCCCTCACTAAAATGGCACCAACTCCCAAAAAGCCGCGGGCCCAAGGTCGAGCGCTCCTCTTCCAAGGACCCTTGGCTGATCTGCATGAGCACCTTCTCCAGGGAGAAGGCCTCGAGGCTCGAGGCTCAGGCGGACATCATTTTTTGTTGGGGATTTATGTCCACCGATCACTTTTGCGGTGGTTCTATACTTAAATTCATGGCAATTTGGACATGAGCAACTGGGTGGACATTAAAAAAAGAGCGGTTGATCCGAGCTCAAGGGCGGATCCGTTCGGGGGGAACTTTGGGAGGCCTTGCCCGACCGCGAGCAGTCAGAAGTCGTAAACCTCCTGCAGCCGGGCCCAACATATTGCGCTTGTTTTTTTCAGCCGGGCGCCGTTATGATCGACCGGCAGAAGAGGAATCACCCTGCACTTTGCGCAAAGCAATTCTTGGACGCGGCTAGCTCCAACCGGCCCAATTGCTCCAATCCCTATCCTTCTGTGAGTTCCCAAACAATACGCAGGCCGCAAGGGAAATTGAGGTCGAAAACGGTTGGCATGCACACCTGAAAGTGAACCCCGTAAAGCCATATGCTACACATATGCCGAGACGGAGTTGTTTCGCCGAACTGGTATTTGGTATGGCTTCACAACCCATACCCGTCTGTTTTTGAGAGACAAACACTTAGTTGGTATTTAGCGTGTGTGCCCACCATACATAGACACCAAAGGTCGGTCAAAATTGAAGTGAGAGCCCATGTGTCCAAACCAGGTCCCTTCTGGGTTGCTTCTCACCATGTTTCGAATAAAACACATTTGGACCTGGCTGGTTCTGCTTGCGTTGAAACTCACCTGCTAAAAGCAACAAAGCAATATGTCCCACCATTGGGGTTGGGTCATCTTTCAAAAATGGGCTCCGAGCAACCCTGTGCACTGACTGACCCATCGTCACAGGGGTGTCCACAATTCCCGAAACAGCAAGCATCATTGAAAATGGCAAAACCCTTGAAAATGTCAACATGAACATGCCTTTGCATCATGCCTCCAGAAAAGAGCTGTATTGCCCGAGGTTTCCAAGCACTCAAGTAGTGACACAGGGCCCTTGGCTACGTCAGCTGTTGCCCAGTAAAAAACATATGCTAGCTTGTGGGCCATATACTTAATGAACCTTTTTGCCGGGGTTGCTCCGAAATCCTTGGCGGTGTGGACAAATGGTTCTTGAAAAGGGAAACCCCAAAAAAACACCTTTGGCGATGTTCTACCCTTGGCTTCATCTTCTGAGAGCCTCGGAACTCCTGTTAAGCTATGCATCACCCTAAAGACTCCTGCCGCCAAATGTCAACTGGTGCAGGGTTTTGTACATCCACGGTACGAGAATTCCAGACAATTTTGGGCTCCAAATCCGTCAGGATCTGAGGGCAATATCGAGAAGGACTTCCATATGGGACCCTAAACTCATACCACGAACAGATCCTGGCAGGGCCCCCCTGTAGGACAGCTGGAGACAGAAAACCCATCCCTCAGGGTGCTGGGGCTTGATATGACGAACTTGCGATTTTCCGTACACCCCCATATTGCTGAAGAAAGTGTCCAAAGGATTTGTTGATGGGGTTCCACATGCCATCAATACCAATATTCGGCTGTCCTTGAATTGGTGGCTTGGATTGGTGATCTGGCGAGGCCAGGGGTGAGTTCACATGTTCACCCTCAGCAAGACCCAACACTTCACATCCCGCCAATCCACACCACCCATCAGAACCAAAAAGCCGTGGTTCCAAGAGGTACCACAAAGCGGATAACATTGGCTAACAAAGAGCATTGGCTAACATGGATTGGATGCGCCCTGATCCCTGACCTTCTGCAAATGGTGACAAGGTTCTCCCTTGGTGTCGACGAGCGTCCAGGTTGCCAGCAGTACAAATCAGGCTAAATAGCAGCACCCTGGCTGTGTACACAAAAGTGTCCGTGATGATTGAATACTTGCTAGCGGCAGCACGCAGCCTGCTAGTGTCAAGAAAAAACACGAGCACGACTGTGTGGAAGCAAAGAACCCATCACATGGCCATGGGTCAAAAGCCCGTAGCCCCAGTGAACATCCCAATCCCCACTGAAATAGGTGCTAAAATTTTGGTGGTGAATTCACCTACCATTTCCAAAATGGGATCCCAAATGGTTTTCAACCAAAGCCACATCTAACTCGAAACCAAAAAAAAGCGGATCCCAAAATCCAAAATGCCCAAGAGGACCTGCCTGGATGCCCAATAGAAAGTCCATGTCCGCCACAGAGTTCTGGGTCCTGATCGGCGTCTCAGAGAAGAATTTCGGGTCGACTCGTGGCCTCCCTTGCTGTCCGACCCCCAAAAAGCGTGGTCTCAAAAAAAGACGAACTCATATACTTGGGTGATGTGGCCTCCCTTGTATTCCAACCCCCAGAAAGGTTGCCCTCGAAAAATGACGAGCTCGTGTACTTGGGTGATCGATCCGCTTGTATCTGAATGGTTGGTCGCCCTGCATAGTTTTTGACTGGAAATTAGCTGTGGGTTCATCGGGGGGTACTAGCAGACCAGCTAAGGGGAAACAAACCAGGCCCCGACCTTGCAGGCCCCGCGTCCCCCCTCTAGTCCAAGCGCCTAGCCCCACCTCCATATCTGCCTGCACATTTTGTTTTGCCTGCGAATTCCGGAGAAGAGAAAAAAAAAGAGGGGGAACGGAACCCCGCACGAAATCCGGCAGGCCTGCAGGTTCCAAACAAGAAAATGGCTCCAGGCTAGCATCCTTCCCTCGAGTCCGTGTTCCTTCCATTGGCTCTCTGCCATTTTGTTGTGGGCATTTACTTTGAGGCCCGCATTCCCAAAACAAAACCAACAAATCCGACACCTTGCATAGCAAAGAACTCGCCGCAAGCCTCGCTGCAACTTGATGCAGATTCCCGAATTGTATTTCCAGGTGCCCCATGGGAAACTCGTTTGCTTCTTCAAACAACCACGAAAACGCAAAGCTCCCTAGGCCAATTGCTGTACAAATCCTATCAACTTTTATTCGCTGCCGCGAAAGGCACACTGGCACTTTTCACGTTTCAATCTGTAAATGCATGTAAATAGCTGGCATTGACGGCAAATCTGGCTCCAAACGTATTACTGCTGGCACGGCCGCGAATGTCGCGCGGCAACGCTCTACGACAAAATGGGTAAAGTGATGCCATTTGGGAATTATATTTGAACTTGCGTTGGCGATGGGAAAAGAAGCTCCAACAGATCGGATGGGTTGCAAGCACTAGCCTTCTGCAAGACTCAGCGGATCTTTCTTTGGAATTCAGAAAGGACCTTCATGGGCTTGAGCTCATTGCAGATCTCGAGCGATGACTTTGGTCCAAACGTTGGTGTTGGAGCCTACTAGTCTTATAACTCAAGCCATTGGGCGTGCGAACCACTTGATAGCCCGGGCATGGGGTAAAACCTCCTAACCGGAGGTTCCGGGTTCTCACAGACATGGATGTTTCTCAACAAAAATAAGTACGGACTCCTCCTGGTCCTTTGGTCCCCCTTTAAACCCCTCCACGGGATTGAGTTCATAACCCATGGGATTCCCAAGAAGCTGGGGCTTCCCAACAGCCCATCCAAAACCTTCCCGTTTCGGCCAACTCTTTGGCCCAATGATACGAACTCGTGCGTCCTGCGGATGGCGGCCGTCTTGTTGATGCGGCGGATCTCCTTTTGGACGGTTTCCACCTCCGCCTCTGTGACCAAATCCGTCCTGGTGGGATGTTTAGGTTTTAGGGATCAACCAGGTTGGGATCAAATAGGGTTGATGTTTTGGGGTTCAAAAGACCACGTAGGGTACTTAGTGGTTGTGGCTGAAGGGGCAAATTACGAGTAGTGGCTAGAGGTCATGCTGGCAACTTGTGACCCACTTACCACGGTTACAACTCACTTTGCCCGTCGGATCTGAATCCAAATTGCATCCAATGACCCACTCGGAAGGGCCCCGGGAAGGGGGCCTCTTTGGGGGGGCTATGAGCTGGTTGAATTTGGGGAATCAGAACCACTTCATGGTCTTTGGTTGATTCCATTTTGGGCAAAGAACCCAGCGAACAAACACCGAGACCTTTTCTTCGTATAGATGCTTTGAAAAGAGAACAAGGACGAAAGGCCATTCCTGGATGTCTGGGCATCAAAAGGCAACAACAAGGGGTGTGGAACTGGGCCCAAGGACAAGAAGTCCAAGAGTAAGACTTCCGGCGGAGACTGTTCTTGAATGGGAGATCCAAAGTCCGTACTAGATGTCCTCCCAAGGAAAAATAACCCACTTGCGGGCTACATGGAAGTTGACAGGTCCGTTTCGGATCTCGCAAAAACTTCGCCCTGCAAGAGGAACACATTGAAGAACTGCTGGCAAGTGAAATTAAAACACCCTGCTTTCCCATCGACTTGGGGATCGAGCTTTCGGAACATCGTTGGGGGGGGAGGTGCACGCAGGCCATTGCTGAGAGGCCTGGGCATTTTCAGGTGGGTCGAGCAGAGGCCTAAAATTAAGGGGTACGACCTGCATGCCTAGAAACAAACCATCTGAACATTCCCTGGAAAAGCTCGCCTACTTTGCCGCCGAAGGGTTTGTTTTAATCAAGGCTTCCTAAAACTCCCCTCAAAGCATCACCCCCAACCAACGGGAAACTCACCTTAAAATTGCCCCAAAGGTGAAGTTTAAACCCAACAGGAAATATGGCTAAACCTTCCAAGATGTAAACAATCCATTCCTCTCCCAAGAACGGCACCATGTCCTCGCGCCTCTCAAAACCAGTCCATGGAGGTGAGGTGAGAAATGCAACTCGGGGTCAAACAGAAAACGTTACAGGAATGAAAGGAGAACCCCTATGACATGCAAAGGACATGTCTACCATCTCCTTGCAGTGGTACATGACCACACCTTGAAACAAACCACCTGAACACGTCAGTACTTCAGTGCTTGCCTTTTGGCGTTGCACATAAGGGCCTCCCTCTAACATGGTTTCCCAGCGCTTTTGGGGAAGCTGTTCTTGCAAGGTGTAGCAAAAGGGGAAACCGATACTCATCGGCAAAGCAAAAGGCTCCGAAACCCTGGCGTGGCCGCCGAATGGAAGTATTGATGGCATCCTGGAAGACAACTTTCACAAGTTCGACCATCCTCGACGCTTTCCTACTCAAAGAGCACAGAACAAAAACTGTTTGCTTGCAACTGTTTGCTGGCGGTTGAGGTTGTAAACCCAGTGGGGGCAACCTTCCAGAGCTTCGAGCCCCCCTTTAAGAACCAAAACATTCGGCGGCCACCTTCTCTTACCAAACTTGGAGCGCACAGCTTCCCAGCTGCTGGATGACGTGCAAGGGAACTCCCTCCAAAAGAAGAACCAAGGCGCCGATCGGGACATTGCCTCCAATGGACCAAGCGGAAACCCAAAACAACATGTCAGCTTTAAGACAAGGCCGCAATAGAAACTGCAAAAATGAGGCTTCCATCCTGGTTTTGCATGGCTCAAAATTAAGTGGCTTCTCCAGGCCAACATGTCTTGCCTCTAGGCTTTACATGATGGTTTCCTGTTGAGCTCTGTTTTGAGGGCGTTGGTCGTTGCGCAGCAAGGTTGAAGGCAAGCCGCGCATTTACCAAACCTCACTTGGCTGTGGGTGAAAAATAGGTACTCCAAATGGAACCCCGGTACGTGGCAACATGGACCAAAACCTGCGGTCCAATTCCTGGTTGAATTTTGACCCACACCCACTTGGGCCCCCAGCTTATTCAGTAGGATGCGATCTGCGAAGGCAATCTCAGCGGCGCAGCTCGCGGCGCAATGCCCGAGCTTCGCGCGGCGAAATGAGGTAATTTGGGTGTGGCTCAAAATTAAACAGGAGGGGCAAACCTCAGGTTTTGGTCCATGTTCCCACTTACCAGGGTTCCATGTACCGGCTTTTTGGAGCCGCAGCCATTTCTCTTCGGATTCATCTGGAGGACGAATCAGGGCTGGTTCCCCTGTTTAGGAAGGACGTTCAATTTTCGGGGGTTCCTTTCGGAGTCTCCCGGAACATCCGAAGTCAAATTGAGGGGCGCCAAGTAAGGGGAGCCTCCCAAAAATTCCCAAAATCGGGACCCTCTTTCTGGCTTGAAATGCTTGGGGTTCAGCAAGGCACCACAAACAGCGGACGCTATGCTTCTGTACGAACTGCCCCTAAAATGGTCTTCAAGAAGAGTGACTCTTAGTGGTTGCTGCCCACCCTAGCTTGAAGGACGACCAGGTTGATGTAAGTCACCTTTGCCCCAACTGGAGTCTTGTCTTGGAGGCTAGGGGGTCCGTCCCATTTGGTTTCGACTTATCCCCAACCCACCGCTCCAAACCATCAACCAACGGTACCTGGGTGATCAAGACCTGGTACTAAACGCGTCCACCAAAAACCATGTCAGGGCGGAAATCCTTGGCTATAAATATTAATGTGGCTGGTGGACAAATATCCCCACCTGAATGATGTCCACCAAAGGGTCCCTGATGAAAATTCATACCCAGTTCTGGTTGTGACTGTCTCTTACCAACCTTCTTACCCGGTCTCTTGATCACCTGAGTACCCCTCCAAACCACCCGCTGTTATAAATGGGTCACCAGGGTTTCACTTTTTGAGTAGCCCAAGATAGACGTAAACCCTGGGTGGTTGATGTCTCCCAAAGAGAAACCCCTGGGTTTAAGTCTATCAGGGGCAGTCAAAAAGTGGAACCCTCCCCCGGTCAACCAAAAATCCCGGCGGCCACGCAACCCAAGTAGCC
Organism: Effrenium voratum; assembly: GCA_963377175.1. NCBI lineage: Eukaryota > Dinophyceae > Suessiales > Symbiodiniaceae > Effrenium > Effrenium voratum. Next base: position 476,839 of record CAUJNA010003417.1, read on the forward strand.
GAGTAAGCATAGGTGGCCTTTTGGAAAAAAAAGATGGATAACCCTGGTAAATGGGGATACACCCCATCTAAACCAACCCCTCTATTTCTTTTAAGCAAACCAACCAAAGAGGACCCCAACCGCGAGTCAGACCTCGAGGTCTCAGCCTCTGTCCGGGCTCCCGCACCTGTTCCACAGCCTCGTTGACAGCGCCCTGCGGCTTCTCCTCACGAGCCCGGCTCGGCCAACGTGGCTAACTAGGTCCTCCAGTAGAGAGGGTAGAATAAGTTGGTACCAACTTTGTTTCTGTAGTCTATTTTAGTAGGGGAACCCTCCCCCAAGAAAGGGTAACTAAAGGGCACTACTGGGGGACCTAGCTAAGGTTCATGTGGGCTTCTGCTTTTTGAGGCTGTCCCTTTTGAGGCCGGTTTAGAAGGGAAAGCAAAAGCAAAGCTGTTGCCATTTTTGGAGTGCACTTATACTTTGACGCATACCCATGTCGGCCTCACTGTAAAACCTCATCCGCAAGTATACAGCATTTCGAATGGGCAGACTGATCCAACTTGCAAAAGGTGAGGACTCTTTGCTGGTTGAAAGGAGCACGTTTCGGAAAGCTGGGAAAGCAAAAGGTTAAAAGGCTATAGTACTAAGTTCACTCTGGCAGTGTTGATTGCTTGGGGTTCTCTGTTGAGGGCGTTGTTAGTGTTCTACTTCCCCCTTTTGAAGGGGAATGGCTGATGAAGTCACAGGACCCCTCACCGAACCAGATCAACTGGGTATGGGTCAAAATTAAGCACCAGGGGACCTTGGTTCCATCTTTTAGGGTTCCATTTTGGGGTATTTTTGACCCAGAGCCAACTTCACGCCCATGAACTCGACCCACTCGCTCGATTCGACGGGCCAAGCCGATGCGCCTCTTGAAGTTGGCCCACGATGTGCTTGGCGTCCACCACCGTCAAGATCCCGTCCAGCACCATGTTTGCGCTCACCTACAGAGGGGAAAGCGGGCGCTTCTCTCGAAATTTGGGGACCCCCAAAAATGGATGTGTCGGCGTGTCCTTGTTGCTTCAAATTGAACACCAGCCAAACACCTATATATGTGTGAAAATGGGGGACCCCGAAATGAAGTTCGGTGCTCCTGTTGGTTTCCAAGGAAAACAGCAGCCAAATGCGGTCCCGCGTGTTGAGAAAAGAGGGTATGTACGGGTATAGAAGAGCGAACAATTCATGGATGGTTGCATTCCACAAGCGGACTACCAGCCAAAAACGTCGCTCAAAAGGGCTGTTTCCGGCCTCCCAGAATAAGGGGGGGAAATTAAAGGGACTCGAATCTTTTCGGACAAAGGAAATCAAGATTGGCCCACAGGGTGTTGCGTCCTTTGGGAAATCCACGTGGACCCCTGAAAAATCGAGGGGGCTCTTTGTGCTTCCCGTGTGCTTCCCTCGCGTTTTCCTTCAAACCACCGTCCAACTGCATGGTATCATTTTGACCTAACCCCAGAGGATTCCTCTCTCGTGCAGAAGACTCACTGCTGGGTACAGCGAAACCAAAGTGAACCAAGCCATTGCAGCTGGACCTTTCTTCCTTCAGCTTTGGTCCCAACGAAACAGTATGTCTGACTCTGGCCCGCATTTTTGGTCGACCTAACATGCGCAATCAATCGAACCCCCTGCCTCTTTCCCGATCAAACATGACCCCAAGAGAAAAGTCGTGTAACATCGGCCAAAAAGTGACGACTTAAATTCGCTTGTATGTGTGTCAAAAGAGGGGCACCGGTCCTGTTGATTCCGTTTCAATAAACCAACCAACCAAAAAGTGGGGCCGCCCGCCCGCCCGCACGGAGACCCGCACGACCGTCGTGTCGGTCGAGGCGCGAATTCGTCGGCGAAGAAGGTCTGCGCCACTGGGGCGGGGTCCGCCAAGCCCGTGGTCTCGATGATGATGCCGTCCAAGGGCTTGCCCTGAAACAGAGGAGGGGGAACGCGTCAGGATAGCCGGCTTTTGGCTGTGGCTCAAAAATGGAATCCCCAACATGGCACCTTGGCATATGGAAAATATGCTTATATGGCTGTGGCTCAAAAATTGAATCCCCGAAATGGTATTGGTATCTTGAAACAAGACAAACACCTGCGGCTTGCCCAAGGTGTTTAAATTTGAGGGGCACACCCATACAAGTGTGTCCTTGTTTAAAAACCGTCTTGAGAATCTTGTTTTTTCAGGGTAGGTGCTTGCGGTTTATTTCTCAAGGGCACCTCTTGATGGTACTAGTTTGAGGGTATTTCTTTGTTGGACACTGAGGGGAAACCACCGACTTTTGAGACAGACCGATGAATCTACCGACCCGATCGGAAGGGTAGAAACTCGAGCCCGATCAATACACGGAAACCAAACATATGTGCCACTTTTGGGGCTTCTGTTGGCTTGAACCACTGCAACTTGTGATGACTTATGAGACATAACCGGAGCAAAGGGCAACCCAAATATATCATACATGAGGAGTCTTCCCACCTCCGGCGGAAATAAACGCTTTGTCATTTTGTGGTGTGGGCCCCAGTTAAAGTAGTTTTCCCAGGTTCGAACATGGTTGAATTTGAAGGAGTGCCAAGCAAAATCGGCCTAAACATGGAGGACGCCCCGCCCCAAGAATACACAACCGCAACAACCAAGATAAACAGAAGGATCATGAATTAACAGCCAATCAATCTCAAGAACATCACAAAACCCAAACTACACGACTACAAAACAAGCAAAACATCCTGAAATTGGCAACCCCCACCTTCTCCCCCCAAAACAAACCAACAAGCACTACAACCCAACCTCCATTGCCTTAAGCCCCCTGGAAAAAAATAAATAAATATTTCCAGTAGTGATAGATTCCCTTTAAAACCATCAGGGGAAGTTGGAAAAATAGTCTTAACCAAATGGAAGCAAGACAGAATGCTTCGCCTTGCCGGTGGTCTGCTTGTGGAGCTTCTTGAGGCCGGCAATGAGATCCCCGCGCACCGTGCAGCAAATGCAGCCGTTGTTCATCTCGATGACGTTCTCCTGCGACCCGAAGTTTTCCGATTCCTCTCCTAGGTCCTCCAGTTTTGAGAGGTTAGAATAAGGGTACCCGTTTTTTTTGTAGTCTATTTTAGTAGGAACCCTCCCCCAAAAAAGACACGGTAAAAGGGCACTACTGGGGGACCTTGTCTCTCCAATGGCAGCTGGAAGAGAAGGATGCCGACTGCCTAGTTTTTCCTTTTGGAGAACCTGCCTGTCCACTGGGCGCATGGTTTTCTTGTGAGTTCTTGCCCTTCTCGGGGTGGTTTCAAAGGGACACCCAAGGGCAAGCCACAATTTTGGGTCCCAAGTTGACGCAAACCCGTATGTTTGTTCAGGGTACCCTTTGAGGGCTTGGCTTCAAGGGAAACCAAAAGGAAACAGATCATGTGCAGGTGTCCCCCGCAACGAGGGTGGAACAATGGACAGGTGAAAAGGGAAACCAAAGGAAGTGGATTGGAAATGTCCAAGCCGCGGAAGCGTTCCCTGCCCCTTGTTTGGATTCCCCAACCCATGTTTTCTTTTTTCCCCAGACAGAACAAACAACCAGAGGAGATGCTTACCGATTCTCTACAAAGTTGAGGTTTCGTCATCGTTTGAAGGCCCAAAGTAACCCTGGTAGTAAGAGCCATGCTTAGATTCCCAGAGCTTTTGTATTGCACCCCAGGACCTGGTGAAATTGTTCCAGAAACCATCTTTCCACGTTGGTCTATTCCGGGCTATATAGCCCAGTAAAAAGCCCCTGGTATGCTACAACAATACGTTTGGCGTGCTTGTTTCACCCAACAGGACAAACAAGTGCACCTTGGTCGAAACGGGATCAAGGTCCTATTTAAAAAAAAAAAAAAAAAAAAAAAAAAAAACATAGTTGTGGGTATGTGTTTCTGTGAGAACAGTTAGTCAGTGTGCAGGGGGAAACACTAATTTTGGGGGTCTGCCTATTTTGACACGCGCCCAATGAAACTTCTAGTTGGATAAAGTGAGGCATCAACAAGTGAAAGGGTACGGTGGAAAGCGCCGTCTTTCTCTGTCAGACCAACTCCATGCTTTGTGCTCTCAGGAAAATACCCACACACACCATCATCGATCCCAACGCTTTCAGGCAAGCCACCGAAAATACTTGGTCCACATCTGGGGCACACATAAAGTCGTGTTTTACGATCCTGCATATTTGGTCCAGCCTATGCAACATCCTTTTGGAGGAGACTCCACAAAGCAACAAGGGCACCACTCTTTTGCTCCGAGGGTTCACACCATTAGGTCTCAACCGAGAAGAACGCAACAGGCCTCTGTCACCGCACTCTTGGTGTTCAGCAGGGCATCATCAATACCCACCTAGCCGCCGGCCGACAGCCGTGGGAGGGGAAGGGGAGTCATCACAAAACCCGCAAGATAACGGTTTAGTATGAAGAGTTCGCAAAAGTTGCTCTTTGACCTCGACAGATGGTCAGGGGTGGCTTCTCCCGTTGGACCCTGGCACGGTGGAAACTTGCCCCTGACCAGGACACTTCTGCTTTTCTGGGCCCACCTTGGCCCATCGCCATCGGCTTCTCGCCCGAGAAACTCGGCGTGTTAAGAAACCAAGGGAAACCATTCACAACTCGTTTGCCCTTGGGTGGATCAACTTTTCGAGCCTCAACCCGGATAGTTAGACCACAGCAAAAGGGACCCCGAGCTACACAAAGAAACATGTTCAGAGCCTGGACCATATTTAGGCTACCCCAACACGGGAAAAATGGAAGAGTGCGGCAACTGGAAAAAGGAAGCCTTGAGTCCAGGGCCGTGGTGGGTATGCTCGTTGTATCCACCGAATCGATGAGCTCGTGATACTTCGCATGATTCGTTTCCCCCACGCCGCACAGGTGTCTCCGACCCCATTCCCGCTCCGACCGTTGAGAAAAAAAACAAAAAAACCGAGGCCTCCCCGAACTCGTTCTCGATGATGGCGATCTTCTTGCCATGGTTGCTCTCCAGGATGTAGTTCAGCAGGGTGGTCCTCAGGCTTGGGCATGACCATTGCCTACTTACGCCTGACGCCCTTGCCACCTTTTCTGGGGCAGAAGTCCTAAACTGCCAGGGTTGGGTGAGCACCTTTTGCTTACACAGGTTGATTTAAGAACCCAAACCACCTCCTTGTGGCTTCACTTCACAGTGGCCCAGGGTCTGGGGTGTTGAAACAAGTTTCGCGCGACCCTGGTGCGCTTGGAAAATTCTGATTCACACCCCCCGTGTAGCTGGAGAAAAAAAGAAAGAAAAAACCTCCCTACCTGGCTCATTTGCAGGTCTCTCTGTGCCAAAACGGCCATCACCTAGCCATTTTCTCATCCATGAAAACCAGCCAGTCAAACGTGGCAAACCAAGCACCAATTCCTGTAGAAGATGGCTTTTTGGGTCAGGTTGTTCAAACAGTTGTTGCAACCAACCCTCCTCCTACACTGCAAAATCAATGTCTCTTGATGTAGGTCCCTACGCCGAGTGAGCCGAGTGTCACATAGGGTGCCTACGAAAAGAAAACCAAGTACTGTACCATCCCCCCAAAACCTGTTGGTTGGTTTTGGAATGACTACCCGCTTGCTTGTGGGCTGTTTTGCGCCCAGCGAGCAAAGCGCAAATCCCTTGCTTCAGGGACCCTGCAACACGCCCCAAGCCCCCCAAGCCCCCCAAGCCCCCCAAGCCCCCCAAGCCCCCCAAGCCCCCCCAGCCCCCCAAGCCCCCCAAGCCCCCCAAGCCCCCCAAGCCCCCCAAGCCCCCCAAGCCCCCCAAGCCCCCCAAGGCCCCCAAGCCCCCCAAGCCCCCCAAGGCCCCCAAGGCCTCCAAGGCCCCCAAGGCCCCCAAGTCCCCCAAGCCTTTCAAGCGTTCCAAGCCCTCCAAGCCCCCCAAGCCTCTCAAGCCCACCAGAACCCCAACTTCCGTGCGGCCTTGTTTAGCCTCATTTGGAGCAGTCACCCTGGAATAAGTGGTCTTTGAGAGGAAGACTGCCTGGTCGCATTAGTGCTCTTACCAAGAGCCTGAGGGAACGTTTTGTATATGACTACCATAGTCACTCTACAAAGGGTATCAGGGATTGTCTTAAAATTAGGGAACCCCCCCTTCAAACCAATCAGAAGGGGACACCCCAACACACAACACACCCAAATCAACTACCCCAAACAAATCCGCTTGAAAACGGGTGGAGATCACACTGCGGCTAAGCCGGGAATGCTGTCCGCCAAAGGGCCTTCACTTGGATCTGTCAAGGCATTGACGATACGCGTGCTGTCGCAAGACCGCGTTCTGCAGACGTCTCCGCGCCAATTTCTGGTGGCCAACTGCCAGAGTAAGTCTTAGCCGGCGCTCGGCTCCATTTGGAGTGCCAAGCGGCGTACACAAGGTGCCCACAGCCGATTTCTTGCTCTCCACATTGGACATGTCGAAAGAAAGCCAAGAGAAAAATGAATGAAGCAACCAACAAGAACCAAGGAAAGCAGAACAACCCCAGTTTTGGAGGCTCGCCCCAAACTGGAATTTCCCGACTTTGAACAAAAGCCTGCCACGCGAATCACAAACTGGGCAGCCCCCACTTTCCGGCGCCCAGGAAGCCAGTGATGATGCTGGTGGGCGTCCTTGGCGCGACCGAAATCGGTCGGGGTGGCCCAGAACGTGTTGAAACAACCAGCCCCTGGTCTCAGTTGAGTGGATTGGCCAAGAGAGAACTCTTTGCTTGCCACTAAAATCGTCTTGCGACGTGTCAAGTTCAGGAACTCAGGAGGGGGATAAGCCAAAGGAGGCTCATTCACAAGGGCTGGGGAAATCAAAGGGGGCCCATGTTTTGCCGGGCTGTTGAAACCTGCCAGGTGATGGTGAGAGCTTCATGCACGCAAAAAGCGGATGTCCAACCAAACGGGTCGCCCATCTTGACCCAAGAACCAGGGGCAAGGGAGCTTGCTGCCGGGCATTTCCTTCCGGCTTGCTGTCAAAGCAAAGGATGAGATCCGTACTCCTTGCTTTTTGGCCGGACTTCCATGCCTGGAAACTACACCCGGGTGAAAGTAAATGGCACAATTCCTTTCATGAGGTAGGTAAAGGGTATGACCAAAAACCAACTTGGGGGGAAGTTGTGCCGTCTATTTTTACCCAACTGGAGAGGAAGCCCAGAAGGTCAAGAAGGTTAAAAGGTCGGCTCGATCTTTCAGATTTCTTCAAGAGAGGTTCGATTTGCCGGTACAGGGCCGCAGGGCCCATGACTTTCTCATGATCAAAACCAATATCTAGGTCAAAGGCGAAACAAGCACTTCCTGCTTATAACTCTGACAGCTTGCATAACCACATTCCAAATGGCCTGGCCGCCGAATGCTTGGATCTGGGCAAAAATCCAATTAGGCGGCCAACTAGGCTTGTGGCCCACTTTGCCAAGTTCAGATACTTGCGAAAGGTGTTTTTCGCTGGTTGACGGAAACAGTGGGAAACCCAAAAGTGCAAGAAGGATGAATCAAAGAGCATACAGGTAAGTACAGCCTAGCGATTTGTGCCAAGCCATTCGTTCAAGGAGGGGATTCCAACACTCAGCTTTCGGTATCGAGGCCCTTGCTTGGACCCGGCCGCGGTCTCAGGGCCCGCTGCCAGCTGGCCTCAGGGGCGATCGTCCAAAACCGTTTTCTTTTGGAAGCCGAATGGGTGAAATGTAAGCCCCAACGTTTCCCCGAAAGCCCGCACTCAAGGGTCTGAGGCAGAAATGCAAAGCATCGGAAGAAACATGCTTCAGGAACACCCCTTCAACCATGAAAATGCTCAGATGAGAACCACTCGGGCGCCAACCAAAGGGCCAACCACCCCAAACCAGCGCCCTCAGATTGGAACAACCTGGGCGCCAACCAAAGGACCCGCGCTTTTCTGCCACCCAAACCCCCCAAGGCCACTGCCTTCGATGTCTTTCTGCTTCTTGGCCATGGCCTCGTCCTCCGGCGCCAGCAGCCTGCGCTCGCTTCGCCCAAACGCCAAAACGCCGAAGGGAAGAAACCCGGCGACGTCAGGTCGGTCAGGTCTCCGTCTTCCCAACGAGACAAAGGAAATCGACTTAAAGGCGACAAGGACGATGAACGACGCGGGAAAAAGGGCAACGACGGACAAGAGCGACACTTCAGGGGACGGTCGCGGAGTTTTGGGGACAGTATCTGGAAATTTTCGGTCGGGAAGCACGTGACATGAACACGGCCTTGGCCTGAAAGCCCTTGACCTCCCAGCCCCTTGTTACACCAAGACGCAAAGTGTTGCTCGACTTGGAAACAGAAGCACAAAAGCCAACACCAAGCCCGCTTAAACCAACAAAAAGCAGTGCTCGAGGTGACACACGCCCCAAGGACTAAGTTCTGCTTCGGGAAGACAAACATGGAAAATAAGGAAACAAGCTCACCTCAGAGGCAACGCCACTGGACTGCTCCCAGATCTGCCAAAAGTCCAACTTTCAGAAACTTCCAGCGCAATCTACGCTAAGTCCCCGAGTTCACTTATAAGAGCCTAAGGCACCGGATGCTCCCGAACCATCCAGCCCCCCCAAAAAACCCGGCCGGACTTCCTACCCAGCACCCCAGTTGACCCTCGGCCACTCGCCTCGCGGCGCTGATGTCCACCACGGCGCGCTTCAGCGCGCCGAGGCCCAGCAGCAAGTCCTGCAGGCATCGCGCGCGTGCGGTCGGCCAGTTGTGCTGGCTCGAGCGGCCCCACAAATGTGGCAACAGGGGGGGGGGGTCCAAAGGAACCAACACAAGTACGGGGGACTCGGGGAAATGGCCCGGAGGTCAGTGACGTTTTGGAGTGAGTGGGGGGGGCAAGGGGGTGCCGAGAGTCGGTTGTTGTAGTGAGCGGGGTGGTAAGAACGCAAGTAGAGTAGGCAAGGGGTTGCTATGGGGTTGCCACTGGAGAGTTGGTGGTTGTTGTGATTGGGTGGGTGGCAAGAACTGTAAGTTTACCATCTAAGAAAGCCAGAAAATATGAATCACGAAAGCTGAGCCACAAATTCCACGATTACAGATTACGGGTGTAGTAAATCTCCCCGGGCGAACACTGTAGTAAATAGGGATGAACCCTACACAGAAAGTAAGTGGGACGTGTAGCAAATAAGTGGGCGGCAAACTCTGTGGCGAGCAAGTGAGCGGGTGGTAGCAAAGGGGTCCATCATGTAAAATCAGGAGCAAAAGGCCCGATTGCCCGCTATAGGCTATATAGGTCACCCAGATTTTGGACATGGTCAATGACTTCTTTGATACCTTTTAGTGTTAAAGGGAGGGTAGCCGGAAAAAGGGTAGATTTGTATTTGCATCAACTATGTAAAGTCTCATCCTGAGAATGACCCTTCCAAGAATCCGAAACGTGGGCCAGAAGGCACTTCCCGAGACAAAGTCCCTGGGCGTAGTTACAACAAAAGCGCTCTGACACAAATTGCAGCCACGGCTTCTGTGCAAACTGAGGCCGACGTTTTGTGGCACCTCTTGCCGGTGAGGCCTATCGAAAAGACGGCCAAAACGGAAGCACAGGCAAGAGCAAGTCAATTCAAGGCGCCGTCTTTAAAAAAAAAAGCTTCCAAGGTTCGAAGTTCCGAAATTTGCGGGAGCACGCCCAAGGGTTGGCCTTTTGGCGCCTGGATTTGACCGCCAAAAAATAGCTTGGCCCGGCGTTTCAACCTCTGACCCTCGGGTTGTCTTTTGACCCCGCTGGGGGAAATGACGTTCACCCCTCGAAAAGGGCTGCTACACATCAGCGGGTCCTTGTAACAAAGTTCGTCAAATGGTTTGGTTGGAAAGTGGGGTTCAAGCACCTAGCAGACGGCTTCAAGGGACGAGGCTTCTTAGGCTCCTAACCTTTTGAGCCGTCTTTGGAAATTCGCCCCCACTAGCTGATTCTTGCAAAGTGCCAATCAACATTCCGGCGGTCATGTTCCCGTTTCCTCAGAAAACCTTCTTTTCAAACAACCTGAGAAGACAGCTGGTCTCTTCGTTTCAAGAACGATGGTTTCAAAAGGATAGGGAACCAGCGCATAGGACCCCGTGATGACCCAAGGGAGCGCGAAGCCTTGCCTTCGACGCCAACCAAGTTGAACCTTCCCGAGGGTTGCTGTAAGTTCAAACGAGGAGTTCTCATTTGAGGTCCCACTTCAAGAACATCTTGAGTTGGACATCATCTAACCTGCTTGGTGCATCACTCAAGATTCTTGAGTGATGCACCAAGGCTTGTACCTGAACCTAGCAAAGCCCCGTCATCTATGATCCCATGTCCATATGATATGAAACTACAGCAAGTTCTAACCAAACTGAAACTGGGGTTGCAAGCCTCCTAACTAGGTTCTTCTTCTTTTTTTCTGGGTTTGCAACCCAAGAACAAACAAAGGCAAACAGGAAGCAAACCGAGGCAGCCAAGCATGCGTGCCCAATCCACCCCCGAACCAATCTCTCCGTTCGCACGGCGAAGAGTTGCGCAAGGAGCTGCCGCTGGGCGTCCTTCATCTGAGGCAACTCCTCAGCGAAAAGTTGGCCGTCAACATGCCCCAAAAAGGCGCTCCTTATCCAAAACACGGGCTGAAGACATTCATCCAACAAAAGGGTCCCCAAAAAGAGGGAAGGAATCTTCGGAAGCGAAAAGTCGGTGGGTTGGGTGTTTCTTCCCACCAACAAAAGCTGCAACCGGCCAATTAAAGGTTGAGGATGCTGCGTTTGTAGGGTTGGTTGTCGGGATTCTTGGCAAGACATACAAAGAGCCCTAATTTTGGAGATTGGCCACCCGTTATTGCTTCAAGTGTTTCCTTGTCAGGGATACTCTACAGCCGTACAATCACCACCTCTGTTTGCAGGATAGCAAAATAAACAGATTGCGGTGGCTTCCACATATTGCAAACAGGCTTGCAACAAATAACAAATCAAACGTGCAACTTGAAAGTCAGCGCTCAGGAAGATTCGAGGGCAACCTCAGATTCTGAGCATAACTCTTGCCAATCTGACCAGGCGGCCCCGCAATCAACCCCGAACCGTTGGGGCTTCATAAAGCTTAATAGGACCGAATGGAGGCGCAGGCGTCTTGGGAGGAGTATGTTGTCTACCGCAGCTTTTGCCTCCAAAAAAAACTGCCGGGCATGTAGCATCTGAACATTAGAAAAGCCCCACAAAACGGGTGGGTTGCTTCTGGCTACCTTGCAACCCCGCAAAGAAAGCCCGCACATCCATATGTACCCTGCACATCACGGTGGCCACGTGGAAAGAGGACTCTTCTTTCTTTGGTTTAAGTCAGCTTCCCTCTTTGCATTGAGGTTAGGGGGTGGTTTCCAATTTACTCTCTACAAGATTCGCAAGGCTTCAACTCCCGGCAATCCAAACCACACAACTAAGGCTCGCCTTAGGGAAGCTCCGGGAAGCCCGCTGGAGGTGATGCTTGGCCCCTCTGAGCCCCCCGGCTCGCTTCAGAAACGTCTCCTCAGCGTGGCATGGGCATGAATCGCTGTGCCAAGTGCTGGGGCCGTTCTGAGTGCCCAACAGGAAACAAGCAAGCTAACAAACCAACAAACCAACAGGCAAACCACATCTATTGTGAGCCGCTGAGCTGCGCGCCTAGACGAAGCCTGTTTGTATCCAGCCCTGGAACAAACATGAGGAAGAACCTCGGCAACAAGCCACCTCAAGTTTAGAAACTGAGCAGGTTGTGGAGGAACGTTCATAATTATACGACTTCTTACAAGGGGATTAAGACACTACATACCATTTTTATATATTGTGAACACACCTGAAGATGCCCTTGAGTAATGGGAACCCAGGATTATTAAATTGGCTGATTGGCAGGGTGCCCCATTCTAGAAGCATCCTTCACTTTTGGAACGCAGCAGCGTTCGCCGAATAATCCACAGCTTCGACCAGGTGGCCTCCATTGCGGCAGTGGAATCTTACTGAGCCGCCTGCCGGGCTCCGGAGGATCTCCTGCTTGTCTTCCGCCCTCCCGGCCTCGGCCTCGGCCTCGGCCCACCCGAAGCGCGGAGCCGCATACTGGGATGGCGAGGTCGCCAGGGTTTCCCTTTTGTGGGTCCCCCAGGTTCCCCGCTCCCCACGTGCTAAGGGACTCGGAAAACGAGGGCTACATGTTTGTCGGCTTCTACCCAGGCCTGTGGTCAGGGCACGCCCGCTTTTTGCTGGATTTCAACGGGAAGCCCCCTCCAAGAAGGGAACAGAGAGGGCACCCCTCCGGAGGTCTGGGCGGAAGTGACGGCTTTCTGAACATGAAATCGATCTCCGCTCTGGCACAGTAGACCAGTCTTCCGCCCAAGCTGCGGATACCGAGTCTGGATTGGGTCATTACGCTCTCAGTCAGATGTTGGCCGAAGGATCCAAGAACGCTTTGGTCAATCTGTTCGGCGCCGAACTTGGTCCAACCTAGAGGCCAAACGCCTGGGGACCCGGACGTAGCCCCCTGCCTTGCTCCCTGCTTGCGCCTGGATCAAGCGCATCAAGACGCGCCCCGAATGATTTGGCCAGGGGGCTTTTCGCCTCGCAAAGAGGGGGAGGGGTTCATGGGTGCACCCCACACACCACAAAACTATTCGGCGGTCAAGTGTGACTCTCGAAACCACACCCCTGAAGGGAATCTCCCGAACATCCAAATAAGCCTTGGGTGAATCACTGCTTCCAAGCGCTGAACATAGCATGTTGAGGTTTTCATCGCTAGGCTGTTCCATGGATGGCTTCCTCTGCCTGCCGTCGCTTCATTCGTGGCTGGAAGCTCTGGTCTCTCCGGGTTTGATGTCCTTTGTGTCGCGGTGGGTGGTTTTCCCACTTGGCCCCTGGAAACAACTCATGGAATACGGTCGGCGTTGCCTGCCTGCCAACCTTTCATGGAGTTCCCATCCCGTCCCCAAGTTTCAGACAAACTCATGGATCTGAAAAAAATGCTCCAAAAGCACGTACACAATCTGATCAGAACTTGGATTCCCTCGAAACGGACAGCGGGTTTGACACCTTCCCTCCAAAGGGCCCTATGAGCAACGGACAGTACTTCTGTCGGCTTTGGGGCCCTTATCGGTTGTTTGAGTTGCATCGGATTTGGGTAGACTCTGATCGCTGGATAGTGGATAATTGTTTCTTTGAGAGGACATGGGAAGCTTGGGTGATTCTTTCGAGAGAAATCTGGGTGGGCCTTCCATGCCCCCAAACTCTCCCTGCCATGCAAAACGGGGACACTAAAGCAATGCAGTGAAACCACCCTTGTTCATTTATAGAAACCCTCTACCATGTACATAAAATACAGGAGGGTGTGATTCTCAAAATCCGAATCGGTCCCTTTCCGCAAATGCCAACTGTTTCCTTTTGGTGTCCCTTGACAAACCAAAGGGGGGCTCGTGCGGGGAGAGGTTGTTTTACCAATAAACAGGGTTTTTAAGGTGGGACACATGTGAGCGTGAGGGGGATCCTCTTCTTGGTTAGTATTTTAAAGGGAAACCCCAAAAGAAAGCAACTGGACTCCCCCTTTACAGCTGGTGTCAGAAGGGAAACCCCCCAAACAAAACCTACTCCCCTCCAAAAAGTGATGATTCCCATTAAACCCAGTTGGACTCACCCCTATGAATAACCTGGTTGGTTCATTCATTTATGGGGTCAACCTTCTTCCGGCTGGCTTCGATTCCTTCGAGCTTTTACCCTCCCACCAACTAACATGGAAGTGCAACAAGGCCCTTCCAACGAGGAAAGTCGTCTTTCTACTGGCTGACGTTGGAAGGGCAGCAAAATTCAAACTTTCGCTGTTAAGTGGTTGCATTTCAACCACTCAACCACAACAAGACAAAATGTAAAAATACTTCCCAACAACAACCATGTTTGGGTGGTTTTACAGAGACTACCCTTCTTGGGGTCTGCGCACCAACAACGACAACCATGCTGGGCTCTGTGCACAAAACCATGTGACTATGGGTCAAAAATGCGTACCCGAAATGGAAAGACAAAACCCTGCGGTCCATATCCTGGTGGTTTGATTTTGACCCACACCCATACATATATACAAATAATATCTATATATATATATATATGTTCCCGTCGCCCGTCGTCCCCAGCCCCCCCCCCCCCCCAATGGTATGGGTCCATCCAGGGGGGGGGGACCCTGGCCCCCCCGCCCCCGCCCCCCACAGGGGGGGGGGGCTTGTGGAGCGGCTTGCTCCAGTGTGCGCGCGACGTTGTGGGCGCGTTTGCGGCGCTGTTCGTGTGATGCGCTGCAATGCGATTTGCTCATTTTGCAGCACGCGACAAGTTGCAGCGCTGTCGCAATTGACAGTGCAGTTTGTGGTTTGCAGCGCCACAACCAAGTGCCAACCAAGTGCGCTGCAACGCGCCAGTGGCAAACACACTTTGCTTGCTACCCCGGCGGGCGGTGTGGGAACCATGGTCGCGGGGTGCTTTGCGGTCACACTGTGCTACCATTCTCCCCACCCCCCATTCCCACAGGGGGGCGGGGGGGGTGGGAACCATGGACCCCCCCACCCATCCCACAGGGGGGCGGGGGGCTTGTAGGGTCACACTGTGCTACCTTCTCGACTGAGCATGACCATTGGGGGGGGTGGGGGGGGGGGGGGGACCAAGGAAGCCTGGAACATATATATATATATATGTAATATTCATATTAGCATGTATTGGACCCTTCACTAGCTGTTTTGTTGAGTCTGAGCAGACCTTTCGGTCGAGTCTTTGCCGCTCCTCGCGGCCGACAAAATCCGCCTCCAAGGCGCCGTTCACCAGCTGCACTCCGTCGAAGAAGCGCTGGTCCGCCAGCGCTGCCTTGGCGCTCCTCGGAGCGTTTCTCGTCGCGCGTGAGCCGCGAGCCGCGAGGCGGTGGCGAGGGAAGGGAAGGCGCAGGGCGGTGGTAAAGGGAAAAACACGGCGTTTTGGGCGACATGATTAGAGTTAGGCCCAGTTTTTTGGAATGTAGATTGTATTGTTTGCTTCACTTTGAGTTTCTGGCAGAATGTGAAATGTATCATAAGTCTAGAGACAGGGCGAGGAAACAACTTGCTTGGTTGTGGGGTAAACCCAGCAACACTAAAGATGAACAACTCAAACAACAGGAAGGACAAATATAAGAACATGTAACCTGTAATACCCGAGATTGGTGTGTAGAGGCGGCCAGGCAAGTTGCAAAACTGGTTGAAACCAGCAGACCATGGACCCATTTGAAGGGAAGTATATGACTAAGCTACATAGTGGGTTTGTCCTAGTGACTTTGTGCTCGCGACCCTGCCATGTGACGATTTATATCCAAGACGTCCACTCGGGTCCTGTTGCCATGATTGTTCAGGGACACCTGATGGCTTCCTCTGCATGCTCTGATGGCTTCCTCTGCATGGTGCGCTATCGGCTCAACGCTCGCATTCCCTCGCACACCTGAAGGCTTCACCTTTAAGGACAGGTCGAGATGCCAGGGCCAATTGCGCATCGAATGGGGGCATCAACAAACTCAGCGCGCCGCAGCTAGGAGGTTTACAACCCAACAAAGGCGGCCAAGTGCACAACATAGGCTGAGCCCGCACTAAAGCACTTCCTCCAGTCCAGAGCAACTGGTCTTCATGGTACATTTAACGTCCAACTATTGGCGTCACACCAGAATAATATGCGCTTGCTTGGCTGTTCTGTGAAAGGAAGGGGTCCCGGAACGAATGGGGAGATGCAAATAGAAATGGTCAACATCCCTCCAGGCTCAGGGAGGGTTCTCCTTAAGGTGCCAGGATTCCATCTGCCTACTCCAAAGAAGGCTTGATGAATCCAGGGGTCTTGGGAGATCTACTGATCTACCAGAGCCCTGTAAACGAGGGAGCCCATCTGACGGTCTGGATGAATCCGAAGCTGGCCACCGCCCGCAAAACATCCAACCCGGTCCTCCCCAACCGAGCTTCTATGCTTCAGTACTAGATCACTAACACTCGAGTGCCCCCAACACCTAGTGCCCCACCTTGTCATGCTTGCTTCCATCGAGAACAGATATAGACAGGTCCACAGATTGGCCTCACTGTCCTTTCGGAGCCTCTGGCCGAGCCAGAAGGGCTGAGCTCTCCAAATGCCTCATGTTGGGTGGTAGGTACCCCTCGCATGGCCATGAAACTCTGAAACCCAGAGGAAAATGGGACCCAAAGGGATGCTGGCGGGGGAACCCATGTCAGTGGGAAAATGGATGACAGCAACATGGGTGCGCCCTGTCCTTTTGGGAAAAATCACGTGCTCCCTTGTTTTTTCAAAATAACTAATTATGATGGAAACCAACCCTGCTTCTTTGTTGAAAGGGCGGCCGGACCCATGTTGGACATGAAGAGCCAACTCATTGTAAGCTTCATTCTCCCATGAGCATAGGGGAACTCGGTTTTGTAGTTCCCCACAACCGCATTCGGATCACTTAGACTTTACATCGATAACTGGTGTCGCCCAAGGCAGCCGGCCCCAACCCTTCGATCGGGCCCCGCGCTTTAACGCTTCCATGGCGCAACCAAAATCCGAGCGCTGGAAACTACCAGCCTCAACAAGTTGCTTCTTGCCGGACGTGTCTCGGCTGCAGTTGGCTTCTCTGTTTGTTCAAGTGCTATGCGTGTTCTGCGAAGTTTAGCTCCGATTTGGGAGGTGAAGAACTTTGCTGGGACGCTGTTGCTCGAACATATTGGGTGCTTCAGGTTGCTTTTGGAGCTAGGAAAGTGCCTGTCTGCTGATTTGTCATGCCTCTGTCAAATTCCACGACATCTCAAAGCCAAGCTAGGAGCGACAGGGCCGACAGCTATGAAACTTTCAAGGCCCCTACAAAAGCCAACTCCGAGTCGTGGTATGAAGCTGGATGTTGGCGGTGGTTGGCCTGAATTTGTCGCGTTGTCCCTTTGGCAGTGTTTTGCATCTGCCCCTTTTGCCCCGTTTGCTTATATACTTGGCCAAGGAGCGTTGCACCGCTCGAAGCTCTGCAGTGGGATTGCAATGAAGTTGAAGCGAAGCACCTAGAGGAGGTCCCCTTTGAACTGTCGGCCAAAGGCGACGTCTGGAGTCTAAAAGGAGCCAAACGCGGCATACGAGGCTTGGGATGGCACTCGCATCTTTGTTTTGGACCCAAAAGCACGGGCTCAGGAAGTTTTTCGCGGCCACACTCTGGGCCTCTGGCGATCTTTGGATGTTTCGGATTGGTCTGCCCATGGGCAAAGGAAGCCAACCAGTCAGCCTGTGGATCTTGGATGAGTCAAAACTTGGGATCTGCAAAGTCTGGTCTTGAGCCTGTTCCTCTTGAATAACTTCTTCCTTACAAACGGACCCCAAATAATAACAAACCCTGCCGACCCCAAAAGTTGCCAGTACTAATTTCAAACTACCTACTACTAAGCCAATGCTAAGCAGCACCTAGAAAGCAGATGAGCTCAGCCCAGCTCCCCTATGTGCTTATTCGGGGCCACCGAAGGGTTGCCTTGCGGGAGGGTGTTTACTATTAGGGTCTCCATAGGTTCCCTTCATAAGATCTCTGATTGAAAACAAACAAGGGTGTTTATTAGGTTTCTTTTTGATTAAAAAAAAAAAAACGAGGGCGCCTTCCCTTTAAAAGTTCTGATTCGACAATTGCATTCTGAATACTTTGTTCTACAAATCAAAGGATTCCCCCTTTCCAAGTTGAGCCCAACACTCAACAACGCAATCTGAAACAGCTCTGGCCAAAAACTGGGGGACCCTAACAATAAAAACCCTCCGAGTGTTTTTGGGGTTTAAGGGAGGAGAGACCATTGACCATTCGGGTGAACGAATCAAAAAACACACACGCCCATCTTGGGTGAATCCGAAGACTCCACCAACCTCGGAACAAGGTGGCAAACCCTACATGTGTGGCCGCAATTTCGTTTGCCCATTGTCTAACAAGAAAGCTCCCGGGAGCGCAAGTCCATCTGCGTGACATACATTTATCAATGTACCCTTACCCCATTCTAACCATTCAGGCCCCACTTGGCCGCCTTGCCGGTTTGGACGCTTCCCAACTGGTGGCTTCTGACTAGCGACCTCACCGATGCGGGGATCGCAAACGAGCGATTCGAATGCCCCATGAAACTTTACTTCGGGGATCCTGAACTCCCCGTAGAAGGACCCCAGTTTGCAGGTCCACGTTGGATTTACCCCACAACCCACCGGCATGTGATAGGTTCTGCTCTGGCTGGACATAGGGGCACCTGTAAGGAATTCGGAGCCCCAAGTATGGCAACGGAGGGATGTCCAGTTTGGTTTCCCGGGAGCGGGAGTGGTTTCCTTATGGTTTCTCTTACTGGTTCTTTTGATTCCCCTGAAAACGGAGTGGCTGGTTTCCCTTATGCCTTTCCAAAGACGTCATTTCGTCTTTTTCCGCCGCGAAGAACGACTCTTGTCTCTCTCACGACGCGACTGGCCGTTTTGGCCAGGACTTGCGTGAAACTTAAACCTCCCGCGAAGGCGAGAGCTAGGGCAGTTTGCCAAGCATGAAATGGCGCTGGCAGGTCTTCCCTGATTAGTGAACCGCCTAGCTAGGGAAAGACTGGTAAAGTACACCAAACCGATGTAGGGAATGTAGTATGAATTGATGCAAATGTTGATGGCAGTTCCATGGCAAAAATATTGCACATATATCTGGCAAGGAGCGCGAAGCTTCACCGACCCTTTGATTTCATTTAGAAGTTGCTTCAAGGGCAAGATCTGGAAAAGTGTCTTGGCGGTGCTTACCCCTTTGGTTTCCCCCTGATGTTTCAAAGGTGAACGTGTCCTGGGATAAAAATGAGACAATGATCCCTGCAAGCGAGCTTGCCAAATTTGGGGATTCCAATTTGGTACAGAAGGTGGTCCAGGTGAAAAGCTAAACTCACGCACTTCGTTTCAATCTTCAACAACTGAAACTCTGATTGCGAGGAACGGTTTCCTCTTGCACCCAAAGTGGAATTCCGTCCCCGATGACTATTTTGTCAATTGTTTCATGGGGCTCTGGTGCATAAACTGGCTCAACCTGCCTATGTTCCCCGATGTATCTGCAAAACTAATCCTCTGGTGTCCAGCCAAGCTAGTTATTGGTGATCCAGGTTATATCCGACCTGTACGTCCCAAGTGGAGTTAAGCCTGCTATTAGTAGAACAACTTACTAACAAACTTAGGCTTTTCTGCAAGAAGTCAACTGCTTGATGGTCAAAAGAACAAAAGGAAGCAAACCCAAGGAGGCAAACAAAAAACGTAATTCCGGCGATGTAAGGCTGGGACGGTGTCCATTTGGACTGAAAGGCCATGTAAATTTGTCGTGTTGTTGCGGCTCGGTGCCCTTGTTGGCCTGGTTTAAAGAGGAGACCATGTTCAGGAAACCCCTCATTTTAAGACACGTCCATGTCAAGTTGTAACATACCGCTCGCAGTAAATGACGCTGATCGAGTCGCTGAATTCTGTGGGAGTTCAGAACCTCCGAAAGAAAAGGCGATCGATTCGGTAACAAACGAATTGTCCAGGGATAAAATAGCGACAATGTTGTTGTTCTGTTGTATGTTTGGTGGATATTCAATGGAACCCCCACCCAAAAAAACCAAAAACCAAACGCCCCAGGACGTCCGGGATCGAAAAGAAGGTTCGAACTCTCCTGACCGACTTTCCACCTCCCCTCTTTTCAGGGCTCCAGATGTCCCCCTTGAACTTCTCTCGGAACGCTCGCTTTAAATGGCGCGGAAGGTGAGGGTTGCATCCTCCCTTTACAGGGCAATATTGGGGTTGATCAAAAGGTCCTTTACACGGGACGACCATTGGGGGAACCACTAACAAGATCATGTTTCCCACATGGAAAAAATCCCCGTGGTCGTTTGAGGGCCGGAGGGAATATTGATCAACCCCCTATAATGTTGACCCAGGATTAATAAACCCGTCCCACTATTAGGGGGTTGTTCCCTCCAAAAGTGATGAATCCCCACTAAAAGGGGACACCCCCCTATTAATCAACCAGGGGTTTATGAATCTGGGGTTGGCATTCGGGGGACCCGGCAGCGTCACTTCTTTGAGCGTCACTTCTTGGCCTTGCCCTTCGCCGTCTTCTTCTTCTTGTCCTTCCTGCGCGCACGTCAAGAACGGCTGTGTAAACCTTCCAGCCTGGGCTGGCTTGGAAAAAAACCCACCTGGAGTCTGCATGACCAGTTAAAAATGGTTGGTCATTACCCAAAACAAAGGGGGCATGGACCCATTTTTAAAGGGTCATGGAGACTCCAGGTACCAAACACAGGCGCCCAGATTTGAACGGCTCAAGTTGACCAAAGTGTTTGGACCAAGACTAAAAATGAGGA
Organism: Effrenium voratum; assembly: GCA_963377175.1. Lineage (NCBI taxonomy): Eukaryota > Dinophyceae > Suessiales > Symbiodiniaceae > Effrenium > Effrenium voratum. The sequence goes on from CAUJNA010003417.1 coordinate 497,133, forward strand.
AGAACACCTTGGGAACTGAGCAGTAAAGTCAGGAGGGGGAGGGTAACCTAACTGGTCCTCCGTTTACCCCGGAACCGAGGCGAACCACATTTGCCGGGCAACTTCGGACCTTGCGGAGCTGAGGAAGCCAACAAAACACATGACTCATCCCCCACGCCACAAAAACCAAACAAAAAAGACGCCATCGACATTGCAACAAGCCCTTCATCTACATCTTTCCCCTCAAGAGGGCGCTGGTGGGAAGCGGTAAGGGAAAACCCCCATTTTGAGATTTAACTTCCCCAAACGATGACGCGTCAAGAGAAGAGACCGCTAAAATATTAGGTGGGTATCCTTGCAGTTTCCCGTACCTAAGCAACACACTCACGTGGGAAACAAGCATCAAAGCTGCAGAAATGCAAAAGACAGTGGTATTGTCCGATAGGCTTAAACCGGCAGTGTAGAAACGCGAGTTTTCACCAATTAGATTGGGAACGTCACAACGCCTGGTGTCAGGTAGAAAAAACCGATTAACATGGAACCCCAAACCACTTCATACTGTGCATCGACGAAATCTTGCACCAGTTGGGATGGATAAAACCCCACGTATCTTGGGATAAACCACCTATCAACTAGCGCATAATTTTGTCCATCCACTGTATTTCTGCACCGATTGCCAAGGAATTCCCAATGGTGAGCTCGCGAGCTCGCGAATCTTCCTTACTCCTTCCGTCTGCTACGAAACTTACGACTTACAGCTGGACCACTTGGGAAGGCCCGCCTTTTTTGTGGTAGAAAATGGTGGATATAGGCCCCCCAGGTACTCGCCAAATGAACAGACCAGCGATAATCTCCGCTGCTCATGTCAATTTGAAGGGCAGTAAAACAAACTCACTTCTGAGTGGAGCCACAAGAAGTCCAAACTTTTTCTTCACCAACAAAATGGTCTTCCCAAAAAGTTCAAAGTCCAGGAACTCGGGAAGAGAGCCAATGCCACAAGGCCGGTTTGGATCCACGACGCGCCTGCTGGTCTTGGCAACCACCGCCTCGCAGCCGACTCGGGGTCGAGCGGAGGTTCTTCAGGTTAGGAAGCGCCCCGTTTGAATTGAGTGAAGAACAACCACACACGAGCACAAAGAGAGACAACCGGCTGGTAGATTTAGGGTCTACTTGTTTCATTTGATCAAACCTGCCAAGCAACCGTGCCCGATTGAAGTTGAAAACCCCAACCTGACGTCAGCCCTAAACCCCAGAATTCACCCACAAGCCCATCCTTCAACAACCCCTAAATTACTCTTGCCTCACTAATCGGGGGGTCCACACCCCGCTTCGGAGATTCCTCTAGGTCGATTGATACCTGGAGAGGTACAGACCCCCAAAACGCATGGGTCCCCAAGCCCTTCCAACGCCCACAAATATTCATCAGATCCCCTGACCCTTTGACCATTTCTGGAAGGATCCCCAGATCCGACGGGAGGTGATGAACTCAGCGGAGATCAATGCTACGAAGCTCAAGCGCCCTGGGGCCAATATGGTGATCGGATGCACACACATGTGAGAAAGGCTTGCAGGGCCATGATGCGATCTGTTCCACATCCTTCACGGGTCATTTCCTGCACATGCCTTCACGCGCAACTCAAAACGAGTTTCATGAGGTTGCTGTTGCCATTGCGCTTGGTGAGGCGGTCCGCAATCATGTAGACTCCTGGAACCCCGTGAACATCCGCTTTAAGCAGGCTGACAGGCATATCACCGCCACATCAATCTGCAGCATTCCCGGAACGTCGTTGAAACAGGTCGTAGAGCTTTGGCATCCGTCATATGCAGTGACTTGTCTTGTCAGTCCACCCGCAGTGCCATGATTGATTCCTCAGACCCGAACCTTGTGCCATCCAGCACACAACTCGCTGGGTCCATCACTTCACACCAAGGTGCTTGAATCCACTCCAATTCTGACAGTGCATTGTCCATCACCAAAGCCAGGGCCCAAAGTTGCCTTCACCACTCGGCGCAAGCAGTGGTTTTTTCCATGAGTTGATGCTAGTGTCCACCAACTTGCCCTTCTTGATTTCCCGGTCCGCTAATGCGATCACAAAGCCACCCTGCGACTTGTTCTCCACGTTCGCCATTGAAGCAGCCGCCAGACTCATCCACATGCCTTGCTCCGGTGGGATCGGGATGATCCTCAGCTGCTTCGGAGACTGTATTGTTGGCCCATGAAGATGCGTCGCTCCATGGGTCGCAGATTGACTCCGAGTACCCAAAGAAAGTAACAACCTCCTCACTGTCTTGCGCCAAACTGCAGGAGCGTTCGCCAGCCCATAGACTGCGGCGAGGACCGGGACCAAGGTATGCTTGGGCTTGCCCCGGGGGCATGCTCGTTTAGAGGTCCTTGGCCCCGTTCGTGAAAATCAGACTGACCACATGATGATGTCACATCCATGATGAAGAGCTCGTAGCGCAATGAGGCTATGATCTGCGGTGTCAGCATCACCGTGGTGGAAGGTGGTGTCGGCGAAAGTTCGGCTGCGTCCGGGTTTCGGTGACCTAACACTATCCAACGCGCCTTGGCTCGCCAGCTTTGTTCAGAGCCCAGCGCTGCACGGTACCAGGGTCAGGATGTCCAGCGATCCGCTTGTAGACCAAGGTTGGCTCTATCTGGTAATAGATGGTGTAGTCGATGTACTGAAAGTCCAGGCGCGATGATTTCGTCGGATATGACCTCGTTGGCGTTCAGGTCCAGCGTGATCCGTCGCACAACATCGGACCAAAGTGGCCCGGGTGAGTTGGATCCTCTGAAGCGTTTGGCGCTCATGTCGTAGCGATGCCATTGGCACACTGCTTGCCGCGGATGTCGTACCTGCTGTGCGTCACTTGCTGCTTTCTGGCGCGCACTCATCGCTGTTCTTGGAACTCTCCGCGTGACCACTGGGCTTGGTCATCACTGCGCCTGATCCAAGCACCAAATCACCATGTTCCATGGCTACACGTGTCTTTTCCTGATCCAGCTTCTTGAGCGTCGTTGCTCTTGTGCTGGTTGATCGTGGGCTCCGCCAGCATCGTCTCCTGGTCATCCATGCACCCGGGGGCGATAGCGACATTGGTGGTTGTTGTTGCACATCCACAGGAACCACTGCATGCCCTTGATAAGCTGGACCTGCCCTGGGATCGCAAAGCCTGTCTCGCCGCTCTCCACTGATTGGCGCCGTCCAAGCTGCGCTTGTCCTCGGTGTCAGGCGGTCGTCCACGAGGATGACGGTCTCAGGACCTCCTTATCTTGGCCTTGGACTTGGCGCTGACGTTCACGATCTACTGCTTGAGGTTGTAGTCCGGCTTCAGGTAGGTCAGCGTTTTGTTCCACTGGTTGAGATCCTTTGCTCTTGCTGCATACTTCGCAAATTTGATAGCTCCAGTACTTGTTCGCACCGTGCTTGGTCTTGCTGCGCGAGGAGAAAAACTGGCCGACGCATGCCCTTGGTCGTTGCCGGTCGTCCGTCTCGTCCGTGATCTTCAGCCTCGGCCATGATCTTCTGCTCCTTCTGCATCAGGTTCATGGCTTCCTGTTCCAAACGTTCTTGCCGTGCGACGATGCGTCGGACTTCTCGAGGATGCGGCAACCGCATGATCTGCAAGAGCGCCTGCCAAGCTTCCACCGCCATGTAGGTGAGCGACCGCAGCAACAAGCAGCGCGGTTGGCATAGAAAATTCGGGGCGGTGGACTGACTCTGCTTGCAGTCCAAGCCCCAGGCCCGACTGCAGTCACACGGATATTCTGCAGGCATCTAAAACCTAATTCCAAACTCCACAATTGACACTGGCACATGATCTGACTCAAGCCGTTGCCTGCTTAACATTCAGGGCTGTGTGTGCGATCCACCCGTGCTGCATATCAATGATGGCATCCAAGTCCGTGAGGAGATATGCTGGAATCAGCAAAGGGGTGTAAGCTATTTGGGTGGACTCCTCTGAACCACAAACTCCTCGAACTGTGATACCACTTTCTTTCAAACCGTTTCTGCAATAACTCATCATGCTTCTCCACAGTCATTTTGCCAACCAATCCATGTTGAGCAGCCGCATCAATAAGTACAGTCTGGGTGGCTTCTGGGGCTTGCTCCTGGCCGCGCACGTTGTGGTCATTCGCGTCTCCAATGGCGCACCTGTTTGCACTGGTGGCACCTGGTCTTGGCTTTCAGCTAGGCGCTGGCGCCACCTCGGTGTCCTCCTTACAGTCGATATCCACCTCTACGGCCTCCAGGAAGATGTCCCTTGCCGGCTTGGTACGTCCGCGAATAGCCCTTGCCCTTGCTCTTGCCCTTCTTGCCCTTGCCTTTACCCTTGAAGCGATCCAACCGGTCGCGGGCTTCGGAGTAGATCTCGCACTCCTCCAGGGCTCTTCCATAAAGACCACCTTGGGCTCCTCATCCTCGTAGTGCTCGTAGAAGATGAGGTGAGCGAAAACTTCTTCAACTACCTCCGTGTCGGGCTCATCGTCCATCGGGCCATAGTCGCCTAGGCCGTCGTAGTCCATCAACTGTCCTTCTCTCCATAGGCTTCACAAACCCAGAAGGTTTTGGCTCTCGCCCAGACTTGAGCGAAGTTGCCGTCAGGAAACCCGTGAGTGGTTGGCCTCGTTCTCGTCGTCCTCGGAAGATCGTCTTGTCGAATGCCTGTTCCAGGCCTTGGTCCTTCAAGTACTCGCGGGCATCCTCCAATATCTTCACGATGGTCTGGTAGCCGTCCTCCAAACAAATTTCTTCCACCGACAGGTGTGAAGCTGTCGATGATCCTCTTGCCAATGAGGGCCTTCGGTGATCTAGATTCAGCTTCCACCAGCCACAATCTAAGGTTCCTCTGGCACTGCTTGAAGTTTTTCTCCGATCTCCACGTCTTGGGGCAGGTCCATGTGCTCATCAAACCGCTCTCAAGCTCCATGTTCGCCCGGTTGTCGGCGTCCTTGACCTGCCCTTGACGGTCTCTCGCTTCCTTCTCCATCACATCCGTCACCATCGTCTCCGTCAGGATCAGGATCTGGGGCTCAAGTTCGAGCGGCTTCCACCTGAGACCCAGAAGCTTCAGCATAGCTGGCTCGCCATTGGCGACTTGCAAACGGCCCCAACTCCCAGTTCAACTGCTCCCGGCCACCGTCGTCGATGACCTTCTGCTTGAACCGCTCCTAGAAGCTGCCCGTGCCCTCGGTGATGATCACCTAGAAATGAATGCGCCCTGACCGTCGCCACACGCTCCGCTGGGGCCGATATGGTTGTCAGGTGCACACATGTGAGAAAGGCTTGCAGGGCCATGATGTGATCTGTTCCACAGGAGGAAGCCAAACCTGGAGCCTGTTTTTACCTCTCGGTTTTTGATGAGAAAAGCGCCAGAGGCGAACCGCCGGGTTTTACCATAAAATTTACCCCTAGGCTTTTGTCTGGTGTGGCTTACTTACAGAAATTCCCCAAAAATTCAAATGCATCTAGAATGAATGGCTTACTCCCGTGATGCTCTTTACACTACCCCGCCACATCATTCTCTAAAAAGAAAGAACAAAAAGGCTCATTTTTAGGGTTTCCGCTTTTAAAACAACGCTCAATTTCAGGGTTTCCGTTCCTGGGGCGTGCTTTCCACCCCCCACCTCTGCGTGTTGCATCGCGTCCTCGGAGCCCGCCGAGTCCCTGGGCAGCATTTTTTGAATGGGGCCCCATGGAAAGCTGGGAACCGGCTCCGAAAGCCACCGCTCGCCTCCGGCAAATATGGACTACGAATCATTTGAGGCTCCTCCGAAAAAGCGAGTAAGAAAGAGAGCCTCCGAAAAAGTGGGAGCAGCTTCTTTGAGGCTCCTCCGAAAAAGCGAGTAAGAAAGAGAGCCTAGCTTCCACGGGAAGCTGGCATCTAACAAATATGGATGCTATGAACCACCCGAGTATATGGCGCCTAGAGCGATCAAGACACCTGCAAACCGCAAGTTCCAGCCTCCAACCGCAAAAACTCCAGATGCGTCCAAACACAGTTCTGTCTCAAAATAACAAAGACAAGCAGGGGCATATAGTGCATAAGTTCTCTGCCTCTCGCAACAAACGCACCCCCGCAGCCGTCTTGGCGTGTTGGGTGTGATTTGGTTCGATTGGCATTGGCTTTGGCTTGGTTGCTGCTTGGTTTTGGGGGGGTTTGGGCTGGTGTTGGGTTTGCTCAGGGAAGCTGAGTTAGTTCGAATTCAGGGCTTAGGATAAGTTTTGAGCTGCTTTGGGATTGGTAAATTTTTGGTTTGGACTGAGTGCTGCGTTTGGGGTGGATTTGGGGCTGCAGTGGGGCGGTGGGGGATTTGGTTGTTCAGGCCTGGACGGACTCGTTGGTGCCCAAAAGCGAGGGTCCCTTCCAGAAACAGGTTTTCAGGTTGACCCTGTCTGTGCATCCAAACTACCCCCCCACGACGCATATTGGATGGCGAGCAAATATCTGGACAAATTATAATAATTTCTACCTCGTACCTCGAATTATTAAAACAGTAATAAAATACTACCTCGCAAATTAAGGGTCCACCTCGCACCTCGTATTTTGGCGAGCCTTCCTTGCCTCCTAGTTAAGGGCAATTAAGCAGAAACGGCCGGTTTTGACAACTTGAGACCAGTCTCAATGAGAGAGCCGGATTTTCTCAAACATCTGGTTTTTTCAAGCTGTTCGAGGCCAACTAAGCAGAAACGGCTGGTTTTTGAGAATTTGAGGCTAGTCTGAATGAGGGACAAAGAAGGGCCGGATTTTCTCAAATGCGTGTGTGTTCAAGCTTTTCAAGGCCAATTAAGCAGAAACGGCTGGTTTTTGAGAATTTGAGGCCAGTCTGAATGAGGGACAAAGAAGGGCCGGATTTTCTCAAACGCGTGTGTGTTCAGGCCAATTAAGCAGAAACGGCTGGTTTTTGAGAAGTTGAGGCCAGTCTGAATGAGGGACAGAGAAGGGCCGGATTTTCTCAAACGCGTGTGTTTTCAAGCTTTTCAAGGCCAACTAAGCAGAAACGGCTGGTTTTTGAGAAGTTGATGCCAGTCTTAATGAGAGAAAGAGAAGGGCCGGATTTCTCAAACGAGTGTATTTTCAAGCGTTTGAAGGCCAATTAAGCAGAAACGGCTGGTTTCTGACAGCTTGATGTGTCTTAACGAGAGACAGAGAAGGGCCCCGGACTTTCTGGAACGTGTGTGTTTCAAGTTTCTTCAGGCCAAATAAGCAGAAACGGCTGGTTTTGGAGGACCTGATGCCCGCCTCAATGAGAGACAGAGAAGGGCCGGATTGTCTCAAACATCTGTTTTTTCAAGCTTTTCAAGGCCAACTAAGCAGAAACGGCTGGTTGTTGGGATTTTGAGGCCAGTCTGAATGAGGGACAGAGAAGGGCCATCTTTTCTCAAACGAGTGCGGTAGCAAGCATTTTACGGCCAAGTAAGCAGAAACGGCTGGTTTTTGAGAACCTGATGCCTGTGTTAATGAAATTAGGGCTCGGATTGTCTCAAACATATGTGCTTTCAAGCTGTTTACGGGGGTCGGAATCTCGCACACCTGGCCACACTTGGCGCCCCGGTGCGCCGAATAACACCCCACAGATTTGAGAAATCCTTATTTCGGAAACCACCTCGTATTTCGGGGGTTGGGGCTCGCCTCAGGCCAGTGAGCTCGCTATAATTTGTCTAGAAATATGTTAAACAGAGTGCGTTCGCTCAAACCAAACAAAACGTACCGCCAAGCTACGTAAGTGATTCAGCTGCTCTTTTCCCCAAAGCAAATTCAAGGCTTCGTTTCTTTTTGGCTAGCCTCACCGGGGCTTAATTTAAAAGGAATTCTCAAGACCACTCAAGAGAATCCGCCCATTTTGGGGCTTGGCCCATCTCGGCCAGGCGCTTCTTGGGTGGAACCCTTGGAACGGCGCCCGCAAGGCGCCCTTGCGCCAACTCCCCGCCTGCGATCCCGGTCCTCGTCGCTGGCGAAGCTTCGCGGGCCCTGGAATTCTCAAGCCGAAAGGGTCGGCAGAAATCTCAGAATCGCCTCACTCGTTTGGAATTGTACTTTTTATGTCCAATGCGATCGGAGAACGAGACTAGTGTAATCATTTCGCCCTTTCTAGGTGGTTCCACCCCTTTCATCTGGGTCTTGCAGAAACCAACCTCGGGGCCAAAGCTCGCAGCAGGTTGAGGCCCGAAAATCCGCGTTTCGAATCGCGCCCAAGTTCACAAGTTGCTGATGGGTAGGGAATGAGGGCGCGACCAGAAATACTCAAAAACTGAAAAGACACTTTCCCCCTGTGGTTTCGGATCCATAACTGTTCCTTCCCTTTGGAACCAACCATAAAATACGTTCAAACGAATTCTCCGAAGCTCCATGGAAAACAAAGCGAACCAACCGCTCGGGCCCCGTTGAGCGGATTGGGCAACGTCTCACAACAAGGGAATCGGTCGGAACGCCCAAACAGCGGCTTGGCGCCCTCTGATTCTCTCGGTCATGACTCCCACAAAAAAAACACCCTGAACAAACAAGCAACTTGTGATCTTGGCTTCCATCGCGGACAAGTCGGCGGACAAGGCTCATCAAACACCTCTTCTCTTGCACGGTTGTGGTGATTAAAACGATCAAAAGGGGTTCCTTGTATGGGTGTGTAATTTGCAAGGCTTGAGACCTTCTGAGGCTGCGTTCTCGGAAAATCCGTGCGTTAAGCATCACAACGCCCGAAAAGCATACCCACTGCCAACCAAAGACGGTGCTCAAACAACCCGGGTAGGGAGATCCAGAAGCAGAAACAAGGATCACAAACCCGGGCAGAAGAATGGACGTTTTGGTGTTTTTCGATTGGCGACTGTCCGAAGGAGAGCCTTGTGGAGCTTAGTTGTTCTCTTCAAACAGCAAACAATATGGCGCAACCAGGACAAACATAAAACCAGCAGATGCAAACTGACCATCGCATTGGACTGGTGGGCATTTGCAGCCCAAACAAGTTTGAGCAAGGCGCAAGGGATCTGAAAAGAGCTTTGTGGGTTTAGGTTGCTTAGGGGAAGCCGTGAAGCCGGCAAGGAAAGCCCAACCCACACGGCTGACACGCTCGCATGTGTTCGAAAAATGTTTGCCCAGTGCGCGATGGGTGTTTGAGAAACAGCCAGTCTGATTCAGTGACCCAAGCCATGTTTCGAAAACTAAAACCATTCATTTGGAAACCCGCTGGCATCTTTTCAAAACCCACAAAAAGGGTTTGCCCCGCAAAGAACCCACGTGACGGGCTTGATTTCAACCACTTGCTAGTTGGGTTTGCGTGGGCGTTTGAACGCCCAAGCGCACGCTGCGCTTGCGTGTGATCGTCTGATCGACGCGGGCCTCCTCGTCCAGGGCCTGAGCCAAAGATTTGGCCCGAAACTAAGGAACGCGTGGCAACGACTTCACCAATGGTTTGGTTGAAATCGGATTAACAACCTCTGAAGGCTTCTGGGACAGAAATTTATAACCCGTACCACCAAACAGAGGCGTTGGATCTAGATTACATAAAGATCCATCTTCCCCAAACATGTTTGAGGGTTTTCCTCCCAAAGTTATATGCGTCTCACGCGTCTTGCACATATTTACGGGAAGTTTTGGCCACCCCCAATTCGTGTAAGCTGCAGCCGCGGCTGTGACTTGGGCCGTGGCCGCCCTTCATGGCCCCTGCTAATCTTCCATTTGGTCAAGACCCCTGAACAAAATATATTTCCAGTAGTGATAGATTCCCTTTAAAACCAACAGGGGGAAATCTTGAGCTAATGGAAGTAATCCTTAAAAGCCACGTGCCACGGCGCATGTATGGAAAAAGCATGAACAAATGCAGACGTCCCTCGCCTGCTCGGGGCCAAGCGCCACGTCGGAAGGGCTTTCCATGGGCAACGAGAACCTCGGCATGGTCAGACTATTCTAGGGGTTACTTCCCCTTTTTCAACCATCGTTCTTTTCAAAAACCAGCTGTTTCCCCGTTTTCTGAAAAAAAGGATCCCTGGAAAGAATGGGGAAGTGTCCCCTAGAACTATGACAAACAATGCTTGAAGCACTGACCAGAAACACGGGCCCAAGCGCGAGCGTTCGGACACACCCCTTGCGTCCCCGCGATGCTGCAAAGCTGGCCCCGAACAAACCACGTAGCAGGCGTACGGGCGGGCAGGCTCGCAAACCAAATCACGCGCCCAGCGAGCGCGCAAGCGCGCAAATGCAGCTACTGTCGTCTTGTGAATGCCCCCTTTCGCCCCTTCTGTGCCCTAGAGCTTCCTCTGTGGCTTCCTGCACCCCCTTGTCCAGAGCCTGTCGCGCCTGTTGTTGCTCTGTTGCTCTTTTCGCAGTTCTTTGTCTATGGCGATAGCGCTGCGGGTGCGCGTGGGTGCACGTGGGTGTGCGTGGGTGCACGTGGGTGTGTGTGTGTGTGTGTGGGTGTGCGTGTGCGTGTGCGTGTGCGTGTGCGTGTGCGCGCGCGCGCGTGTGGGTGTGTGTGTGTGGGTGCGCGTGTGCGTGTGCGTGTGCGTGTGCGTGTGCGTGTGCGTGTGCGTGTGCGTATGCGTGTGTCTGTGCGTGCGTGCGTGCGTGCGTGCGTGCGTGCGTGTGTGCGTGTGTGCGGGTGTGCGTGTGTGCGTGTGTGCGTGTGTGCGTGTGTGCGTGTGTGCGTGTGTGCGTGTGTGCGTTGCGTGTGTGGGTGGTGCGCGTGTGTCCGTGTGTGCGTGCGTGCGTGTGTGGGTGTGTGGGTGCGTGTGTGCGTGTGTGCGTGTGTGCGTGTGTGCGTGTGGGCGTGTGCGTGTGCGCGGGTGTGTGCGTGTGTGCGTGTGTGCGCGTGTGCGCGTGTGTGCGCGTGTGCGCGTGTGTGCGGGTGCGCGAGTGTACGTGTTTGCGTGTGTGTGTGTGTGTGTGTGTGTGTGCGTGTGGGCGCGGCGTGTGCGTGTGTGCGTGTTTGCGTGTTTGCGTGTGTGCGTGTGTGCGTGTGCGCGTGTGCGCGTCTGTGTGTGTGTGTGTGTGTGTGCGTGTGTGTGTGTGTGAGTGCGTGTGTGTGTGGGAAAGTGCGTGCGCGCGCGTGCACGTACGCATGCCGCACGCACGTGCGCGTGCGCGCGTGTGCGAAAGCGGGGGCGGAGGCGAGCGCAGGCGCGGGCGCGGGCGCGGGCGCGTGTGTGTCTGTGTGCGTGCGTGTGCGTGCGCGTGTGCGTGTGCATGTGCGTGTGCGTGTGCGTGGTGCGTGTGGGTGGGTGTGGGTGCGGGTGTGTGTGTGTGTTTGTGTGTGCTTGTGTGCTTGTGTGCTTGTTTGTTTGTGTGTTTGTGTGTTTGTGCGCTTGTGTGCTTGTGTGTTTGTGTGTGTGTCTGTGTTTGTTTTTGTGATTGATTGTTTGTTTGTGTGTGTGTGTGCGTGTGCGTGTGCGTGTGCGTGTGGGTGGGTGTGGGTGTGGGTGTGTGTGTGTGTGTGTTTGTGTGTTTGTGCGCTTGTGTGCTTGTGTGTTTGTGTGTGTGTGTGTCTGTGTTTGTTTGTTTGTGTGTTTGTTTGTTTGTTTGTTTGTTTGTTTGTGTGTGTGTGCGGGTGCGTGCGTGCGTGCGTGCGTGCGTGCGTGCGTGCGTGCGTGCGTGCGTGCGTGCGTGCGTGCGTGCGTGCGTGCGTGCGTGCGTGCGTGCGTGCGTGCGTGCGTGCGTGCGTGCGTGCGTGCGTGCGTGCGTGCGTGCGTGCGTGCGTGCGTGCGTGCGTGCGTGCGTGCGTGCGTGCGTGCGTGCGTGCGTGCGTGCGTGCGTGCGTGCGTGCGTGCGTGCGTGCGTGCGTGCGTGCGTGCGTGCGTGCGTGCGTGCGTGCGTGCGTGCGTGTGTGCGCGTGCGCGTGCGCGTGCGTGCGCGTCGCGTGCGCGTGCGCGTGCGCGTGCGCGTGCGCGTGCGCGTGCGCGTGCGCGTGCGCGTGCGCGTGCGCGTGCGCGTGCGCGTGCGCGTGCGTGCGTGCGCGTGCGTGTGCGTGTGCGTGTGCGTGTGCGTGCGTGCGTCGTGCGTGCGTGTGCGTGTGCGCGTGCGCGTGCGCGTGCGCGTGCGTGCGTGCGTGCGTGCGTGCGTGCGTGCGTGCGTGCGTGCGTGCGTGCGTGCGTGCGTGCGTGCGTGCGTGCGTGCGTGCGTGCGTGCGTGCGTGCGTGCGCGGGGAGGCGGGCGGGCGGGCGGGCATGCGTGCGTGCGTGCGTGCGTGCGTGCGTGCGTGCGCCGGGTGTGTGTGTGTGTGTGTGTGTGTGCGTGCGTGCGTGGGTGGGTGGGTGTGTGTGTATGTGTGTGTGTGTGTGGGTGGGTGTGTGTGTGTGTGTGGGCGTGTGCGCGTGTGTGTGCGTGTGTGCGTGTGCGTGTTGGTGTGTGTGCGTGTGTGTGCGTGCGTGTGTGTGTGTGTGTGCGCGTGTGTGCGCGTGCGTGCGTGTGGGTGCACGTGGGTGCGCAGGTGTGCACGTGTGTGCCCGTGTCTGCGCGTGGGTGCGCGTGTGTGCGCGTGGGTGCGCGTGCGCGCCCGTGTACGTGGGCGTGGGCGTGGATGAGGGCGAGTGTGCACGAGCCCAGTGTGCGGGCGTGGTGCGTGCGCGTGCTTGTGCGGGTGTGCGTGCATGTGTGCATGTGCATGTGCGTCTGCGTCTGCGTGTGCATGTGCATGTGCGTCTGCGTGTGCGTGCACACGTGCACGACAAGCGTTGCGAGGCAAGCGTGGCGAAATACAAATTTGACAAACAAGCACACCGATCCGCCACCCTTCTTCCTCCACTCACATTGCACGGTCTTTCAATAAATCTCGTCCAGAAGAGGCATGGCAACGTGGGGTTGCGGCTTTCCACGGGGATGCTGAAGCAACTCACAGGACGCTTGTCTGGTCCACATCAATTGGGAAGCTGACCTCCATGGCCCACATCGCCCCGCCCTCCGTGGCCCCATGTTCGTGGAAGGTCCGTGGACCTCTGCCTGCTTCGCGCCCAAGCGGCATCGAGTGGCTGTGGTCCACATAGCTCTCAGAGCGTTGCGGCTCCTGCGGCCTCGGAAAAACGCGTGGCGCGTCCTGCATGCACCCCCAAATGGGTGGCCCTGGTAGACGGAGCCAAGGACACATCTGCGGCGTTTCTGGTGGCTTAAGTTTGACCAACTCCCAAATGGAAACTTGAACCTCCCAACTGGAGGAAACGGGTGCTTACCACCCCTGGAATAACCCATCCTGTGGGGTTCCAGTGCGCCACGCCAGGCTTGTTGCTGGGAGGGGGGCAGGATCCTTTTTCAAGCCCTTTTTGGGATCTGGCGAGGGGGCAACAACACCGGTTTGGGGCTGGAAAGAACGGGTCCAGAGGGTTGGGGAAGCCAAAGAACAAGCGATCCCGGAGTGACCTTGCCTCCCATAAATCGCTTTGCTCTTGCTATAACACAATCCCAAAAAGGGCACCCTCCAAAACAAAACGCAAAACACAAACCCGGTGTCCTCTGCCGGAAACAAAACACATCTCTGTATATGAGTAGGTAACCAAGATAATGCTGCAAGCCGCTTTTGCATGGGTTACATGTTATAAGCAAGCATAGCTACTCAACACTTATCTCAAGCCCCCACCTACCACAATTACTTGTGCAGGTGCCAAGCATCCTCTACATTGGGAAGCCCCAACAAAACAACACCTCTTAGCCCGAGGCCGCTCCAAATCTCCAAACCGCTCTGGACCTTCTCTGGGCAAGGCTTCCCCACAGCGTTCAGCATGGAAACAAACATGGCGACCTGAAACCCAAGCCTTCCACAGTATGAGACGCCGCCCTTCTTGGTGTCTTGGCTTTCTCTTGGGAAACCAGAAGGAAACCATCTCTCTCCCCCGTATTAAACCACCCCTTCCGGGGTTCCGACCCTATCAAGGTCCTCCAGTAGAGAGGTTAGAATAAGGGCACCAACTTTTTTCTGTAGTCTATTTTAGTAGGGGAACCCTCCCAACCAAAAAAGAAAGGGGTGAGAAAGGTTGCACCTAGCTGGGGGACCTAGTGCACCACTTAAGAAACCTGGAATCTTTAATTTCCCTCTAAATACCAGAAAGTGCTGGTTCCCCCCCCTGAATTAAACCACTCCTTTCAGGGTTCCGACTCCCATTCTCAGAGAAAACCACCGCCTCACCGCACGCATCTCTCGCCGAACTCCGAACTCCAACTCCGAGGCGCAGCAGTTGGACGTCCCGCTCCATGCGCTGCACCAAGGCCGCCAGCGCCCGGAGCTTCCTGAAGCTGCAGGGATCCTTACATTTACAAGGCTGTTCAAGGCCTTTTTTGACGCATACCCATATGGCTTGGTCTCTTTTGAGGGAAGCCTCCAAAGAGTGGTTTTTTCCCTTTTCCCTTTCAAACAGTCACAAAGCAAAAACCCTTGCATTATACACCTGAACATTGCCTTGTAAATGGTGGTTTCCCCTGATTTTGGTGCTGAAAAAACGACATCTTTCAACTGGTTGCAACATGGAGATCTGTTAAGGAGCCCTGTGTGGACGACCCAGGGGCGCCCTGGACTCGAGACGTCCAGTTGGGCCAGTTGGGGTGTGGCTCAAAGTTGAACTGGGGCAAGCCGCAGGTGTTGGCCTCTTTCTTGTTCCATTTACCCAGGGGCAACACTGCGGGGGGCTTCCACTCATAACGGGTTCCATTTACGCTAGGGGCCCTCTTCAATACATGTGTTTGAGCCACAGCCAGTTCTGCGGCGCAAGAACCTACCCTACGATCGGTGCGTTAGGTAGGCAATGATGCACTTGGGAACGAACCGGTTTGGGGATTTCCTGAAAGGCAATCGAGGTAAGGGAATCCAAAACGGGGAGGGCTCAACTATCACCAGCCAGTTATCCATCTATGTATCTATGTTTTTAACTTGCGATCGGTGCGATAGGGAATGGCCCAGTTGGGAATGAACCGTTTGGGGATTCCGAATGGAGGAAACTATAGGGGATGAATGAAAAGGGGGTCATTCTGCTTCTTAATCCCTGCTGAGAAGCAGCAAGCCCAAACAGTTGCAAAATCGAGAAGTGTGCACCTGAGTCACAATCAAAACCCGTTATTATAATGGTCTGCCGAGAACCATGTAAAGAACTAAGAAGGCGGCCGCAACTATTTCTGGCTGGGACTGGCCCTTACTGACCTTCATCTACCCGGGTTTTGAGCATGTGGCTCACCTGAGTCCGGGTTGCCCCCGCCCGAAACGAGTCAGATACGCAAAGAAGCTGGAAAAAAGGGTCAGCTAGTGGGGCAAAGCATTGCCCTTTGTTGAAAGAGGACGAAACCCCAAGCGTTGCGCAAGTTTGTCCTCCTGTTGCAATTCACACAAGTAGATAGCACAACTTGGTATAACTTCTAACACGCGCTGGTTGTAAGATACCACTGCCCTAAGCCAACTGGAAGTAGGAATCCACATCTTG